>CM023610.1:9084137-9534137 GCA_013358685.1 Antennarius maculatus | reverse complement strand
TCCTCATACACCCTTTTCCCTTCCTATAGGATTTCTGCTAAATGGTCTTTGTGCAGTGCTTGTCAGTCATGCCCCTTTGAGGTAAATGTCTGTTGATGATTGACTCTATTACACACTGTTTATGAGCTACAGTAGTCCAACCGAAATATCAGAGAACTTTCCATTGGAGAATGTTTTTTCAATTCACTTTACTCACAGTCCAAGAAAGATTCCATCAGTTTCAAATGTGTAGTCCACTCAACCAGCTCACATTACTTATAAATTAGTTTATGGCTTTCACATTATTATTAGTAGATTATATAATCTAATCACAGAATATTGGAAACACTGATTGACCAGGCATAATTTTGTAAGTATGTTTGCGTTTTTTTCTGGGCCGATCCTGATTGAACTTCCTTGAACTGTTAGTACTGAAATCATTAAGTTGTTTGCATAATGCATCAAGGCAAAAATGAAATGAAATGAGATGAGATTTTGTGGAGTGCAACACAATATCTTAATCCTATGCCAGTACTGACATTCGATTCGTCAGGATAGTTTACTAACAACTATACCATATATTTTATAGGTTAATACAGGCCTTCAAGTGACGTACATCCCGCAGTAAAGATACAAATATGTTGGGTGCAGTATATAACCAGAGAAAACCCTAACTGTTTCTGAATGTTAATGTTTTTTGTCTGTTTTTTTGTCCGTGTAGCAGTAGCAGTCAGTTTGTTTAGTAAGTTACACATGGACTGTTTTTGGCTCACAACCCCAATTGATGGGGCCATGAGGGACAGGTCTTAGGTTAACTGGGCTCAGTAACCTTCCACAAAAAACAGCTGGACACCACACTGGGAACAGCAACAGCTCCTGAGACCTGCAGACGCCAACTTAATGACAGCACGACAGCATGGAGGTGATTTATAGCATCTCTGATCCTGACTCCATCATTTAAAGAAGGGCAAGCTGGGATTAAGAGACTGAAAAGAGTTGGTATTTTGGGCAGACATGAAATAAACCTCTGCATTTCACCACAGGACTTAAAAACGTGGATTCAAATTCACATTCTGTGTTGTACCTGAGCAAACCACCAAACTACTACTTCAACATGGTAAAATATGAAAGACATTACGTGACTACCCAGTTCTGCACCTCTCTTCCATGTAAATGAACCACGTCCTTCAAATTGAATGTAAGACCTTTCACGGTCAGAATGTTGTTTCTCCCTGTTGTTGCATTTGGATGTGTTTTTGTCTGTCTGGTGTCTTTTTCTGTGATATTTTCATAGCTTTTGAAAAAACTGGTGTCTCCAAGTTAAAGTTGATCAACTTTCACTCAGTGATCTTGTGTCTGTCTGTACTGTCTGTCATTTCTAAATCATCCTCATTGTCAGAGGTTCTTCTGGTAGTGGTTGAACCACTGATGAAGAGAGTAGGTTAAAAAACCATCAGGAACACAGAAGCTGAGCTTTGTTTAGTTTTTTTCTTTCATTTATGCACTGGTTCATTTTACATACTGTAGCTTAAATGACACAAAACAATGCGTTACACCTACCGGAAACAATATTATTAGTTGTACTATTTTTACAAATTTAAATATTCTTTTTTTTATGCACCTTATATCTTATACTGCAACAGGGTTGGCAAGTGTATTTTGTAGAGAGCGTGGTCCATGACCAGAAGCAACAGGCATTGAGAAAAAAATAAACTTTAAAGTGATGGGGTATGAGTCCTGATCAGATGTACAGTGTATCTAGCAACATCTGTGCTTCAAACAACACTCAAATCCCTTGTCATTCTTCCGGTATAACTGCTTATTCAGCTCGATGATAAACTGTGAAGGAGTGTTTGGCTTCCATTCTAATGGAGAGAATAACCATAACGTCAGAAGAAGAGTTTGAGAAAAGTTTGCTGTAACTTCATTTTAGAAATGGGCACAGATGACACAAGATAATATGATGATATGAGTGGATTGCTGAGTAGAGTCTT
The DNA here is from genome assembly GCA_013358685.1 of Antennarius maculatus. Lineage (NCBI taxonomy): Eukaryota > Metazoa > Chordata > Actinopteri > Lophiiformes > Antennariidae > Antennarius > Antennarius maculatus. The sequence goes on along the minus strand of CM023610.1, from coordinate 9,532,164 downwards.
GAGCAACTCAGTGGAATAGAATAGCTGTGAATTGATTTCTACACATAGCTCTGACCTAATCCTACAATTACTGACATCAAGGAGAAGCTGTTGCTATCACGTGGCCTGAGGAATCATTTCTTGATAAACTGTGAAGTTAGTTTACTTCACACCTCTCGTGGTATTTCTCCAGCCATCCGTGTTGTCTGAGTGGTTTATGACACCCGTGTCAGGGTTCGGTCCTGGGGCATGTTGACGCGTCCCGTCTGTTGTTCGTCTTTGTGGTGCTTTGGGATTTGTGGAATGGGAAGTGCAGACATCCCGTACAGGATGTGGAGACCCCCCCTCCCACACACACCCTCGCCCCCACACCGACACGGAGCTGGCTGGCAGCTGGATGAGACGGCATCCGGAGAAGACAAGACGCTCATTCCGCCACCTGGATCCCTCTGCGTCTGCGTGCGTCTCCCGGTTCATCCAATCGATCCAAGACAGGTAAGTCGGCTGATTTCGTCACTTACTTCACTCTGACTTCACCACACGGAGGCTTTTCCCCACGTCAACCCGTGTGGTTTTTACGAATTGGTTTTCGTTAAGGTTTTCTTGAAATGGATGACCTTATCGAATCGCTTCAGCCAACATTCAGTGGACTTTATCTTTGAACAAGCAGGCGCGTCGCTGCTGCTTCAGGACAGCAGGGTCTTTTGTTCTGTGCGTAATGGCAGAGTTTATAACTTAATGACAGGGTTCCTCCTCCTCTATGAGGGGCTGCCTGCCTGGACAGGACCGAATGGCTGCTGACACTACAGAGACAAGACACATCAATATAATTCACTAACAACCAACAGCAGCAGCAACAACAACAACAACAACAACAACAACAACAACAACAATAATAATTAAAATATTCGCATCCTGTTCCCATTTCCTGTTGGAGAAAAGTTTGGAGTCTGTGTGTTTTGGTGTTTCTTGCTCGGTTTTTGGACTATTTCTGTGTTATTGGCTATTGATTTTGGATTGCGGACATTGACTATCTTTTGACAACGCTGGCCTGACCGCTGCCTGGTTTGTGGAAACGGACTGAGAGAACGGCGGCTCAGGTAGACGCTAGCCCGTCACCTAGCAACATGGGGCCAAAGAAGGCACTGACCGCTGAGGGGGGGCGACGACATTACGAAGTCTCCGTAGAGCAACAGGTGGCTGCTTTCCTCCGGTCCAAAGGGATAGAAATGGACGGTAACAGCATCGAGGCCTGCCACCCTCTGCCCCGGAGAGATGACAGCGACAAACGAGCCATTAATCATGAGATTTGTCAACAGAAAACACAAAACTGCACTGGTAAAACAAGGAAGGAAGCTGAAAGGAACTAACGTATTCATAAACGAGCATCTGACCAAAAAAACAAACAAAACAAAACCCGCTGATATCGCCAGAAAAGCGCAGCTGATGAAAAGGCAGAACACATGGACATCTAACTGTAAAGTCTTCATCAAACTGAACGGGACACCAGAGCAAGTTAAAGTACTGGTCATCAGGAATATAGAGGAACTGGACAGGTATGAATGAGCATTATCCCGGACTCTAAGGTAGGACAACACACACAACACACCAACATGGCTCATCCATATCCAAGCAGGGACAACTGGGAAATATCACAAAGGACTGCAGATCATGATAAACTGGAACTTAGGATATTTCAACACACTGATCATGATCTGCTGGATCTGGAGCATGACATAGACCCGAACAATCATTTTTTTCTCCAACATCAACAAGAACTGCTGCCATTACACAGAGGATCAGTACAACAACACCATTAAAATGGACAACAAACTATCAATATAATACATTTCAGTAGTAGAAGTTTACATGCAAACTTCAATAACATCAAGGAACACTTAAATCAGTTTATAAAACCATTCCAAATAATTGCAATCTCAGAAACATGGATCAATACAGTTAAAGGAATGGATTTTGAACTGGATCAATATGAACTTCACTGTGCAAACCGAAGGAACAAGAGCGGAGGAGGGGTCGCTGTGAATGTGAACAAAAACTTGAATTATAAAGTAGTAGAAAATATGCCAAATGTGATTCATAACTTGTTAGAATGTATAACAATTGAAGTTGTACATGAAAAAAGTTAAATGTAATAATTAGTTGCATATACAGAGCACCAGGCTCTAGTGTTGAAGCATTCAAGGAATGGATGGGATAATTTTTTCTAAAACTAACTAAAAGGTTGTTTTCATCTGTGGTGACTTTAACATTGACTTGTTAAATCCAAATAAGCATCAAATAATTGATGACTTAATCAATACAATGTATAGCGTGAGTTTATATCCAACAATCACCAGACCTAGTAGAATCACCACCCACTGTACTACTCTAATTGACAACATATTCACCAATGATATTGAAAATAATACAGTAAACAGACTATTAATCAATGATATCAGTGACCACCTACCAATTTTTACAATTTATAATAGCAGCGAGCAGAGAAATCACCCAGAGGAGAAACTAAAATACAGGCGAGTGAGGACAGAGGAAACTAAGGTTACATTAAAGAGTGACTTATTGGCACAAAATTGGGAGAATGTATATAATGAAAAAGACATTGATAGTGCATATGAAACTTTTATAAAAATATTCACATCATTATATAATAAAAATTGTCCAATAAAACAAAATGACAGAAATCAAAAGTACAAAGATCAACCATGGTTCACAAAGGGATTACAAAACGCCTGCAAAAAGAAAAATACACTATATAGAGAGTTCATTAAAAAATGAACAAAAGAGGCAGAAAATAAATACAAAAAATATAAAAATAAATTAACTAATATTATAAGGGTGTGTAGAAAGGAATATTACAGCAAAATATTATGTAATAACAAAAATAACATTAAAGGAATGTGGGACATATTAAACAGTATTATTAAAAATGGTACTAAACAACAGAGCTGCCCTCAATATTTTGTTGAAAATAACATGAAAATGGATAATATGGATGATGTTGTTTACATTTTTAATAGTTTTTTTGTAAATGTTGGACCAAAACTGGAAGATGAAATCCTAGATCCGTGTTTAGATGAGAAGTGGAGTGACAACCTTATAGAAAGGAATCCCAGTTCAATGTTCCTCACAGCAGTGGAAGGAAAGGAAATAATAGATATTGTAAATAAATGTAAAGGTAAAACATCGATGGATTTAAATGAAATTGATATGACAGTTGTAAAAAAGGTCATTGAGGGGATTTCATAACCACTCACATACATCTGCAACTTATCATTCCAGACTGGTAAATTTCCTAACAGAATGAAAATAGCTAAAGTGCACCGCTGTATAAAACTGGGGATAGACACCACTTCACAAATTACAGGCCTGTTTCCTTGCTTCCACAATTCTGCAAAATCCTAGAAAAATTATTCAATAACTTCTTCTTCTTCTTCTTTTCCTTTCGGCTTTTCCCTTCAGGGGTCGCCACAGCGAATCAACCGCCTCCATCTAACCCTGTCCTTTGCATCCTCTTCTCTCACACCAACTACCTTCATGTCCTCAATAACAGACTAAATAAATTCATAAATAAACATAAATTACTCTCTCATAGTCAATATGGATATAGAGCAAACAGTTCAACATGACTAGCATTGATAGAATCAATTGAGGAGATTACCAATGCCATAGATCATAAACTGCACTCTGTTGGCATATTCATAGATCTTAAAAAAGCATTTGACACAATCATTCATGAAATTTTGATCAATAAACTTGAGAGGTATGGCATCAGGGGGTTAGTACTGCACTGGGTGATAAGTTATCTGAGCAACAGAAAACAATTTGTGAAGGTGGGTGAACGTTCATCGTCATGCTTGGACATTGCTTGTGGCGTCCCCCAAGGGTCAGTGTTGGGTCCCAAACTGTTTATTCTTTATATAAATGATATATGCAAAGTTACAAAGGTATTAAAACTAGTATTATTTGCAGATGACACTAGCATTTTTTGTTCTTGGGGGAATTGCACAAACTACTGGGGAGGGTCACTGATGAATTACGCAAATTAAAAATGTGGTTTGACAGGAACAAATTATCATTAAATCTAAGTAAGACCAAATTCATGATATTCAGCAACTGCAATAAGAACATTAACGCATATGTGCAGATAGATGGGGTGAATATTGAAAGGGTATATGAAAATAAGTTTCTGGGGGTGATAATAGATGACAGGATTAATTGGAAAGCTCATATAAAATATATACAAAGTAAATGATCAAGAAGCATTTCAGTTCTGAGCAAAGCCAAACACATTCTGGACCACAGATCTCTCCACATTCTCTACTGTTCTCTCATTTTACCATATTTACATTATTGTGCGGAGGTCTGGGGCAACACATATAAATGTACAATAAATTCATTATCCATATTACAGAAAAGAGCCATATGAATAATTCATAATGTCGGTTACAGAGATCACACAAATCCACTATTCTTAAAATCCAGAATATTAAAATTTACAGAAATTATTTATTTTCTAACAGCACAACTCATGTACAAAGCAATACATAAGACATTTCCTGGTAATATTCAAAAAATGTTTTTCAATAGAGAAGGGAATTATCATCTGAGGGGGGAGCACAACTTAAAACATCAGAGGGCACATACAACAATGAAAGGTTTTTGTGTTTTTGTTTGTGGGGTGAGGGTGTGGAACAGGTTGGGTGTGGAGCTCAAGCAATGTCCAAGCATGATCCAGTTTAAAAAGCGCTACAAGCAAATGGTTTTCACTGGGTACAGGGAAGGGGAGGGGGTCTAACAATCAGGTGTTTGTTTGTATTTTTATTAATTCTATTTGTTACTTACTTTTCTGTTTATTATCTTTTCTTGTATATATGTTTAAGACTTCATTTGTTAATTTATTTATTTATTTTCGTACTATGCACTCTATTACTCTAAGTAGGGAATACAAGCTAATAGAGAAGTGAAGAAGGGGTAGGATTAAATAAGCTTATGCTTCATCCTACTCCTTTTCGGCCATGTTTTGTGTATTATTATTATTATTTTTGTCTTGATTATTATTATTTTTGTCTTGATTACTGTTGTTATTCTGCACACGTGTTCGAAATAAAGCATTCATTCATTCATTCATTCATTCATTCATTCATTCATTCATTCATTCATTCATTCATTCATCCCATGTGCAATGCAGCTCAAATTATGAAAAGAAATAATTTGCTGAAGGGCTAAATAAGGGTATAGAACACAAAAACAGGAGTTGAAAATTAATGTGAAAGCAGGAATACATATAAACAAAAACAAGTTAGGGATGATGTATCAACATGTTTTACAGTACTTTTCACATCTTATCAAAAACTTGGAACATAACTGATGCGTTGTTTGAGCAGTGAACACAACTCCTCTCCACACAGGCTCTAGTGATGGCTCATTTCTGGACTCTCCTGGCAGCCCTGCTGTTTTCTGTTTTGTCTGTTGCTGAGCTTCTCAACAGCCCTGAGAAAAATGAAAATGAAGTTCTGAAACACACCTACAGGCCGCTCCTCAACAACCAGGCCAGTGACCCTCATATTATTTGACTAGTTTTTTGTGATCAGCCACAGGTGGTTGTTTGTCTGTTTACAAGATAGTCTTAACAATTATTAAGATATTTTAATTTAATTTTGTAAATGGCCACATGGTCATCTTGTCTACAAGAAAATGGATGGATAATAAATAAGTACCTGTAGTGGTCTTACCTAATGCGGCTCTAATGTAGATGTATCTGAGTAAAACAGTCTCATAATGGTAATGCTTCTCTTACAGTATTTATTTACAGAACTTTGTCAAAAACTGGAAACTATTTTTAAACTATTTTTAAACACACTTTAGAGAGAATAGCATTGGTAAAGATGTATACTTTCTCGATGCTGTTCAGTCGTTGGATGTGATGACTTGATCTGAACTCCTGGTTTTTTGTTTTAGACCCAGATCCCTGAAACCACTGAACATCTTGGAGAACCAACTACTCAACACACACCTACTGCATGTGAATTTTTTTTTTTGCTTCTTTTTTTTCTTAACTTGTCTCTTGACTTTCTCTTCAGTTTCTCCTAAACCTGCCCTTTCTGTCCTTACATCAGCAGCTTCCCCAACAACCCCAGTTACCCCAAGCTCTAGTCTTGCGCCTCCCTGTCCGGGGAATCAGGTGATGCTAGAGAATGGTACAGACTGTGGCTGTTCCTTTGGCACGGTGAAGATTGGTGACAACTGTACCTGCCCTGTGGGCTTCACTCTGATAGACGCTGCAAGATGTGAAGGTGAGAAGAGCCAGAATCAGAGAGTAGTGTCAGAATCAATGAGAGAATCAGTTTGTCTAAGATGCTTTGCAATATGCTGAACATCACTTCGTCACTGCATTCAATCACATGTAATTAGTTAATATTTTAAACTATTTTTTGCTTGTTTTTTCTTCAAAAGTACAAATTTTTGAAGAAAAAACTGTTATTAATGAGAATACTTGTCAGATCACATGTAGAATATTGTTATATGTGATGTTAGTTGTCAGCTTCTCTTCTTTCTCTTTAACAGATTTTGATGAGTGTGATGGAGGCGGCCCCGGACCATGTGGTGTCCACGCCAAATGCATTAATAGCCCTGGCTCATTCTCGTGTAGCTGTCTCCGTGGTTACCTAATGGGTGCTGGAGGGTGCCAGGGTTCGTCAGTATCTTTGTGTAACAGAGAGTGTGTAGTGTGTCTGAGGGCATGTGGGATTGAGAGTTTTCAAAAGTGACTGCTGTTTAAATTTCATGGTTATAATGCATGTGTGCTATTTTACAGATATAGACGAATGTGCTCTGGCTGCAGTGACCGGATTGCAGGCTTGTCAAGGTGGGGCTGAATGCCGAAACAGCCCTGGATCCTTCACCTGCTCCTGCCCTTCAGGATATAAAATGGCTTTAAATGAGCTTAGCTGTGTAGGTGAGGCGGATGTTGTGATGCTGTGTTTGGCATGTAGACGCACGATTAAACAAGTTGAATGAAAAAAATGTTTTCAGAAGTATTTAATCTTGCATGTACACCTGATGTGGTATTGAGGGTTAAAACACCTTCTCAAAGGACTCTTGACACCGTGTGTTCTGTTGATTTAATGCACCAGCCTGATGTGAAAAAATGTTAGCATTGCACAGCTGTTTAAAAAAACCATTTCACAGAATTAAACTTTTGTAACTATTGGCTCCCTTTTCTCTCCTATATAGATATAGATGAGTGTCGTTTTGAGGAGCTGTGTCGCCATGAGCTGGGAAATGTGTGTGTCAACACTCCGGGCAGTTTTGTGTGTCAGTGCCAGCCTGGCTTCAGAACAGAGGCCCCCGCCTGTGTTGGTACGTCTGTCGATAAGCTTTGCCCCTGCTGGATAACAATGTCCACATTTGTTTTGCTGCTGATTGTTTCATATTTCCCTTGAGCTGCACCAAACTTAATTCCTGCTGATGGGAAGGATGACTTTGCAGGGAGAGAATTTAAATCTGCTTTTCTCTGATTTTCTGTTTGCTCCTTCCTTCTGTTTATCACTCTCTCTCTCCTGTCTTTCTTTTACTTTAAAATCTAATTCCTTCTCTTGTACTCTTTCATAATCAGATGCTCTCTTGACTCTAGTTGCTTTTCATCTCCATTCTGTTTTTGCTGTGAATCTTCTGCACGTCAGGCTCTAAGGTCCTGTGTGTCCACACTATCACATGTGTCCAGTTATGGATCAAACTTGTAGAGAGTAACCAAGTCAGACGTAAAGTTTGGAGAGTCTGGAAAAGACTATCTTTAAGAGATTTCCATAATATATTGCTTACTCCTGTTTCAGGAAAGAAATATGCTTGTGATTATTGTTGGAAATGTGAAGTGTTGGATAATGTTTATATTGAGTAATTTGGCTTTTATTTTTGCAGATATTTATTATTGTTTAATCACTAATCACATGTTTTGTTTTATAAACTATGTCAGAGTGTAATTGAAATAGCATAAACTATTTATGGAGCCTTTTTTCCTGTCTGGTCCTCATATCTGTCCCAGATGTGGATGAATGTGCGGAGAATCCCGCCATATGTGATGGTCAGGGTGTGTGTGAGAACACCCTCGGGTCCTACAAGTGTGTTTGTAGACCGGGTTACCGGGGAAACGGCACACACTGTGAAGGTAAGCAATTAGTGCAATAGGCAGTGACATCGTTCTTGTGTGCATGTTTTCATGCTGTCCATTACAACTGGAGTGGCAGAATAAAGGTTACTGAATGGGAATGGACAGACTTCTTTTTTAATAAACTTATGTGCTCTCTTTCTAGATGAAAACGAGTGTCTGTCAGGTGGTCATGGGTGTGACCCTAACGCTCGATGTGGAAACATCATTGGCTCTTATTTTTGCCAGTGCTATCAGGGTTTCAATGGAGACGGTCACTCTTGTTTTGGTGGGTGTCTTTTCCACTAGTGGTGCTCAGTACAACTTATTGTCTGAGAAGAATGCATGTCATCAATATGTGCTTGTGCCAACAGCACTTAGGCATACAGCACTCACTAGACACCAGTCCTTCTGGGTTGTCCATGTTTGCAGATGTTGATGAGTGTGCTCTGAATAATGGCAACTGTGAACACAACTGCTCCAATGAGTTGGGAGGATACAGATGTCTGTGTGCCTCAGGCTACCAGCTAGACAAGGACGGACACAACTGCACAGGTATGCAGTGGGAAAGTAGGGTGTGAATCCCCTTCCCTTCAAGCAAAATTTGAAGCTGCAATTGGTGTTGGGAATGGGAATGAGTTTTACATGTATGCATGCGTCCTCATGACAACAGTCAAATGTCTCTGATCCCACAGATATAGATGAGTGCTCAGTACAGAATGGGAGCTGTGAGCACATCTGCATCAACAGTGAGGGATCTTTCCACTGTTCCTGCAGCCCAGGCTACCAGCTGCACATTGATGGTCTCATGTGTGTGGGTCAGTTGCATCGACACAGTTAACCTTCACTGTACAACCTGCTCGTATCAGTCTTTTAACAATCTGATTCAACCTCATACTAGAGTTAAAAACTGTCTTGTAGGTGTTATCTTACTTTGTGTGTGTGTGTGGTGTGTGTGTCTGTCTGTGTGTGTGTGTGTGTTTAGACATTGATGAATGTAAACTGCAGAATGGGGGCTGCTCTCACACCTGTAGCAACTCTCCAGGAGGACACACTTGCCACTGTCCACCTCCTCTGCTGCTGGACACAGATGACCTCACATGCAACTGTAAGTTTCTTTTTTACAGTGTTTACATCATATCATACCTTTTTGCTCCACAAACAGAAAGATGTTTACAGTGATCCCTCGGTACTCACAAATGAACCTAATTAATTAACCTAATTAACCTAATCCTAACCACATTCCAGGACCATCCATGAAAAACGAAATTCCGCAATATAGCACCAAACTATTTAGTTTATTATTTACAGTAATTTAAACGTTTATGAATCTCCCCACACTCTCATAGACTGTTTGAAGCACTTTTGTATGAAAGAAAAGTGTTTCTTTAATACACAGAAGTGCGCTGCGTTCCGTGAGTCTCGGAACGCAGCGCACAAACGGATGCTGTCAGCCAATAGTAAGCACGTATGGTATCATGTGACTACCTACAATAAATCCACGATGTAATGAAGCCGTGTAATACGTGAGGAATTACCGTATTACCTTTATATAGACGTTTTTAAAAAGGGCATTTCACTGTAGTGCTGCTTAACCATCTAGATTGTGTTGGTGTAAGTTGCTGAGTTCTGAAGGTATCAGTTAGTGACGTTTGGCCTTTAGTTATTTTAATGGAACACCATGGTGACATTATTGAAGTGAACAATTTCCAAATTTAGTCTACTTGAGCAGAGCTCTGCACATGTGTATGTTTGGAAATTGTCTGTTGGTATCACCGGGTTGAATGAATGTTTTACATTTCACTACACTTTTTAGTAAGTAAATTTCATACATGTTTATAATTTATCTGTGTGTGAGAAATGTATTCATTTTTCATCTTCATTCCCCTGCTGTTTGATCTCCAAAGCAACAAGACTGTCAAACTACATAGGATTTCTTTGCATCCATCGACTTCATCTTTTTCCCCCTACAAAGTCGACAATTTAACGATTCATAATCAGCATTGAGATATTCACTGCTTTAGTGATGTCCTGTCTTTTATGTCCAGTGTGTGTATTTAAAAGCTTAAGTGTAATTGTTTCTGTAGCACTTTAATGGTAACCAATACAAATATGCATCACTACTAGTATGAAAATAGAAATAGAAAATAGCTCTCATAAGTCAGAAGAAAGACTTTAGCAGAAGTATTAATGAATCATCTCTGCTTTGCACACAGCATTGAGTTTGTAAGTACCGTAATAAATGTTGATATTCTCACTTTTTTCTCAACAGATGTGACGTCTTGCAAGCTGAGAAATGGTGGCTGTGATCATATCTGTACTGTGAATTCTGAAAGCCAGGTCCAGTGTAGATGCCAAGCAGGCTGGAGGTTAGATAAAGACCTGAGAAGCTGTGTGGGTGAGACTTGATTTTCACTCATTCCATTCCTTCAGTAAAGATTTTTCACTGCTGCAGCCTGACGTATAAGAACAACAAAAAACAAACAGATTTAAATCTTTGATAGTCGTGCACACTGTTGATACCTCAAAAGAGGGAATGAACAGATGGTTTCATGCTATATTGGAGATTACTCAGGGTACTTATACCCAGGAGTAGCAGTTCTAATGTTGCCAGATGGTACATGGGAATTCGTAGTGCACTAGTGTAGCTGGGAAAAGTGCAGTAGTTACAATAAAAATTTATTAATATTAATATATTATTAATGCTAACATTTCCTTTTTGTAGCAACTGTTAAAAATAGTGCATGGAAACTAGTTAGCAAATAACAAGAGGAGGTGAACTAAACTATAGTTAGTGAAAAGTAATTGATACGTTATTAAAAAATAATAAATTAGGTAATGGATAAATGGTTCCAACTTTCATATTGCGTCCATGTGGTAGTAGTAAGAGTAGAAACCTGACCTAACTGGACCTAACAGTAACAATTCAAATGTTTGAAAATTTTGTCACATCTGATATCACATCCACTTTTACCTGGTTAATATTACCATCCAGTTTGAAATGAATTTAAGTGGACACATATGTAACAAATGGTGGTGTTGATGAAGCAGCGCTTTAATTCATCAGACTGTGGGGCTAAATCTCATGTCTTATATCTCCTCCTGTCTTACAAAATAGAAGGCAAATGCTTCATGGCTACTAAAACTGTCTTCTATCTTAAGATGTGAATGAATGTGGGGACTTCACAAACGGAGGCTGTGAGCAGCTGTGTGTGAACTATCCTGGTGGGTTCAACTGCACCTGCAGGGAAGGGTATAGAGTACGAACAGATGACCTCACCAAGTGCCACCGTGAGTCAGTTGTGAAACATCTAACCACGAGCATGATGAGCATTACAGACAGCAGGATTAGCAAATACAGTTTCCATTTTGTGTTTCATATATGGGTTGAAGTATGAAACTACTGTATACTGAACAAGTTCCATTTCTTCCCAGCTGTCTGTGACCCACCCTGTTACAACTATGGAAAATGTGTGGCACCAAATAACTGTGAGTGTCCTCCTGGATACCCGGGACTTGGATGCTCAGGTACAAACCTGAAATGTTTTTTTTAATTATAAAAATTTTAATTATACAAATAAACTTTTTGTTATCAATTAGGTGCAAGAAGATATATAAGGATAAACTTGTTTTTTTAATGGAAACTTATCATTGATGCAAAGTACATAATGTTAACATCAGTATTTGTGTCAACATATTAGAGAAACTCCTGCCAAAACTCTCTTTAATGCCTGTAGATTTTGTTTAGGCATGTTGTCGGCTCAAAACCAGGTTTCATATCTTGAGAAACATTTGTCTAAAAATTGGTTATGTTACATTTGGTTGTTTAAGTCTTTTATTTTTTATCAATCTTTTAGTTTTTTTTGTAGAATTGTGTTCTATTTAACTTTAACTACATCAGAGGGACAGCAAAAAGGTGTAAAAAAAAGGTGTACAAAACTGTGGTGAGACCAGCGATGTTGTTTGGTCTAGAGACAGTGTCACTGAGGAAAAGAAGGGAGACAGAGCTGGAGGTAGCAGAGATGAAGATGCTGAGGTTCTCTCTGGGAGTGACCAGGAAGGATAAAATCAGGAATGAGTACATCAGAGGGACAGCACATGTTAGAGGTTTTGGAGATAAAGTCAGAGAGGTCAGACTGAGATGGTTTGGACATGTCCAGAGGAGAGATAGTGGATATACTGGTAGAAGGATGCTGAGTTTTGAACTACCAGGCAGGAGGCCTAGAGGAAGACCAAAGAGGAGGTTTATGGATGTAGTGAAAGAGGACATGAAGGTAGTTGGTGAGAGACAAGAAGATGCAGAAGACAGGGTTAGATGGAGGCAACTGATTCGCTGTGGCGAAGCTGAAAGGAAAAGAAGAAGAGTGTGCTATTTAACTTTGGTTTTAGTATTGTCTGCTATTTATGTTCTTGTTATATTTTTGCACTGTTTGCTGGTAAGAAATGTAATATTTGTTGATATTCATCTATCCATCCATACATCCATCTGTCCATCCATACATCCATTCATCCATCCGTCCATCCATACATCCAGCTATCTATCTTCATTTAGTTGTCCTCATAGGAACACAATTGGTTCCAAGATGTTGTTCATAACTTGAATTGTTCGTAAGTCGTAATCTATTTGAAATCTATTGAATATAAATCTATAATCGCCATTTGAGGTCATTTAAATGCCATTACTTCTGTAAATATGAAAGTACTACTCCCTTACATCACTTACTAAAACATTTATAGGACATAAAAACAAGACATAATAAAATAAAACACAGGTACAGGCCGCTTTGAGTTAAATCATTCCACTCCACCTTACCTCTGTCTGCCACAAATATTAGAATCTTAAAATCACTAGAAAACCATAATGGCATAATAATGTGACATAATACACAATATTGTAATACCCTGGGTATTAATTATAACTGAAATAGAGAGACAAACAGAGACACAACTCCCGCTCATAAGTTACTCACAAACTCTTGTTCTATTTTCCCAAGTCTTGCGAACTTGTCCACAGCACAACATGTGTGCAACCTAAAGCGCAGGGCAACATCACAATGATAGGTTAACACAGGGTATTACAATATCATGTTACTGTACAATAAATAGGAATACAAACATATTTTTTAAGAATACGTAACATCTATCTGTCTGACTATATGATTGATGTCGATGTTTCAGCCATGTGTTCCCCCCCTTGTGCCCATGGAGGGGTCTGTATGCGCTGGAATAAGTGTCTCTGTCCTCCTGGCTGGACCGGAGCAGGCTGCCACACAGGTACATCAACACATTGTGACTGAAATAATTTGAATGAAAACCCAATTTTATTGAAACAACTCATCTGTATTTCACAACAAACCTTGCTTAAAATGAAATATCTTCATGTCCTTTCTGGGGTCTCTCAGCGGTGTGTGAGTGGCCCTGTGCTAATGGAGGTCGATGCGTTGGACCCGATACCTGCCAGTGTTCGTCTGACTACAGTGGCCCCCAGTGCCTCTTGCGTGAGTAACAATACCATCCACAAATCTGGATTCTGTTGAAAAAGGCATGGACACACATCTGGGGGGTAGCCCGTTGACTTTATTCTAATTCCCTGCTGTACTGCCTGGTAAAGTACTGGTCCTAACATTCTGTGAAACCTTGAGGCAAACACATCTTAAGATTATCCAATTCACTCTTATTTGTGGACTTGCCCCTATCAGTGTGTGTTTGTGTGTGTGTGTGTGTGTGTGTGTGTGTGTGTGTGTGTGTGTGTGTGTGTTTTGCAGCCCTGTGCACTCCTGTCTGTCAAAACGGGGGAAGATGTGTGGATGTCAACAAATGCACTTGTGTTAATGGATGGCAAGGAGCTCGCTGCCAGATAGGTGAGGTTAGACTTACTGTATTTGTGCATTGTTTACAAAACTGTAACCATCAGCATGCATTTCAGTTGATCCTTATCCTGTGCTTGTTGTAAGAGGGGGCGGGGTACACACTAGACAAGTCTCCAGTGCATCACAGAGCCACCACATTTAAACACAAACAACCATTGACACTTACATTCACAACTGTGGACCATTTAAAGTCACCAGTTTACCTCTAGTGGGTGTTTTTGGACTGTGGGAGGAAGCAGGACTTAGAGATAACCCGTCCTGACTAAACTACATTCAGAAAGCTCTCAGGACCTCAAGTGGATTTGAACCTAGGATCTTCTTGATGTGAGGCAACAGTGCAAACTATGCCACCATGTTGTCCCACATTTCACATAAAGTAATATGAAAAATCACAATTAAGTAAAGAATTATTTTACTATGATGAGTTGTTGAGTGCCTATTCACCATAGAAGGCATTAACTGATATGTAAGGTTGCAGTCTTCCATTAACTATGGGGCTTTTGATAACAATGACATTTTGAATTGTTAACATCTTTTTATGCACTGAGTCTTCCTGGTCTTCAGTGTCTTCCTTTCTTTGTTTTTTCTAGACCAGTTTAGTTAGCTACTTTCATTACTGGACATTTATGTGCTGTACTTAACTGACTGAAGTTTGCAAGTGAAATTTTTGGTGGATATTATATACTTATATGAATAATAAATGTTCATTGCAACAGCAATTGTAAAGTCATGACTCATTATACCCAAATAAATATGACCAGAAGTCACAATCAGTCAGTACCAGCTTTGGAGTCAGTCCAATCTATAGTGTGGATGGTCTTCTTGACTAATTCTTCAGTAAAACTGATGTCAAATCCGTTTTAGTTGCTGAAAAATTAGAAAAGTAGTATTCATGAATGGTAAATGTTAACCTATCTATATATTATTTTGGGTTTACCAGATCTGTTGTATTAATTGCATTACTGTTTAATACATAATCGTTTTCTCTGTGCTACGTCCTTCAGAACCGGTTCAGTGTCAGAAATCCTGTGAGAATGGTGGAGTGTGTGTGGGTCTCAACAGGTGTCGCTGTTCCAAAGGATTTATTGGAAGTACATGTGAAACAGGTTAGCCTCTATTTGTGTGTTTGTGTTCACAAAGACCTTTTATGCATTGATTTTTCATTAACACGTCTTGTGTCTGTAGCGGTGACAACCCCCTGTGTGCCGCCCTGCCAACATGGGGCCACCTGCAGTCCTCACAACACCTGTACCTGTCCAGAAGGCACTGCAGGCCTGCGCTGTGAGAAACTGTAAGTATGAACCGTTTCAATGCTTCTCATCTGAAATCAAATGAAACTATCTTACATGCTGCAGCTACACGTCATGTGATCAAATCTGTTGTGATTGTTCATCCTCACGTGTTTGTCCTAGGACGTGTCCTGTGGTCACAACGGTGGTTAGCATGGCTCGATCCGTAAGGAAGGCGGTAAAGGAGAGTTATGTCGATCGCTGTGGACCCCTGGGTGTTCAGCTTTGCACCAAATACAGGTTACTGCTTTCTTCTCACATTTAATACATTTGGAAGTATGATCTACTTGGAAGAGCAGATGGGTAGAATTTTATGACAGAACTGTGCAATGTCAGTCATATAAAAAATAGATTCACTGCCAATGACATTCCTGTCATGTACACTTATTTTTGCATGATTTAATTGATTAAAAATGGCAAAGAAGAATAACTGTCTTTTTTAATCTGGTAGCATAAGGGAATGTTATGCTTTACGCAAATAAGATTCTGGACCATATATTTGACATATTTAAAGTGTAAGTCAGATTTCGATTATTATAACGATTTGTGTTTGCTTTTTTATTTGTGTTTCAAGGATAAACCAAGCACGTGTGTATCTGCAGGCCTACAGGGTGGGCTACAAAATCCAATGTCCAGGGAAGAAGGGCAGGATTATATAAACGGTCCTGACTTAAGAAAACATCATCAAGCAGACAGCACTTTTGACATTGACAAGAACTAAAAGAGATGAGCTGTAAAATGTAACAATAAATAAGGGAGTTGGTGAGAGGATCTCGTGACGTCTATAGGTGTGGCTTAAACAAAATAAAAAGCATCTTAATCAAAACTTCACTGTAAACATCAGAAGGGGACATGGCTATTTATTTTATATATTATGAAAGTATAATTACAGACTCCATAAGTTGTGAAATATGGAGCACTGTCATTATTTGTTATATTTCTGTGTGGCAGCTGGACATTGATAAATGTTATACTTTTAGTCTACAAAATTGTGTCCATATTTTCGTCAATGATGTCTGTTTATCAACGATTGTGTGACAGACCTAATAATGACTGCGACTGTAAGGTTGTACTGGAAGACTTAATTTCAAGTACTATTACATATCTTAAAAATAAACAGTTACACAAACACACTGAAATGTTTCTGAGCTTCATTCATTTCAAATTCTGATGATTTTAAACATGCACTATGCAGTTTCGGCCATTAGGGGGCACACAATACGCTCAAAGCAGTTGTTTAGTGCGGGATTACTGAGCTGTTGTCTTAATCGTGAAACAACCCCATTAAATACGTCTGATGTGGCTCAGAATTGTCCATAGATTGTTTGTATTGTGACATTTTGTCTTCACTCACTCCTTTGTCTCTGACAGCAAACCAGTCACATGCACAGATAGCTTGATGGAAGTTCCACATTTCTCCCCTTTAACTCATTACTCATGTATAGTTCACAAAGAATAATTTGAACAGTCATAACACAGCATGACGGTGTCACATTATTGTTTATTGACTTATTGTCTTGATAGCTGATTACATTTTCAGGATACAGGGGTTATATAATCTTATTTGTATTACATTCTTGTTTAGCTCCAGTTAGATGAAAGATTGACATGGTTTAGGTCACAGATAAATAACAA
The DNA here is from genome assembly GCA_013358685.1 of Antennarius maculatus. Taxonomy (NCBI): domain Eukaryota; kingdom Metazoa; phylum Chordata; class Actinopteri; order Lophiiformes; family Antennariidae; genus Antennarius; species Antennarius maculatus. The sequence goes on along the minus strand of CM023610.1, from coordinate 9,515,227 downwards.
CGCCATGTGAATCATTACTTGACTGGTCACCTATAAGAAATGTCTTGTCCATGTCAAATGTCAGTCATAGTAATCTGACAAAATATTAATGTAACCTAAGACCAGAAGGAACCTAAAGGAAGATTGGAAATTGGACTGACAGTTGTCAGGTGGCCGGTAAATTCAATTGATTCATGTGTGCCTGAAAGTGATTTGAAACATCAGATATTATAGCCTTTTATGACAGCTATTGATGGAAACTAATAAAAATCGATTTCCTTTCAGATCCAAGTACCCAAATAATTGGACTTTTACTCTCCCTGTTCCCATAAACAGGGGGCGGAACAGTTCCCATCTCGCCCTATGAGGTCATTCAGTTCGTATATCCAAACCACTGCATCGTATATCCAAACAAACCACAAGATGCAGTTCACAGCATTACTAACCACTGCTAACTATGTGTTAGCACGGGTGTGTCTTGTTGTACCATTGTTTGAGTTGTAGAGCGTGTACCTGCACCAGATGTTGTGCAGTCACACTTCACGTATGGAGTTGTGACCTCACCTACACCTTTGTAAAGGGATACTTTTGTCTTAGGTCTAACACTAGCTTCGTGTTCAGTTCTATCCTCACTAACCCTGTTCTACAAACTGAATACAAAGTTATTACTCAGTGGTAGGTATTGCAATTTCCAAAAGAGGAAAGAATAGGCATTTTACTTATAACTCAGCCAGTTAGTTTAGTTTGTGTCTGGCATCACTAATCCTTTCTTCCCATGCTTTACAGTCCTTTGTATCTTGTAGGGCCAGGGAGGCCCAGTGCCTCATTACAGAGCTGATGGTGTTAAGTCAGGTCATCTTTCTACCTCAAGGCTGCTCAGAACCCGGTGACAATCCATGAAAAGGCCTTCAATAGGCAATTCATCCAATCAAGTGCTGCTGTGTTTGTCACCTGTAAGCTGGGGGTGACCAATTTATATGGAATAAGTATGTGGCACTGAGAGATGATTTCCACATATTTAGAAATGACTTCCTTCTCTCTTGTACACCTGTGTCTTTCAACTCTTTCCTACCTGTAGATACCATGCAGTCGATTTGTATAATCTAATTATAATGTAGCCTATTTTCTATCTCCAGAGACTGAATAGCATCTGGATACTCAAGAAAAAGAAAACGTCCAATTTTTACATGGTGAGGAAGATGAAGAGGGCAAAGGCAGAGCAGAGGATGAAATGGTAGAAGCTAAAAAAGGAAGAGTGTTGCATGACTTTTAGGAAGGAGTTAAGACAGGCTGTGGGTGGTCAAGAGGTGCTTCCAGATGACTGGACAATTACAGCTAATGTGATCAGGGAGACAGGTAGAAGAGTACTCGGTGTGTCATCTGGAAGGAAAGTAGATAAAGAGACTTGGTGGTGGAATGAGGAGGTACAGGAGTGTATGCAGAGAAAGAGGTTAGGTAAGAGGTTAGCTTGGGGCGGCAGTGGCTCAGTGGTAAAGTGGGCGGTAGAGCGGGTCGTCCTATGATTCAAGATCAGCGGTTCAATTCCCCCTCCTGCCCCCAAAAAAACAAAAACCTGGAGGTGAGCCGACAGTGGGAGGTGTCAGCTCACCCCCGGAGCATTGCCAAGGCGCCCTTGAGCAAGGTGCAGTCCCCTTTACAAAAAATTGCTCATTTGAGGCGCACCAAGAAGGAGCTGCCCATCACTCTACCTCCCTTGCATGCCTACAGGCACCCCTTGTGTGTGATTGTGTGTATTACAGGGGTCTGCATACACTAATACACATGCGTGTGATTGATTGACTAACAAAAACTAGAGTGTATGTTCTTAATTTCCCTTCGGGGATTATAACAGTGCATTAAATTAAATTTAAAAAAAAAAAGAAGTGGGACACTGATAGGACTGAGGAGAGTAGACAGGAGTACAGGGAGATGCAGCCTGAGGCGAAGGTAGAGGTGGCAAAGGCCAAACAAGAATCAGAATCAGAATCACTTTTATTTGCCATCGTCTGTTGAAGAACAGACAAGGAATTTGTTTCCGGGGCTTATTATGACTTGTATGCTAGGTTAGACAGTAAGTAGGGAGAGACTGATCTACACAGGTTGGCAAGACAGAGAGACAGAGATGGGAAGGACGTGCAGCAGGTTAGGTTGATTAAGGATAGGGATGGAAGTCTATTGACAGGTACCAGTAATGTGATGGGAAGATGGACAGAGTACTTTGAAGAGTTGATGAACAAGGAAAATGAGAGAGAACAAAGACTAGAAAGGGTGGCTGTTGTGGACCAGGAAGTAGCAAAGATTAGTCAGGATGAAGTGAGGAGGGCATTGAAGAGGATGAAGAGTGGAAAGGCAGTCGGTCCTGACGATACACCTGTGGAGGTATGGAAGTTTCTAGGAGAGGTGGCTGTAGAATTTATGACTGGGTTGTTCAACAGGATCTTAGACAGTGAGAAGATGCCTGAGGAATGGAGGTGAAGTGTGGTGGTGCCCATTTTTAAGAACAAGGGAGACGTGCAGAGTTGTGGCAACTACAGAGGAATAAAGCTGATGAATAAAGCTGATGAGCCATACAATGAAGTTATTGGAAAGAGTAGTTGAAGCTAGACTAAGGGCAGAAGTGAGCATCTGTGAGCAGCAGTATGGTTTCATGCCAAAAAAGAGTACTACAGATGCAATATTTGCTTTGAGGATGTTGATAGAGAAATACATAGAAGGCCAGAGGGAGCTGCATTGTGTTTTTGTAGATCTGGAGACAACTTATGACATGAATGCCCAGAGAGTAACTGTGGTATTGTGTGAGGAAGTCTGGAGTGGCAGAGAAGTATGTTAGAGCGGTGCAGAACATGTATGAGGACTGTAAGACATCTGTGAGGTGTGCTGTAGGTGTGACAGAGGAGTTCATGGTGGAGCTGGGACTGCATCAGGGATCAGCTCTGAGCGTGACCCAAGTGGAAGAGTGAGGTTACAGGGAGAAGAGATCAAAAAAGTGGAGGATTTTAAGTACTTAGGGTCAACAGTCCAGAGCAATGGAGATTGTGGAAAAGAGGTGAAGAAGCGTGTGCAGGCAGGATGGAACGGGTGGAGAAAAGTGTCAGGTGATGTTTGATAGAAGAGTTTCAGCTAAAATGAAAGGAAAGGTGTACAAAACTGTGGTAAGACCAGCGATGTTGTTTGGTCTAGAGACAGTGTCACTGAGGAAAAGACAGGAGACAGAGTTGGAGGTAGCAGAGATGAAGATACTGAGATTCTCTTTGGGAGTGATCAGGACGGATAGGCTCAGGAATGAGTACATCAGAGGGACAGCACATGTTAGAGGTTTTGGAGATAAAGTCAGAGAGGCCAGACTGAGATGGTTTGGACATGTCCAGAGGAGAGATAGTGAATATATTGGTAGAGGGATGCTGAGTTTTGAACTGCCACGCAGGAGGCCTAGAGGAAGACCAAAGAGGAGGTTTATGGACGTAGTGAAAGAGGACATGAAGGTAGTTGGTGTGAGAGAAGAGGATGCAGAGGACAGGGTTAGATGGAGGCAACTGATTCGCTGTGGCAACCCCTGAAGGGAAAAGCCAAAAGAAAAGAAGAAGACTGCAACATTTAATCATAAAAGAAAAAGAATTTTGTGAGGATGTGAATTTTCTGTGGATATTGCATGGGACTGCCGATCACATTTGTCGTGCAGTGTTGGTATGTCTCACTTGGCCTCAACCCTCCAGTGTCTCGGTGTTGACACATTTAAGTTTTACTCATAAATTGTTCTGGGCTACACCAGTACATATCTTTATGGTATATTCTCTGAATCCTGGAACAGTGATCAAATAAGTGGGTAGAAGAGAAAAAAAACTCTAGCGGGACATCGCACAGATTTCATATGGTTGTGGTGCCAGAGTGACACCAAAGCGGTAGTCCATCACAGGCTTCACACCAGGAGGCATTGAGAAAGTGAAGTTCTGCATGAAGGAGGAAAAGAAGAGGAAAAGCTCCATCCTGGCCAGATTCTCTCCGAGACAGAGCCGCTTACCTAAAACAAAGAAAAACAACCAAATATTTCTTTGGTTTTCAAGTAGCTGTCAAGTTAGTTAAAGAAAACAATAGTAGTTCTGATTTTAGGCCCAGACAAAAGATCATAAGGTGCTAAAAATTATAAGTCATCATCTTTGCTATGGCTTCCTGGTGCCTACAAGAAGGACCTAACTAATAAATATTAGCAAATTGTGATGTTTAAAATTTCCCCCTTGGTCTATAGTGGACATAATCCAGAATTTTCCACTCATTCTCAAAAGGGTGTCAAGTTATGTAAACCCTTTTTTCTGTTTTGTGTATTTGAGTCTTGCTTTTGCTTTTTTTGCACTCTGCATTTGTATTCTTTATATATTTTGCACCAATCTTGTCCTTGTAATACTGCTATTCTAAATGCCTCTCAATTGCCCCCAGGGGACAAATAAAGTTTTCTTGAATTGAATTGACATTCCATGTCCCCAGAGCTAGACTCTTTAGGGATTGGGTCGTCGAGCCCCATGCTGACAACGGCCAAAAAAATCCATACTGCACACGTCCCCTACAGTTTCCTCGGTGGGGTGGTGAGTCCACCGGAGGCTGTGCCCACGTGCTCCTTTCGGTCTGAGCTCGGCCAGCCCGAAAGGAGCTCGGAGTAGAGCCGCTGCTCCTCCACCTCAAGCGGAGCCAGCTGAGGTGGCTCTGGCATCTGCTCCAGATGCCTCCTGGACGCCTCCCAGGGGAGGTGTTCCGGGCATGTCCTACCGGGAGGAGACCTCGGGGAAGACCTAGGACACGCTGGAGGAACTATGTCTCTCAGATAAACGGTTGAAGATGGATGGATGGATGGATGAATTGAATTGAATCCAATTTACCTAAACAAAAACTAAATGTGTCATCCTTGTATCCATCCTTGTAACCAGATGTTCTTCTGAAATCAGTGGTGTTGTTCCTTCATCAACATTAGAAAGAATTTAGACTGGTGGCTCATCAACATTGGCGTCACTTTTCAGACCAAAAGCATCAATATCCAATGCAACTAATTGTAGTTATAAAACACTACATAGATTCTCACCGGCAGAGAAAGGGATGAAAGCAGCTCGCTTCTCAAACTTTCCCTCTTTGTTCAGAAAATGTCCTGGGTTGAAGGTAAAGGGTGTCTCCCACTCATTCTTGTCGAAGAGCACCGAGGTCAGATTAGGAATGATCATAACTCCCTGTTTATTTGAAACATAATTAAATTAATAAGGAACTGTCATACTAGTGCATGCAAAATCAAAGTGACATATGTGAGAATGACCTTTGGGATTGTGTAGCCTCCCAGCTTGATGTCTTTATTGGTAGCGTGAGACAGACCAAGAGGAGCTATATTGCCAATCCTCTGGATCTCATGAATGACAGCATTAGTGTAGGGCAGGTTTGCGCGATCTTCCATTGTTGGTTTCCTGGACCGTCCAATCACTCTGTCTAATTCACTCTGGACTGTTTCTGTGCAACATGGGGAAAAGACAGAGTAGATATGAGTGCACAATCATTAAAATTAGTAATGCATCTTGATATAAGGTTGATGACCTGAGAAAAGTGTGTTGATTCTGGCACCTACAAATTAGCATTAAGGAAATTGTTTCTTTGTCACTCATTATTGAATGTGGATAAAAATCTTCATTAACTTGGTTAATGCTCTCACCCTGGATCTCAGGGTACTTTGCCATGTAGAGAAAAGCCCAGCACAGAGTGTTGGATGTAGTCTCGGAGCCAGCCACAAACAGATCCATAACACAGGTGATCAGGTTTTCCTCATCGAAAGAACTGTTCGCCTGCCCCTCAGTCTAAAAATATATGCATAAAAATAAATGTCATCAGAAAGACACTTTCCGAAAAAATGAATACTTATTGTTTTTCAACAGACAACCCACATTTCTGAGGTCAGTGGTAGTGATCCCACCTCACCTTGTCAGGAAGGGAAACTGCACACATTATCACCATATAAAGAAAGTACATATATATAGTTTAGTAATGGCAATTATGGTGTTATGATCAAAGACATTGCACACGTCATTGTGTACAATGATGTCTCATCTATCTTGTGTAGAAAAAGGACACTGATAATTTTTTTAACAGTTTCTTGCACAAATTCAGTCACCTTCTGAATTTCATTCAGATAGCAGTCAATGTAGTCTCTTGGGTCTGCAGGATCCAAGATTTTTTTGTGCTTCTCAAGTTCTTCTTTTACAAAGTCTGTTATATCACTCCAGATACGCTTTACTGTCTGATGTGGTCCTGGTAAATGTCTCATCAACAGAGGGAATGAATTGTAAAGCTGTAGAGTGGAGCAGGTTGAAACAACAGGTTAATACAACACCTCAAAATATTTTGTTTGATAGCATAAAATATTATTAATATCCAATTTCATGTCAGCTCTAATACTTCTTTTTGTATTTCATGTTTTGAGCTTTAATAATAATTATAATCATAAATCTTTTTGTTCAATGTTCACCGGGCAAATGAGTTCCACTGTGTGTTGAAGGCAGATTGAAAGGGATTTAAGTCCTACTGAGATCCCAGTGCTTGGATCTCGTATGAGACATACTGTATGAGACACGCTAACTAGCAAGTAGCATATGTTACCTTTTAGCTGAACTGATTAACACACTCAGGACTCTATCATCAACATACCCCCATGATGATGTTATTCACAACTCTGGATCCTGGATTTCACTAATTTATTGAGGAATATAGTTGAGAGCTTGCAGAGATCCTTGTTTTTGACAGGGTCTGTGTCCAATGAAAACTTCAGACCAAGCTGACCTACATAACTAAGCAAGCCGTAGAGTCTCAGTCATGGTGGATACTGTACATAGCTTGAATTAAAAGTTAACAATATTTGAGCCCTAACCCTAGAAACCTGCAACACTTAAAACATTACCACAACATCACTGAAACATCCCTTTTTTACTTGAACATTAACAGCCTCATGAGCATTTGCTCTCCAAACTCCTAAGTTTCTTTTGTCTTCCAGGTTGGTGCTGTGCATATTTAACACATCAAATACAGTATGTATTTGAGTATTTCACTGGTTCTATCTGGAGTACAAATGTGTTGGTATCAGTGGAGAGATAGTGTTCTCTTTAGTTTTTCCCTCAAAAACAGATCAAAATCCACCTGTGAGTTGGACTAAAATGCATACCTGAGCCCAAATTGATGCATGAATCTGTACACTTTGCTCAAAAAGTATTATCAGTCCTCCAAACTTCTCATCATTGTACTCAAATCGATGACCAAAAACCAGGGAGCAGATGATGTTGGAGACAACCTTGTTGATGATGAGGTGTGGAGCAAATGGTTTACCTACAACATTATAACAACATTTTATGTGCATTTCTTATTTGTAATTATGCATCATTCTGCATAGCAATTTACCATTAAATCTTGCTAAGTATTTTGCACAATGTGAAAACTCATCCAAAATGACAGGTTCAAGAGATTTCTTGCCAAATCCCAAATATCTCAGGGATGAAAGTGTAAAACGCCTCTGCTGCCGCCACATGTTTCCATTACTGGAAATCAAACCTTAGAAAAGACATCAAAAGTAGAAAAAAAAAGGAGGACAGAAGTCAGACACTTAAGGCATAACCTTGCACATTAAATATAAGTGACGATCCTACACAACCTGCAATGCAATCTCTATAAATATGGCAAGATGGAACCAACTAGATCCATTAAGTTTGCATTAACTAGGTAGTTACTTTTCTCTAACTTCATTATTGCTTATCAGTTGATGTGGATTAAGATTCTAAAAAGTGTTTCAGTTTGGCAATGAGGAGTTTTTCTGCTCTGTTTTTAGAAAGCAAATCTAAACTGAGAGGGAGGGTCAATGCAGAAATTGATGAGTCATGGTAAGATATATTATGTTGGAAATCAAAAGTGCTGCTATGTTGAGCTCACAACTCCACGTAACAGTGCAGTGTTCTGACTGAATTGCTCTCATTTCATAATGAGTTTTTCTGGAAAGCGTAAACTGTTCATAACATGTTAGTTCGGACATAAAAGTATCTGCAAAACCTCACCAAAATGCCAGCTTTGTTCAGAAGCAGTTTTTTAGATTGGAATATAATGTAAAGATGGACCCAGAACTTTTTTCTTTGATTTTCACAGATGAACAAATAAAAGACAACAACCGGAATAAAGATCAAACTGACTACTTTAATGTAAATTAAATTATGTAAAGTAAGTAAAATTTTGAAATTGTGAATCCTAGTATGTCTATGCATGACGCATCCTACTGCCTCTGTTTAGTATGGTTAGACAATTATCATTAGCCCCTCACTAATAGAATTGTTGTAAGGAAAGTTATCGTAATGCTACGCACAGCAGAATCAGTATTGGGCAGATCATGGCACCTTTCTATCTATCTATTCGCCTGCTTGTTGTCTGTCTGTCTATCTATCTATCATTAGGGGACATAATAATGATGATTTTTTTTTAAACATGAACAGAATAAGTGTTTACAGAAACACATAATAGAGGTTCTCATTTATTTGTGGGCATTAAGTATCCTGTAATTTATCAATTCAAAATCAAACCATTAGTCCATCAAATTTATTTTAGTGTGACAGAAAGTACTTGGATAAGAAAACGATAATCACAATCCCTGTAACACACACACACACACACACACACACACACACACACACACACACACACACACACACACACACACACACACACACACACACACACACACACACACACACACACACACAGTACAGTACATAGTTCAATAGTCACTATCTCAGTATAGATCAATCAAGCCAAGCCAGACTAAAAATTGAGGCCAAGAGTCAATGTTCCTGTCAAGAGTGTTTTTGCATTCACACTGCATCTCCACTATTTCTCCGCCACTCACACTTTGAATCAAGTGAAACAGATAGTTCTATTTAATGACAAGACAGTTGTGATGATGGACCAAGCAGGATCACTTTGCATTATGCCTCCACTTCACACAGCCTGGGTAGTACCTGGACACACAGCCTTACGACCTAAACCAGTCAGAATCTACGTATATCAGGTGTCTTTGTGTTTTTTTCATCCACTTACCAAGTCCATGGTCAATCTCCTTTAGCAGAGCTTGGTCTGGGCGGTCTGCCAGGCTGTCTCCCTGATTTACCAGAGCTTCTTTTATAACTTTAAACCTGTTTAACACCACCATCCATTCCTGGCCCATACGCAGGCTGTAAACATCTCCATATGTTCCTGCTAACTGTTAGAAGATTCAACAGAGGAACAGCATGAAGCCTCACAGCAAAGTAAATCCTACTAGATGACTTATTGAATTCTTAATCGTCAAGTTAACATAGCTTTACCTGTGTCAAACTTTCATGGGCTCTGTTGTGGTCCACAGAGAACATGTTTCCCAAAATAGGAAGGGCCCAAGGTCCTGGAGGGAAGCTAGCTGTCCGACAGTTCTTAGTGTAATCTGCGATCAGGATAAAAATGACCACGAAGAGCAGCAAGCTTCTGACATCCCAGTCCACACAGGATCTAACTACAGAAAAGATTTGATCCATTCTGCAAATGAAGGCATATGCCTGTTTAACTGAAACCTTTAGGTGTTTTTTCTGTGCACAAAGAGCTGGCACTATCTATTACCAATTCAGCCCCTGTGAGGTAGAAACTTAGTGTAACGTGACAGGTCTCCAACTCATTATCATCACATGTATTGCGCCACCTTCTCCCTTCAGATAAAGACCCCCCCCCCTTCTTTCGTCTCAAAATTTTTACAAACAAGATAATGAGAGAACTACCGTAAGTGATTAAGATGATAACCTACACTACTATGTTTAATAGTATAGTATTCACATCTTTTATGCTTTTATACTATTTTTTATTTTCACATGATTCTACAACGAAAAAGAATCACAATCCTTTTACCATTCCAACCCTCCCTTTACAAATATGAATGATGGAATGGGTTCAACCACAAATGTGGCTTTCCACTTTGTATTATCAGCTCTGGCCATAAAGAACAGGACTTTGACCCTCTTATGCAAATACACTACATAAGCAGTGCTAATAAGCGACTTTAAATGTTTACTAGCATTTTATTGTAGGTGTTTGAAGATGCTGTGTGTTGCTTTACAGTGTAAATGAGCAAAATACAGTTTGATTAACAAGTACACGTCTAAATTTATATAACTAAATACCAAAAAACTATTTCTATTTTTTCAATATAGAAAAATAACTAGGCATAGAAATACACAGCCGTGCAGGGCACAACACAAGAGGCTGAGCTGTTTCTGCAAGAATTCAGCAGTCCATCCACATTTAAAGGACAAGGGACACTACTGTGAAGAAAACAGTTTACTCTGGGCAGAGCGGACAGATGTGTCATTGTTCTGTTCTTTTTGTATGCTCAGCAGGTCTGTTTTTGTGTTTAGCTCGTTTTCTCCTGACAGGTCTGGCTGTAGCAGGGGGTGTGGCTGGCTCCTAGCAGCTGATGAGGCAAACCAGTTTTCACTCCGCTCATCAGCCTCTTCTTAAAAGGCCTGGCCTTTCCCTAAGAGGGTGCCAGTCCCAGATAATTCCATTCTGTTTCAATGATGCTAGTGTTCCTAGTTGTTACAATATGATTGTAGTTCCTGTGTGGGTTGTCCGGAGGACACATTCGAATGTAACACTGCTGATCTATCTATTCTGATCTATCTATCTACAGTCAACCCTAGGTTTTCGAACATAATACGTTCCAGAAGGCTGTTCGAAAAGCGAGTTGTTCGAAATCCGAAACTATTTTTCCCATTATAATTAATGTAAATAATTTTCATCCGTTCCAAGTCTAAAAAACAACTTTTTCTAATTTTTTTTAAACTATTTTACACCATAAACTGCACTGTATACTGTTTACCATTAATAAAAAGGGGTAGAAATAGACACTGTGTTTTATTTTAATAAAAGATATCCTATCAAACTTTGAACACGAATGCGCTACGGAGGAAGCATCCTGGGCATTCGAGTTCGCTCGGCTCCCGAGTGAGTCGCGTTCAGGTAGGCTCGGCTTCTTTCAGTTTGGTCGAGAGCCGAATTTTGGTCGAGTTCAGAGACGTAAAATTCTCGGATTTTCTGGTCGAAAACCGATTTGGTCGAGAACAGAAGCGTTCGAAAACCGAGGGTTGACTATCTATTCTGTATAGTTTAGTGTTCGGACAAACAGAACAGAATGAAACATGATGGCAGGTGTCTTGAGTGAGTCACCAACATCCTAATTAGCCGCGACGTGCAAATGGGAGACAGAGGACCGCAGCAACAGGTGGGCAGACAGAAGCTGATGTCGGGATGGAAGGACTAAAACCTCCAACAACCTAGCAAAGACGTGGAAGATTTGGAAAGAGGAGTTCATGTTGTATACGGAGCTCACGATGCCTGATGTGGAGGAGAGCACGAAAGTTAAGCTGTTCTACTATCTCATCGGGGAGAGCGGGAGAGAGTCCTTTGAGACATTAAGCGATGGCACGTCTGCCAGGAGAACAGTGAGTGACATGATGACGCAGTTCGATAGACATTGCCATCCACAAGTGAACAAGACTGTTGAGAGATATACATTTTTTATGCACAACCAAGGATTAGAGGAGAATATTGACAGATATGCCACAGACCTGAAAATGCTGGCCAGTAGCTGTAATTTTGGAGACATCAGAGATTCATTACCGTATTGGCCCGAATATAAGATGACCCTGATTATAAGACGTCCCCCGTCTTTTCAAGACTCAAGTTTGAAAAAAGACTTTTTGAACACCAAATTTAATTTTTATACAGAAAATAATTACAGTACATCTGAAACAAATGATTATAACAATATATTTGAGAGAAAAAGCATGTTATTTTGCCTCATTCAAATCATGCAAAAACTGTCTATCATATCTTAATATCTGCTGGGCATCTTTTGTTTCTTGTCCGCGTACACGCACACCCTCCTGTCGAGCACGCATTGGAGGGCTTATCTGGAGTCTACGTCATAGCAGATGATGTGCTGGTCACAGGGGAAGGAGCAACACAAGAGGAGGCGAACAAAGATCATGACATGAAACTCAGACTCTTTCTAAACAGGTGCAGAGAGAAAAACATCAAACTAAACTTTGAAAAGCTCAGACTGTGACAACGAGCTGCACCCTATATTGGACATCTGCTGACAGCAGAAGGACTGCAGATAGATCCAGAGAAGGTGCGGGCCATCAGAGGAATGCCTCGACTGACAGATGTTAAAGGTGTACAGAGAATGGCAGGAATGGTGAATTACCTGTCAAAGTTTTATGACCACTTATCAGATGACTGTGAGATTTTGAGACAACTGACACACAAAGAGAACATGTGGGAATGGAGTGATGTACATGAAACAGCATTTCAGCGGTTGAAAGATAAGATAGCCACTACACCTGTCTTGAAATACTATAATCAGGAAGAGTTAACGTTGCAGTGCGAACGCATCAGAAACAGGGCTAGGAGCTGCACTGACTCAGGGAGGCAAACCTGTAGCATTTAGGAGCAGAGCACTGACACCCACTGAAAGACTACAGTTTACACACAAATAGAAAAGGAGTGCTTAGCAATAGTGTTTGGGATGGAAAAGTTCCACCAATACACATATGGGAGACAAGTAACAGTGCAGAGTGACCATAAGCCACTAGAAAATATTCACAGAAAACCACTACTTAGTGCACCAAAGAGACTGCAGCGTATGCTACTCAGGCTGCAGAAGTATGACATAGCTGTGACCTATGTGCCAGGCCGAGACATGCTATTAGCAGACACTTTGAGTAGGGCATACTTACCTGAGAGCACAAGGACAGATATTGAGACAGATGTTGAGACTGTGAACATGATTAGCTACCTACCTATTTCAGCTGAGAGACTAAACTCTATTCGAGCCGCTACACAAGCGCAGCATGCTCATGCTAACGGAGACATGGCTGACCGATGCCATACCGGACGCTAACGTAGAACTGCGAGGTTCTGCGAGGTGAGAGCGGACAGAGACACGAAGGCTTGTGGGAAAAGCAAAGGTGGTGGACTCATCATCCACACCAACAACCCACTGGTGTAACCCCAGCCATGTTTCAGTGAAGGCGGTTGTATGTTGTCCTAATCTGGAGCTTCTGGCCATGAGCATACGGCCATACTATTTACTACAGGAGTTCAGTCACGCGATCTCCCTCTGTGTTTACATCCCTCCATCGGCCAATGCAGACGCTGCATGTGAGAAGATCATCAGTGTCGTTGCACGGCTGCAAACCAAACATCCTGAAGCCTTCATGATTATTTCTGGAGACTTTAATCATGTCACCCCGGACACTGGCCTGGGTGCTTTACACCAGGTTGTTAACTGCCACACAAGAAAGAACAGAACGATCGACCTAATGTACCCCAATGTTAAAGAGGCATACAGAGTCACCGCCCTGCCTCCACTGGGCAAGTCAGACCACAACCTGGTGTACGTCCAGACCCAGTACACCCCCCTGGTCCAAAGACAGGCAGTCTCTACACGCACCATCAGGAGATGGATTCCTGAAGCAGAGGAGGCTCTCAGAGATTGCTACAACACCACGGACTGGGATGTACTGCTGGGTGGACATGGAGAGGACATCGATGGGATGACCCACTGTCTGATGGACTATATCAACTTCTGTGTAGATGTGGTCGCCCCCACCAAGACAGTTCGGTGCTATCCAAACAACAAGCCGTGGATAACACAGGACGTCAAGGATGTCCTCAACAGGAAAAAGAAGGCTTTCAGGACAAAGGATGAGGAGGAGATGAGAGAAGCACAGACAGAGGTCAGACGCTGCATAAAAGAGGCCAAGGACGCATACAGGAAGAAGGTGGAGCAGCAGCTGAGCACCAACAGCATGAGGGACGTCTGGGATGTGTGAGGAACATCACTGGACACAAAGCAAAGACCAGAACAGAAGTGGGAGGGGTGCAGAGAGCCAACGACCTGAACGACTTCTTGAATAGGTTCAACCAGGCCCCCCTGCAGCACCCCCTATCACCCGCCACCCTCACGACCTCAGCAGCAGCTCACCAGCCTCACCCCTGTCCCATGGGGTGCAACTAAGTTGGGGTTATTTTACAAAATTGCAAAGCCAATCAGATTTTATGGAGTTGATTGATTAATTCGCCTTAATTCTTGTGATTGTTGTTGCACGTTGGCATAGTAGGTACTGCTGTTGCTTCACGGCGAGAAAGTTCCAAATCCAATTCCTTTCTGTGCTAAGTATGAATGTTCACTCTGTGTCAGTGTGGGTTCCGTCCAACTTCTCAGGATTCCTCTCACTTCCAAAAACATGCACTTCAGCTGAATTTATTGTTTCAAATTGCCCGTGGGTGTGAGTGTGTGTGTGAGTGATTGTTTGTCCTGTGTGTGGTCCCACGATGTGCTGGCGATGTGTCTGGGGTATACCCTGCCTCTCGTCCTTAGTCAGGTGGGACAGGCTCCAGCAACACCCGTGACCTCCAAGGCAGAAAAGTGGCTGAAAACAAGACGATCATGGTTGTCTTTTCTTAAAGAAAACAGATGAATGAATGGATGTTGTGATCATCCCTGGAATGAGATGGCATGTCATCTGGGGTGTACCCTGCCTCTTGCTCATAGCCAGCTGAGGTTCCTGCAGACCTGTGACCCCTAAGATCATTGGCTGCAGAAGATGAATGAATAATGTGATTGTGACTTTCTACTTCATGTATTTGGACTATGGAGGAAGTATTTAATTCTATAGTAATAACTATACAATAGTACCATATATTTATTCTTTGCTAGCAGTTACCAGCAGACCACAAGCTATCCAGAGTGTGAAATAACAACCTTGGGTGATGGTCGAATGGCAGTATACTTTCTTCTGGAAAAAATATGAAATTGAATCATTAATTTACAATTTCAAGTTTTTATTTATTTATTCAGTTTATTTTTCAGTTATTCAGGCCTATATATTTAATATTTACTGGTGAACTTGTAAATAATTGGATGAATTATAATGAATTATAATTTACTACATTATAAACATATAAAATAATTGTAGAGATAAGACCCAGGTTGCTGCAGATTATGCTCTAATTGGCAAGTCTTCTTTCCAGAAGCAGACAAAGAAAACAGGGTACTCTTAGCGTGCAGTAGCACAGATGTCATATGGAAGCGGTGCCAGAGTGACACCAAGGCGGTAGTCCATCACAGGCTTCACCCCAGCTGGCATGGAGAAGGTGAAGTGCTGCATGAAGGAGGTGAAGAAGAGGAAAAGCTCCATCTTGGCCAGATTTTCCCCAAGACACAAACGCTTACCTGAGACAGGAAAACAACCAAGAACAAAAAATTTATAAACTGTGACACTCATTTTATTTGTTCATTTATTGGTGTGGTTTTCAGAACGATTATCTTAATTTACAAGATTAGATTGGAGAACAGATTAAGCAAAGTCATTTGTAATGTAGCCATTGTTAAGGCCTGTGGTAATCAAAACTACAGATTAATAATTACTACCTCTGACCGAAACAAAGTTCACCAGCCTCTTTTTATCATGTTAGGAGTCTTCAATGAAGAATGGTGAGGCAGCAAGTATTTCAAGTCAATTAGTAATGACTTGATAATGGCAGTGCAGAGGTGAGTGGACAGCGTTTATTACAAGAATAAAAGATTTATCATCCGTGACCTTTATCTGTGGCTCCAACATGATATCATTATATAAGATCAAAGATCAAATTTATTTATATAGCACATTTAAAAACAACCAACAGTTCACAGAATAATGTCTAGAAGAGGGAACATAAACAAAACAATATTTGAACACAGTGTCTGAGATGAACTCAATAAAATACGGTCATGTGTTGTAGTTCTATTTAAAAGCAGCAGGTTTTTGCACCAATTTCAATCAGCAAAGTGATGTCGTGTTCAGATTAGGTTGCAATAGTCAAGGTGAGTTTGGTAAAAAGCAAGGATGATGCTGCCAAAATCTTTATGAGGCATGTGTGGCTTAACTTTGGCCGGTAGTCTAAGCAAGAAAAAGCTCAGATTTTAAAGTGTTGTCAATAATTTGGCAGTGACTTTTCAAAAAACATGGCCATATGGAACTAAATATACGGCCGCTGTCCAGCTGGTCAGTGTTACCAAACATCTGCATCTACATCTGCTGCATCAGAACGTTCAAATCTAATTTCTCAAGAAGTTCAAGAGGTCTCTCGGTGAGTTTGTATTATTAGTTTTAATGGCAAATAAACATTGATGTTGGTTGCAAAACAATGGGAGGACATTATTATTTTATTATTATTTGTTTTATATTTTTAAAAAATGGAACCCAAGCATAGTATACAACACAGTCCTGTTCCCAAAATAAAACTCTGAGGTAACTCTAAGAGAGGGGAAAATACAAGAAAAAGAAACTGTGTGGCTCTCACCAGCAGAGAAAGGGATGAAGGTATCTCTCTTCCTAAACTTCCCCTCTTCGTTTAGAAAGTGTCCTGGGTTGAAGGTAAAGGGTGTCTCCCACTCATTTTTGTCGAACAGCACTGAGGTCAAATTAGGAATTATCACAACTCCCTGTTGATTGGAAACATAATTCACATTAATAAGGTTAAGTTACAGCATTTGTTTTATGTTAAATCTTTCATTCCTTCATCGTAAATACCTGCTTTGCCCACAGCCACAGGTCGTGGGTGCATTGTACCCGGCCGGAGCCACATTTAAACAGGCAACCATGCACACACGCATACACACACACATCTAAGGTCAAGATGTGTGACCTTATATATATATATATATATATATATATATATATATATATACACACACACACACACACACACACACACACACACACACACACACACACACACACACACACACACACACACACACACACACAAACCTTTGGGATTGTGTAGCCTCCCAGCTGGATGTCTCTATTGGTAACATGGGGCAGACTGAGAGGAGCTATATTGCCCATCCTCTGGATCTCGTGGATGACAGCATCAGTGTAGGGTAGGTTTACACGATCTGCCATGGTTGGTTGTCTGAACTGTCCAATCACACTATCTAGCTCAGCTTGGACCTTTTCTGTATAAGAGTTGAAAAAAATTATAAGCAGCATTTCATCATCAAGCTAAATCTTTGGAGATATGCAGTACAACATAGCACCAGTGTTCTCGTTTGCGTGCATCCTTGCGTCTTTGACACACATTTTTTGATAGGGATGCAGGATCATCAGACAACGTGCATCCCTGGGACGCAAGCTTTAAATACTTACAATAAAAAAAATAAAACGGTGCTACCTTTTTCCGCACTACAATATTGGGAAAAAATGCATTTCATTAAAAAACAAAACAAAAATATTCATAATGTCTCCATTTCTCCACTTAATGGTCCCATGTCATTCAGCTGACAGATGGCCAACTACACTGTATTTGAAATGTTTTGCCCCAAAGTGATCTGTGGTCCTCAATATCTTTGCCGGAATACGGTTAAAATCACTTCCACTCTGACACACTCAGTGTTAATGGGGCGTGCCTGCGATTTCTCTGATCTGCCTCTTTCATCAGAGAAAAAATACTCTAGCTGACTTGTTCTCTCGAATGGACAAACACTTTGTCAGAAATCATGGTCTTAGCATGGTTATATGGGGTCACTTAACAGAAGAATGGAGTCGGGTTCTCTTTAAATTTTGAATGATAAATGTCATTTGTGGAGTAGTCTTTACAGTCTCATTTAGTTGTAACTTAATGCTAAGTAGGTAGACCCTATACCTACAGACAACATTCTCCATGGAGCTGTCAGAAAAAAGGAATGTTGGTTTCTGTCATGTTTCCCCTGTTCTCACCGTTTATTCATGTCTATCTCTCAGCTGTATGTGTGACAGTTTGTTTGTATCTCCAGGGCATTGCTCGCTGGTCTTTTCTCCACTGGATTTCTTTTTCTTTCTCTGCTGCTTACCTGCATTCTTTTTCTTGTCACTGATAAGCCCTAGTCCTGTAACCTGTAATTTTTATGAGTTTGTTGACCCTGTTTGTTAGTTGGTCTCCCTGCTTCTTTTTGTCTTTCCTAGAACATTTTGTCAGGTTGTGAGTCGGCTGCTTCATGGAGAACAGTCGAGTCTGCCATTCATCACTTTTCATTTTTTGAGACGCGCTTTTGTTTTCTTTAAGGAAATCTTGTTTGAACTTTTGACTTTTTCATTTTGGGTGCCGTTTTTCTAAAAGATACAGTACATAAAAGGATCACCTCTTGTTTACAGAACTCATCAACTATGATTTTTAATTTATTGAGCCAGGTATATAGGAGAGACACTGATAGATGGCAAGTCACAATTTACAATCTCGCATCATGATCAAGTACTGAAACATTGCAAATAAATGTATTGCATCGGAGTCCATGATAACTTACATTTCTACGACCCACTAATAAATATATTTTGATTTCTATTGTTGTGTACATGAAAATATTTACTTGGTTTACTTACTCTGAATCTCAGGGTACTTTGCCATGTAGAGGAAAGCCCACCGTAATGTGGTAGATGTGGTCTCAGAACCAGCCACAAACAGATCCCAGACAGAAATGATCAGGGTTTCCTCATCAAAAGTGCTGCCAGCCTTTCCTTTACTCTGAGAAAATAGGTCAGAACACATGAACATCATGGGGTCTATGAAAGAAAAGATGGATAAATGGATATATTTAAGTTTTAAACAAACTAGTTTTGAACTAACTAGGTTTTAAACTAATTAAATAGTCTTTAAGCTAACTAGTTTTTAAACTAACTTTAAACCAACTTGGTTTTGAACTAACTAGTTTTTGAACTAACTAACTAACTAACTAACTAACTAACTAACTAACTAACTACTGGGTTTAGAACAAACTAGGTTCTAAAGTAACTAGGTTTGGAACGAACTAGGTTTTGATCTAACTAGGTTTTTAAACTTATTAGTTTTTGAACTAACTAACTAACTATAAAACAAACTAACTAGGTTTGAATCTAACTAGGTTTTGAACTGACAAGGTTTTAAAATAACTAACTAGGTTTTAAACTAACTACTTTTTGAACTACTTAACTAGGTTTTTAAACTAGGTCTACTAACTAATCCATTGGGTTTTGAAAAAACTAGATTCTAAATTAATTATGTTTTAATCAAACTAGTTTTTAATTTAGTTTTTTTAACAAACAAACAAACTAACTAACTAACTAACTAACTAACTAACTAACTAACTAACTAACTAACTAACTAACTAACTAACCAGGTTTGAAACTAACTAGGTTTTGAATTAGGTTACATAAAAGGATTGAATTAGGTTTTGAATTATTATTTAACATAAACTGTATTTATTTATTTTTTTACGTTTATCGGTGGCACGGTGGTGCTGTGGGTAGCGCTGTCGCCGCACAGCAAGGCGGTTCTGAGTTTGTGCCCTGCTCTGTGCGGAGTTTGCCCCCGTGTCTGCATGGGTTCTCTCTGGGTTCTCCGGCTTCCTCCCACCTCCAAAAACACTCGCTTCAGGTTAATTGGATGGTCCCAAACTGACTGTAGGAGTGAGTGTGTGTGCGTGGTTGTCTGTCTCTGTGTAGCTCTGCGGGGCACTGGCATTGTGCTGGGAGTTTCCCCCGTCTCATGCCCTACGCCAGCTGGGATAGGCTCTATCTCCCCATGACCGGCGACGGCAGATAAAGTGGTGAAGGACATTGGATGGATGGATGGATGGTTTATGTTTACACTGTTTATGTTAAATTATTATTCATAACTATATTTTAAACTAAGTAGGTTTTGAGCAAACACTAGGTTTTTAACTAACTAGCTAACTAGCTAACTAACTAACTAACTAACTAACTAACTAACTAACTAACTAACTAACTAAGCTTTTATCCAACTAGGCTTTGAACTAACTAGGTTTTAAACTAGCTAGTTTTAACTAACCCATTAGGTTTTTGAACAAACTAAGTAGGTTTTGAACCAACTAAGTTTTAAACTAAGTAGTTCTTGAACTAAATAACTAAGTTTTAAACTCACTTGATTTTAAACTAACTAGGTTTATGAATTATTTTTAACATAAACAGCGTATTATTTATGTTATTTATGTTGTTCATGTTTACACTGTTTATGTTTATACTATTTATGTTAAATTAATATTATTATTATGAACTAGGATTTCAACTAACTAGGTTTTCAACTAACTGCGTTTTCACCTAACTAACTAGATTTAAAGTAACTATTTTTTGAAATAACTAACTAGGTTGCTAACTAACTAACTAACTAACTAACTTGATTTTAAACTAACTAGGTTTTGAACAAAATAGGTTTCAAACTAACTTGAACTAACTTGGTTTTAAACTAACTAGTTTTTGAACTAAATAGGTTTTGACCTATGTTTTAAATTAACTAACACGGTTTTCAAACTAACTAGGTTTTGAACAAAATAGGTTTCAAACAAACTCGTTTTTGAACTAACTAACTCACTAACTAACTAACTAACTAATTCTGAAGAAATTAGGTTCTAAACCAGTGGTTCTTAACCTGGGTTCGATCGAACCCTAGGGGTTCGGCGGAGACGGAGGTCAACATGTCGGGTGTTTTGCCGAGCACACACGAATCACTGTGTACGTTTGACACATCATGTCAATTCGTGATGACACGCCCCCCTTAGCCATCACTGGTTGCAGGTGATCACGCTACATCGATTAGCCTACCTGTGCTACAGGGGATTTTATGCACTAGTCAATTTATGCCTGTCATGGGTAGCGCTGTCGCCTCACAACACGGCGGACCCGGGTTCGAGTCCCGCTCTGTGCGGCGTTCGCATGCTCTCCCCGTGTCCGCGTGGGTTCTCTCAGGGTTCTCCGGCTTCCTCCCACCTCCAAAAGCATGCGCTTCAGGTTGATTGGCCGGTCCCAAATTGCCCGTAGGAGTGAGTGTGTGTGCGTGTGTGTGCGTGTGTGTGTGTGTGTGCATGGTTGTCTGTGTTTGTGTGTGGCTCAGCGGCGCACTGGCGTCGTGCCCGAAGTGTCCCCCGTCTCACGCCCTATGCCAACTGGGATAGGCTCCAGCTCCCTGTGACCCGCTGCGGCAGATACAACCGCAGAAAATGGATGATGGTGCATCATCTGATTGCTTTCTTAATATTTTAATTCATAGTAACTATGTTGAGCAAAAAAAGAAAATGGTCGGATGAATATGAGCAACGTGAATTTACATTTACTGTATAACGGAACGTGATGGGAGTCAACTTTCTGCATGATTTGCAATGTCAAGTTGAGCAACTCTAGTCTCACACTGGCAAAAATACAGGAACACTTCCTTAAGCTGCATGGAAAACAAAAGAAACAGATTTTGCTGTGAAAATGACATAAGAGTAACACTTGCCAAGGTGAAGCCACGCATATCTGAACTGGTCACTCAATAAAAACAGCAGAAGTCACACTGATTTGCAGGTAGGTAATTTCATGTGAGTTCATGCACTGTCTGGGTTTGTTCTTTGAAAAAGATGACATTAATGCACAATTCATTAAATACACCAGTAAAACATATACTTATGTCTTAAATTTGGAAGAAATTTTTTTTTACTAAAGAAGGGGTTCGGTAAGTGAGCATATGAAACCGGAAGGGTTCAGTACCTCCAACAAGGTTAAGAACCGCTGTTCTAAACTAACTAGGTTTTGAACTAACACAGGAGGGTTTGAACTAAATCACTAGGTTTTGAACTAACTAGATTTTAGAATTATTATTTAATATATTTAGTAGGGATGAGCGAGTACACCACTATTTGTATCTGTATCTGTATCTGTTCAACTGACTAGATTATCTGTATCCGTATCTATATTCGGAATGGGCGGGACTTAAGCCCAAAGTGGGTGTGGTTTGACCGGAATTGAGTGGGGTTTAAATCACCACATTGTTTAAAGTCTAAAATTAATATGGACTGATCACAAGTTGCTGTATTGTTGCTTATTTTAAAACTATTTACAGAACAGCCTCAAAATTGAAATCCAAATAAATGTTTTTGATCACAAAAGTAAAAGAACTATTTACAGAACAAGTTTTTTATGGAACTGAGTCAGAACATGAATATTCTTAAGTCTATGAATGAATATTTACCGAAGAGCCTCAGAATTGAGATTCAATGCTTTTTGATCACAATAGGAAAGGAACTATATCTTGAGTAAAAACAAAGTGCATTAATGAAGTGCATGCAATTAAAAAAGTAATGAACTACAAAGTATGCATGAAAAAGAATTGTCATACTCAACAAAACTTCTTAATTTTTTTTCTTCTTTTTCATTTAATTTTTTTTCTAGTACTTTTTTTTCAATTATTTATTTTTAGTACCAAATGCTATTGCCATTTTTTTCACATAAAGTTAAACAATATTGATTATGGTATGTGTGTGTGTGTGCGCGCACGCGCTATGTCTCAGTTAAAATTAAGTATAGACATTATTAATTTGAACAGAGCTTAAAACAGGTAAAAAAAAAAAAAAAAGACTTTAACCACCAAGGCGGTGGTTAAATGCACGTGTACGTGCAACAAAAAAAACAACCAAACAAAAAAAACAAGAAAGTTCACCACATAACCAAACACCAAAATAGAGGCAAGCTGAAGAAAATCTAATAAGGACGTGAGCAACAGTGAAGCCACGAACAGAGAGATCAGTAACTGCGTGTACCGGAGACAGAGTGACACAGGGAAACTCCGCTCTAACTGCAGTGAGTAGGGAGGGGCGGGACGTATGTGTGACTGGCCAATCACAGAGCGTGAAAACAGTCTGGCTGATTTTCCTTCAGTCCGATCACGAGTATTAACGGGCTTTATTCGTATTCGTACTCGTACTCGTCAAAATGCATTATCCGTACCGGATACTCGTATTAAACGAGTATCCGGCTCAACCCTAATATTTAGTGTATTTATGTTATTGTTTAATTGTTACTGCATTTATGCTTATTGTTTATGTTTACACTGTTTATGTTTACACTGTACGTTTGTATTTTTACAGCAATCCTGCATTATGTGCTCTCAATTGCCCTTTGGGGGTAAATGAAGTTTTTTAATTTTGATTGAATTATTTTATGTTGAAATTAATCAGTTTAGTTTACAATGTATGTCAATGACAAGACAAGTTAGTTCATCTTTTACTTCTTGTCTGATGGAAATTGCAGGTTTTGATCAAATTGGATTGTATATGTCCAGTCATGAATGAATGACACAATGACTTCCACCCCATCAGTATTTCCGGTGTGTTAAATCAGGTTTCAGAGTGCTTGACTGACACTGTCCCACAACACCATACTTACTAACAACACACCTCATACTATGATCAGCCATTCATACAGACAATTATTAAATCATCAGTGGGAGCAAATTCGTTTGCATCATCTTCAACTAAAGAATGCTTCACGCACATGGAAACAGGGATTGAACCACTGACTCCAAATGCTGACCAATCGGTATCCATTAAATAATCATACTGTACTCTTGTACCATAGACATAGGCCGTGATTAAAGTCCAAACCGGATGTCTGACTGTTTCAACACATAACAGTTTTGCAATACAATGGCATCAGTGCAGTGCATCATTAGTTCAGAGATATGCATCTAATGCCAGATACCTTCTGAATCTCATTCAGATAGCAGTCAATGTAGTCTCTTGGATCTTCAGGGTCCCACTTTTGTTTATGCAGCTTCAGCTCTTCACGAATGAAGTCCAGTACATTCCACCAGATTTTCTTTAATGTCTGATGTGGCCCTGGCAAATGCCTCATCAGCCAAGGGAATGAGTTGTAAACCTTTCAAGTGGAGCAAGTTGAAGTAGTGGGTTAACAAATCAACTCAGCAAAATATAATTTTATATAATTTATTATTAAAATCAAATTACTAATCACTTCAGATACATTTTTCTGTTCTGTGAGTAAAAAGAGTTCCTGAAATAATTGTAGTTCCTGAATAAGGAATGTACAGCATCACACAACCACTGTCCATTGTGGACAAAATTGGAATTTCCAGCTTGGCGGAAAATTTCTTCCTTCATCACTTAATTGTTTATGAGCTCTCCCCATTGGTTGTTGAGTTTCCTCCTGTCCTGTACATGGTATTATTGCATTGCATTAAGTTCTACATTCTTTCCGTGTTGACATTGTGATTTTACAGTGTTTTCTCCCATAAATCTGAGGTACTATTCCTCTCATGTCAAAGATGATTGATTTGT
The DNA here is from genome assembly GCA_013358685.1 of Antennarius maculatus. Taxonomy (NCBI): domain Eukaryota; kingdom Metazoa; phylum Chordata; class Actinopteri; order Lophiiformes; family Antennariidae; genus Antennarius; species Antennarius maculatus. Next base: position 9,491,043 of record CM023610.1, on the reverse strand, counting down.
TGGAGTTAACCTCTGTTATTGACTTGATCAGTTTTCCTTTTTCCTTTCTTCCTATGTTGACTGTGTGGTTAAATGAAACTCTGATAGAAAATTCACAAAACAGAGAGGTGAAAACATGGCTTCTGTGGCTGGAGATATATTGCAATCCTAATTTCAAAGAAGCTGCATTACTCCATGGGGTAATTTTACCATTAATGATTTACAACAATGATACACGGAATTAAGATTATATGTCAATAGCTTACTATACCTGTGCAGAAATAGAAGTCTCAATCTGGAGAGCTGTCTCAAATTCTTTGGTCATTTCCCCAAACTTCTCATCATTATACTCAAAGCGATGACCAAAAACCAGAAAACAGATGATGTTGGAGACAACCTTGTTCATTATGAGGTGGGGAGCAAATGGTTTACCTACATAATTTAACCAAAAAAGTTAATTCTGTATTTGTGATTGCACAATACTATACTGTAGATGTGTCACTGTACATTAACATTTACCTTTGAAGCTACTGAAGTATTTTGCACAACATGAAAACTCCTCTATGATGATGGGTTCAAGAGATTTCTTGCCTAGTCCAAAATATCTGAGGGTTGAAAGTGCAAAACGCCTCTCCTGCTTCCACAAATTCCCATTACTAAAAATCAAACCTGGTGTAAAATCAAATTAATGAAAAAAACGAAAGGTACAAATTTTTGACAATCAATGATTTATCAATTTTTAAAAAACATTTATTTAAGCTTTAAATGCAGGTTTCATTTTCCGAGGAGAACAGCGCTGTTATTAATTTATGTATGCTAATAATATTAGATTTATGTTTGCTTAAAACCTAAATTTCATCACATAGGAGGAAATACAGGGCAAACAAAGCAGACAAGGACAATCAGGAACACTTTCACACGGTTAGGTCCCTTACAAATTGTAAATGACTTTCAATTGGATCCATAGATATTTTTATTTTGTCCCTACAAAAGCGGGAATGAACAATTACACATAAAAAAAATAGCAATTTGGAATAACAGGAATTTCACTATATGCTTTCCTTTAAGAACATCACAGGACATGGGAGTCATCTAGTTGTGGACTCTTACCTTTTACATTGCTTACATCATTTAGCAGAGGCAAGTCTGGGCGTTCTACCACACTGTCTCCCTGATTTACCAGAGCTTCTTTAATAACTTCAAACCTGTTTAACACCACCATCCAATCCTTGCCCATTCGCAGGCTGTAAACATCTCCATATGTTGCTGCTAACTGTTAGTGGATTCAACAGAGAAGGAACAGTATGAAGCTTCACAAACATATCAGCAAGGTAGATACTGTGGCATATATCTTCTGTTATACAATTTACTTGTTTAGATCTACCTGTGTCAAACTTTCATGAGCCCTTTGGTGGTCCAAAGACAGCATACTGCCCAAAATAGGAAATGCCCAAGGTCCTGGAGGGAAGTTAGATGGCCGAAGATTCTTAATGTAATCTGCAGTCAGGATGAAAACTACCACGAAAAGCAGCAGGCTTTTGACATCCCAGTCCACATAGAATCCAGTTAAAGAAAAGATTTGATCCATTGTGCAAAAAATGGCTTCAGATTGCTCAACTGAAGCTTGTGTTTTCTTGTTTCTGTTGTGACAGAAACAGATTGGCACCTAGTTCAACTTGGTATCAAGTTTCAAACACATCGTCATTGCACAAACTGCCACTCCCCCACCATTATAGACCTTGTCTCCTTCAGAGTGTGGCTCACCTACTTTCCCTCAGAGACATTTCACATATAACAACAATAAACTTTATGACAACATTTAACTTTATGATGTTTCCAGATTTTTTTCTTTTTCTTTTAATTTAGAAATTCTTTTGAGGCATTTGAAAAGAACATGTTGATACCTGTTGATAGCAAAGCAAAAGGTAATTTTTAACAGTTGTGATAAAAAAATGGATAACACAATGATAAGACAGAAATTGTCATCAACAGACTCAGTCCCCACTCTGTCTTGTTGAAATGATCATAAATTGTATTTGATATGTGTCATTGTCTAAAAATAAATTGTTCCACCACTGCACATTACAGCCTAACAATATGGCCAAAAATATATGGACAAAAATATTATACACATTCACAGTTATTGAACATCAATTCAGTGGGTTGTGTCATTTTCCCTATTTCATTATTATTGTGTGCACTTTCCTGCTTTGCCCAGTTAGTTTAAGCAATGTCAGTAGTTGCTGATTTCCTGGCCATCCTTACTAGACGTTGTTGTGAATTTATGAGAGAAGAGTAGAGTGGAACTTTATTGATCCCTTAAAGGGACAGTAAAGTTAATTTTAAGAGACATATATGTTATTCATTCATCATCATTAAAAATAGAAGAAAAAACAAATTTTATGTGTGTAGCATCAACCGTTTGGTAAAAAAAAAAACTTAAAATCTGCACCGCAGCAGCTTCCACATTCAGTGGTCACGTGGGTGTCATACGTCACTGGGGCCATAGCATCCATAAGAAACAATATAATTCTAGACACGATTAACACCAAAAGTATCATGGTTACCTGCGCGGTGAACGGTTGTGTCAACAGAACAGCAAAAAGACGCGAAGACAAGGACCTGAGCTGTTTCTGCAGTGGCTCAGCAGTAGAGCGGGTCGTCCAATGTTCCAAGATCAGTGGTTCAATTCCCGCTCCCGACCAAAACACCCAGAATGTGAGCTGACAATGGGAGCACTGCCGAGGCACCCTTAAGCAAGGCGATGTCCCCTTCTCAGGTTGCTCATTTGGGGCGCACCAAGAAGGAGCTGCACGCCACTCTACCTCCCATTGCATGTTAATAGGCCCCCCTGTGTGCGTTTGTGTGTATTACAGGAGCCTGTACACACTAATATATGCATGCGTTTGATTGACAAAGATACTAGAGTGTGCCGTCTTAATTTCCCTTTGGGAATCATAATAGTATATAAAATTAAATTTAAAAAAAATTTCAGCAGTCCATCCACATTTAAAGAACATAGGACACTGCTGTGAAGACAAGTTTACTCAGGTCAGTTTACTCTGTGCCAAACTGAAATTGCCACCTTTTAACAGGGGTGGGGGTCTACACCCCTGATTGTTTAATTTATTTAACTTCAGTGAATAAAAAAGGATGCAAGACTTTGATTTCAGTACACTCTGAAACTTACTGTAAAATACTGTACACTCACCTCATGTGCTATTAATAAAGCGCAAGTTTAGAAAGGGTTAGAATATTTGTGTTTCAGCTTACAAAATGTGGTCTGTGATGCAGCAGCTGTGGACAATTTTCACTTCATAATAGAGTCTTGACGCCTTAATAATAGAGACAGGACTTCCTCTTGAAACACTGTGGCTCAAGAATGGCCATGTTCCCCATGATGATGGATAAAACGTCTTTCTATAGTCTTCTATAGCCTCTTCTGACCTGGCAACCTTTGCAGCTCAGAGAAAAACACATCTTTTTGCTTCTTCTCTGAAATCTTTGAGACAGACAATTGAATACACTACCTAGGTTACATGCCTATATAGTAGAAGACATACGAGCGACTCGACATATGAGTTTTTTGAGATATGAGCCATCACTCGGTCCCCATGTTTGTTCGACATAAACAGCAAAAATCTGAGTTACCAGTCCTGCTTCTTGTTCATGGAGTAAAAACATAGCTTGTGGATTTAAGCTATTCAGAAAAAATTTAAGATAGTCGGAAAAAATGTAAAATAAAAAGTCGAGTACATCCACACGTTAGTCATAACTTGCCTCAAACTCAAGGAAAGCAAGTAGATCATCTAAAACGACAACCTCTCCCCTCTTACATGATACCAGCATCCAATTTTAAGTTACCATTGACAAAATGCTTTCTATTTTTTGTGATTCCACTACAGTTTTAGCTCAAACAATAGTTCATAATTTCATAGTTAATAGTTTATAGTTTCTACAAACCTATTACCTCATAATTAGCTTTATAACTACAATATTATATAAAGATGTTTTTTTTCTTGTTCAGTTACTCAGGCCTGCGTAAGTAATATTTACAGGTGAACTTGTAATGAAGTGGATGTATTATAATTTACTATGTTATAAACATAAAATAATTGCAGTGATCAGATCCGGGTAGGGGAAGATCGGCAAGTCCAGAGGCAGAAAAAGAAAGCAGGGTACTCTTAGTGTGCAGTAGCACAGATGTCATATGGATGAGGTGTCAAAGTGAGACCAAAGCGGTAGTCCATCACAGGCTTCACCCCAGCGGGCATGGAGAAGGTGAAGCGCTGCATGAAGGAGGTGAAGAAGAGGAAAAGCTCCATCCTTGCCAGATTCTCCCCAAGACACAAACGCTTACCTGAGACAGGAAAACAACAGAGAACAAAAATAAACTGTGACAGTTGTTTGTTAGTTTACTAGTGTGGTTATTAAATTTAGATTGGAGAACAAATTAAGCAATGTCATTTGTAACATATAGCCATTGTTAAGGCCTGTAGTAATCAAAATTACAGATTAATAATTACTACCTCTGACCCAAAAAAAGTTCACCAGCCTTTCTTTATCATCTTACGGGTCTTCAATGAAGAATGGTGAGGAAAACAAGTATTTCAAGTCAATTAATGTACCGGTGGTCGGCTCAGGTGTGGTGTTTGGTCATTGTGGACCCTGCTCTCCTCATCTCTGCTGGCGCGGAGTGAATCTGGGGAAACTGCGGCCGCTCTGTCGGGAGTTCTCATCTGCTGCTGGACCCGACCCACCGGCTCCTGCTAGGTTCGGCCTGGTTAACGCCAGATCACTCGGAAATAAGTAGTTTATACTTAAGGATTTCTTCATGTCGCGGAAACTGGATTTCCTCTTCATCTCTGAGACGTGTCTGGGCGTCGGTGAGACCTCTGTTTTTACTGAACTTTTACCGGACAAGTGTTCTTATTTTAACTGTCCCTGGACGACTGGCCGAGGAGGAGGAATTGCGACTCTTTTTAAAAGTGACTTAAAATGTAGACAGATATGGCCATCATCCTCCCCCGCCAGCTTTGAGCTGAGCTTGTTTGGGGTGGGTCATCCTCACACGGTGCTGTGTGCTGTGTGCTATCGGCCTCCAAAGCATGACAGCGACTTTTTAACAGACTTCTCATCTTTTCTGGCTGATATTATGCAAAAATATGACCACGTCCTGGTTGTTGGGGATTTTAATAATTCATGTGTGCTGCCCTGAAAACCCTCTGGCGCAGGACTTTATAAATATTATTGACTATTTTAATCTTGTTCAGTCTGTTCTGGGTCCTACACATTAACATGGTCACACGCTGGATCTGGTTTTATCTTATGGTTTGCCATAAGATAAAGGCAAAAATTAAGCCAATTTTGGGGAAAAAAAGATTTTGAGACAGTAATCCCCGCCTTTGTGACCACTCGGCTGGATTACTGCAACGGACTTTATGTGGGGGTTAGTGGGTCCTCCATTGCCCGCCTTCAGCTGGTTCAGAATGCTGCTGTTCGTCTTTTAACAGGAACAAAAAAGTACAAGCGCATCTCACCGATTTTAGCATCACTGCACTGGCTGCCCATACATTTTAGGATTCATTTTAAAATCCTTTTATTTGCTTTTAAAGCCATAAATGGCCTTGCACCACCCTACCTCTCTGAGCTACTCCACCCATACACGCCCAGCCGCTCTCTCAGGTCAGCTGACCAGCTTCTCCTTATACAGCCTAAAGTCAGGCTGAAGCTCAGAGGGGAATGTGCTTTCTCAGTTTCAGCTCCCAAATTATGGAATGGGCTCTCACTGCACATCAGGCAGGCTTCTTCACTGGCTCATTTTAAAGCTCTTCTTAAAACCCACCTCTTTTCCCTAGCGTTTGACACCTTTTAGAGTGTTTTGTGTATTACCTCACATTATTTTAATTGTTTATATCTGATTTTATTTCCGCTTTTAACTTAATTTAAATTGTTTTATTGGATTTTTATTTTGCTATTTTATTTAACTGCATTATGTTCATGGTTTTATGGCTCGTCTGTTCTGTTTTTTATCCAGTTGCTGTGCAGCACTTTGGAAACCTTGTGTTTATTTAAATTGTGCTTTATAAATAAAGTGGATTGGATTGGATTATAAGGCATATATGGCTTAATTTTGGCCGGTAGTTTGAGCAAGAAAAAGCTAGCTTTAAGAACTGAGCTCAGATTTTAAGTACCGGTATTGTCAATAATTTGGGAGGGATTTCAAAAGCATACCATTATGGAACCAAACGTGCCTCCGCTGTCATCCAGCTGGTCAGCAAGACCAAATATGACTACATCAGAAAGTTCAAATCTCATTTCTCAAGAAGTTCAAGAGATCTCTTGGTGACTTTGTATTATCAGTTTTTAATGGCAAATAAATATTCATGTTGTCTGCAAAACAATGGAAGGAGATTATTATTTTATTATTATTTTTATATTTCTAAAAGATGGAACCCAATCATAGTATACCACACAGTCTTGTTCCCAAAATAAAACGGGGTAACTCTGAAAGAAGGGGGGAAAAAAAACCCACTGTGTTGGTTCTTACCAGCAGAGAAAGGGATGAAAGCATCTCTCTTCTCAAACTTTCCTTCTTTGTTTAGAAAGTGTCCTGGGTTGAAAGTAAAGGGTGTCTCCCACTCATTCTTGTCGAACAGCACTGAGGTCAAATTAGGAATTATCACAACTCCCTGTTGATTGGAATAATATTTCAAATGAATAAGTTTATGTTACAGTGTAGGTTTATATACAGTGCACAGCAATATTGAGCACACCCTCTTTGAAAAGTAACATTTCATACAAAATGAAATGTTGATTGGCCAGTCCCAAATTGACCGTAGGAGTGAATGTGTGTGTGAGTGGTTGTTTGTCTCTGTGTGGCTCCGCGGTACACTGGCGTCATGCCCGGCGTGTCCCCCGCCTCATGCCCTGAGACTGCCGGGATAGGCACCGGCTCCTCCGCGACCCGCATTAGCGGATTAAGCGGGTTAAGATAATGACTGACTGACAATATGACAAGGCACACAAAAATATATTTCCAAAATGTTCACAAACTAAGTTAAACACAGGATCTGTTGAGCTTTTGAACTTAAAACTAAGGTTAATAATATAACTTAAGTTACTTTTTTTCCATTTTAGTAAAATTAGTGTGGTGCAGAAATGAGTACACCCCACTGAAGGTCTCTGAGTAAAGCAACCTTTTAGGCTCCCAATGTGGACCTGAACAAACAATTAACTACAGGTGAGTCTAGATACTCATTACACTGTGTTAATTAGGCAGTTGGCTACAAAAGGCTGTTACCTAAAGCAAACCACCCTTTCCCATTTCCTGCTGTCAGCAATGGCACCACATGGAAAGGAAATGTCTCTGGATCTGAGAAAGTGGATTATTGCTTTACACATGAGAGGTGAGGGCTACAAGAAGATCAGTAAAGCCTTACTTACTAGTAAGAACACGGTCCCAAAAGTGATCCAAACATTCAAGAGAAATGAAACTGCAACCAAAGTACAGAGACGTACAGGCCGGCCAAGAAAATTAACACCCAGGCAGGAGCGTTTTGTGATGAGAAAAGTTGAGGAAAATCGGCATGCAAGTGCACAACAGTTGGCTAAGAAGGTAGATGCTGAAATTGGAGTGACTGTATCATGTGACACAATACGCCATACGGTGCAGCGGAATGGCATGCAAGGGTGTTGTCCCCGAAGGAAGCCTCTCCTAAAGCCAAGTCACAAAAAAGCCCGCCTAGAGTTTGCCAGAGCCCATGCTGAATAGGATGAAGGCTACTGGGACTCTAGACTCTGGAGTGATGAGACCAAAATCAATCTTTTTGGAACTGATGGCTTTAAAACGGTCTGGCGTCGTAAGGGTGAGGAGTACAAGGAAAAGTGCATGGTGCCCTCTGTGAAACATGGAGGGGGTAGTGTTATTATGTGGGGTTGCATGAGTGCTGCGGGTGTTGGAGAACTGCATTTCATTGATGGCATCATGAATTCTCAAATGTACTACTCTATACTGAAGGCTAAGATGCTTCCATCACTTCGGGTTGTTGGTCGTCGTGCCAGTTTTCAACATGACAATGACCCAAAACACACATCCAAAGCCACTGCTGACTTTCTGAAGAGGAACAGTGTAAGAGTGATTCCATTACCTTTACAAATAAAAAAACTGAAAAGTAGGATGTGCAAAAGTATTGGCCTCCTGTTCTCTTAGCTCAGCTAACCGGTTCCAGAAGTTCCCTGATGACTTCTGAATGATCCAATGTTTACCTAAATGACTAACAATAACAAACAGAGTGCATCTGTGTGTCATTTGGTCTCACATTTGCACGTCCTACTTTTCAGTTCTTTATTTGTAAACACGATATAAAATGTTGAATAAATTTGGTTCCACTTCACCATTGTGTCTCACATGTTGTTGATTCTTGAAAAATATTTTCAGTTTGTTATCTTTAAGTTTGAAGCCTGAAATGTGGCAAAATGTCAAAAAGTCTTGGGGGGGCCAATACTTTCGCAAGGCACTGTGTGTGTATATATATATATATATATATATATATATATATACACACACACACACACACACACACACACACACACACACACACGTGTGTGTGTGTGTGTGTGTGTGTGTGCCCTCTTGCGGCTACATTTTATATATATATATATATATATATATATATATATATATGTGTGTGTGTGTGTGTGTGTGTGTGTGTGTGTGTGTGTGTGTGTGTGTGTGAATATATCTATGAAATTACTACACAAACCTTTGGGATTGTGTAGCCTCCCAGCTGGATGTCTCTATTGGTAACATGGGGCAGACTGAGGGGAGCTATGTTGCCCATCCTCTGGATCTCTGACAGCATCAGTGTAGGGTAGATTTACACGATCTTCCATAGCTGGTAGTCTGAACTGTCCAATCACACCATCTATCTCAGTCTGGACTTTTGCTGTATAAGAGTTGAAAAAATGATAAGTACTATTTCATTATCAGGCTAAATCTTTGGAGAAAAGATGTATTTTTTTACATGTGGTTCAGGTGAGAGGTGGTATATTTCAATTTCTACATATTTCTATGCCTCGCTATTTTTCTGTTGAAAAAATAGAAACAGTTTTTTGGTATTCAGTTATTTAAATTTACTTATTTTAATAATCAAACTACATTTTGCTTATTATTATACACTGTATAGCAACACACAGCATCTTCAAACACCTACATTGTAAGATGCATGTTGCTTGCTGGTCCTCTCTCCGCTGCAATCTCTTTCTCTGCTGCTTACCTACATTCTTCTTCTTGCCACTTATAAGCCCTAGTCCTGGATTCAGTATTTGTGAGATTTTTGGTTATTTCTTGTGTATTTTCTTGTGTATTTTGATTCCTAACCTGCATTTTTTGTGAGTTTGTTGATCCTGTTTGTTAGTTGGTCTCTTGCTGCTTTCTGCCTTTCCTTGGACATCTGTCAGGCTATGCTTCATGGACAACAGCTGAGTCTGCCATTCATCACTAGCTATTTTCTGAGATACACTTTTGTTAGCTTCACGGAAAAACCTTTTTGTTTGACTTTTGCTTTTTTGGTGCAATTTATCATGTACTGAAACATTGCAAGGCAGTGCATGGTAACTTACACTACAAAGCCGCCACTAATAAATTTCTTTTGGTTTCCATTGTTGTGTATATGCATATATTTACTTGGTTTACTTACTCTGAATCTCAGGGTACTATCTCTCAGCTGTATGTGTGACAGTTTGTTTGTATCTCCAGGGCATTGCTCGCTGGTACTTTCTCCACTGGATTTCTTTTTCTTTCTCTGCTGCTTATTCTTTTTCTTGCCACTGATAAGCCCTAGTCCTGCATTCAACATTTTTGAGATTGTTGGTTATTCCTTGTGGTAACATGTTGATTCTTAACCTGTAATTTTTGTGAGTTAGTTGACCCTGTTTGTTAGTTGGTCTCCCTGCTTCTTTTTGTCTTTCCTAGAACATTTTGTCAGGTTGTGAGTCGGCTGCTTCATGGAGAACAGTCCAGTCTGCCATTCATCACTTTAAATTTTTTGAGATGCTCTTTTGTTTTCTTTAAGGAAATCTTGTTTGTAGGGATGAGCGAGTACACCACTATCTGTATCCGTATCTGTATTCGGAATGGGCGGGTTTTAAACCGGAGGTGAATGTGGTTTGACCGGAAATGGGTGGGGCTTAAATCACCACATTGTTTAAAGTCTAAAATTGATATGGTTTTATCACAAGTTGCTGTATTTTGGCTTATTTTAAAACTATTTACAGAACAGCCTCAAAATTGAAATTCAAATAAATGTTTTTGATCACAAAAGTAAGAGAAGTATTTACAGAACAAGTTTTTTATGGAACTGAGTCAGAACATGAATATTTTTAAGTCTATGAATGAATATTTACCGAAGAGCCTCAGAATTGAGATTCAACGCTTTTTGATCACAATAGTAAAGGAACTATATATAGAACGAGTAAACACAAAGTGCATTAATGAAGTGCATGCAATAAAAAAAGTAATTAACTACAAAGTATGCATGAACAAGAACTGTCATACTCAACAAAACTTTTTAATTTTTTTTCTTCTTTTTCATTTAAATTTTTTTCTAGTATTTTTTTTCCCAATTATTTATTTTTAGTACCAAATGCCAAATTCACAAAAAGTTAAACAATATTGATTATGGTGTGTGTGTGTGTGTGTGTGTGTGTGTGTGTGTGTGTGTGTGTGTGTGCGTGCGTGTGTGTGTGTGTGTGTGCGCGCAAAATATTAAGTATAGACATTGTTAATTTGAACAGAGTTTAGAACAGGTAAAAAAAAAAAAAAAAAGACTTTAACCACCGAGGCGGTGGTTAAATGCACACGTACGTGCAACAAAAAAAAACAAAGTTCACCACATAACTAAACACCAAAATAGAGGCAAGCTGAAGAAAATCTAATAAGGACGTGAGCAACAGTGAAGCAACGAACAGAGAGATCAGTAACTGCGTGTACCGGAGACAGAGTGAGACACGGAAACTCCACTCTAACTGCAGTGAGTAGGGAGGGGCGGGACGTATGTGTGACTGGCCAATCACAGAGCGTGAAAACAGTCCGGCTGATTTTCCTTCAGTCCGATCACGAGTATTAACGGGATTTATTCGTATTCGTACTCGTACTTGTCAAACTGCATTATCCGTACCGAATACTCGTATGAAACGAGTATCCGGCTCAACCCTACTTGTTTGGACTTTTGAATTTTTCATTTTGGGTGTTGTTTATCTAAAAGATACAGTACATAAAAGGATCACCTCTTGTTTACAGAACTCATCAACTATGATTTTTAATTTATTGAGCCAGGTATATAGGAGAGACACTGATAGATGGCAAGTCACAATTTACAATCTCGCATTATGATCAAGTACTGAAACATAAATGTAAATAAATAAATGTATTGTATTGGAGTCCATGGTAACTTACATTTCTACAACCCACTAATAAATATATTTTGGTTTGTATTGTTGTGTACATGAAAATGTTTACTTGGTTTATTTACTCTGAATCTCAGGGTACTTTGCCATGTAGAGGAAAGCCCACCGTAATGTGGTAGATGTGGTCTCACAACCAGCCACAAACAGATCCCAGACAGAAATGATCAGGGTTTCCTCATCAAAAGTGCTGCCAGTCTTTCCTTTACTCTGAGAAAATAGGTCAGAACACATGAACATCATGGGGTCTATGAAAGAAAAGATGGATAAATGGATGAATGGATATTATTTAATTTTGAAATTGATCAATTTACTTTTCAATGTATGTCAATGTGGAAAGCAAGTTAGTTAATATTTTACTTGTTGTCTGCTGGGAATTATTGGTTTTGATCAAATGGGATTGTATACGTCCAGTCATGAGTGAATGACACAATGACTTCCACCCCATCAGTATTTTGGTGCGTTTAATCAGGTTTCAGATTGCTTGACTGACGCTCTCCCATCTTCCCATCATCTTTAAAGAATGCTTCACGCACATGGAAACGGGAATCGAACCACTGACTCCAAATGCTGACCAATCGGTATCCATTAAATAGGCATATCGTACTTTTGTACCATAGACATAGGCCATGATTAAAGTTCAAACTTGATGTCCGACCATTTCAACACATACCAGTTTTACAATACAATGGCATCAGTACAGTGCATCATTAGTTCAGAGATATGCATCTAATGTCAGATACCTTCTGAATCTCATTCGGATAGCAGTCAATGTAGTCTCTTGGATCTTCAGGGTCCCACTTTTGTTTATGCAGCTTCAGCTCTTCACGAATGAAGTCCAGTACATTCCACCAGATTTTCTGATGTGGCCCTGGCAAATGCCTCATCAGACAAGGGAATGTGTTGTAAACCTTTCAAGTGGGGCAAGTTGAAGTAGTGGGTTAACAAATCGCCTCAGCAAAATACTTTTTTTGATAACATAATTTATTATTAAAATCCAATTACAAATCACTTCAAATACATTGTTCTGTTCTGTGCCTAAATGAAGTTTCTAAAATGGCTGACGTTACTGAATAAGGAATCTACTGCTTAACACAACTACTGTCCATTGTACATGAGTTAATGTTGTTCAATATTAGGTTGTGAATCGCAACCCACCAAATATTATTTCTTCAGCTTCTCTTGTTAGAGAAAAGCTGTGGAGCAGAAGAAGTTGAAACAATAATCTATTTGAAAGCATTCAGACAGGGTACAGCTACAGTCACCGAAGGATGAACAACAAAACAAATTGACGGATTCATAATAGTACACTATTCATTAAGTTAAATTTTGTATGGCCACGAGATCAGCACCTGAAGATTGACAGCATTTAAAGTTTAGTGTTTATATCAGGGACTTGATTTATAGACAAAACAAGACTTTCCATCTTTGTGGATAGTCATCCTTTTTTTTCCCACCAGATTGTTTGTGAACTCTCCCCATTGGTTCTTATGTTTCCTCCTGTACTGTACATGGTATTATTGAATTGCAGTAATTTCTACTTTCTGCCCGTGTTGACATTGTGATTTTACAGTGTTTTCTCCCATAAATCTGAGGTACTATTCTTCTCTTGCCAAAGATGATTGATTTGTTGGAGTTAACCTCCGTTATTGACTTGATCAGTTTTCCTTTTCCCTTGCTTCCTATATTGACTATGTGAGTTGAATGAAACCCTGATAGAAAATTCAGCAAACAGAGAGGTGAAAACATGGCCTCCTTGGCTGGAGTTAAAAATAGGTTACCACACAATGTCATCTCATTTAGAGAGTTTATGTTTGAGCTGATCAATAAAAATATTGCAATCCTATTTTCAAAAAAGCTTCATGATTCCATGGTGTAATTTTACCATTAATAATTTACAGAAATGGTGCACAGTGTTAAGATTTTTATCAATAGCTTACTATACCTGTGCCCAAATAGAAGTCTCAATCCGGAGAGCTGTCTCAAATTCTTTGGTCATTTCCCCAAACTTCTCATCATTATACTCAAAGCGATGACCAAAAACCAGAAAGCAGATGATGTTGGAGACAACCTTGTTCATTATGAGGTGGGGGGCAAATGGTTTACCTACATAATTTAACCAAAGAAGTTAATTCTGTATTGTGATTGTACAGTACTATACTGTACATGTTTCACTGTACATTAACATTTACCTTTGAAGCTACTGAAGTATTTTGCACAACATGAAAACTCCTCTATGATGAGGGGTTCAAGAGATTTCTTGCCAAGTCCAAAATATTTGAGGGTTGAAAGTGCAAAACGCCTCTCCTGCTTCCACAAATTCCCATTACTGAAAATCAAACCTAGTGAAAAATCAAATAAAGATAAAAATGAGAAGTATAGATCCAGAAATTTTGTTTTCTGAATGATTTACTGTGATGATTTACTGAGGTAAATCATCAATCGATGATTTATCGATTGATAAATCGATGATTTATTAATTTTTAAAAAAACATTTAATTAAGCTTTAAATGCAGGTTTCATTTTCTGAGAACAGTGCTGTTATTTATGTATGCTCACAATATTTGATTTACAGTATGCTTAAAACCTTTACGAAAAGGAAATAAATGATCATATTTCAGTGCATATTAGGAAATAGAGAGCAAACAAAACAGACAAGAACAATCATGATGTCCCCTACAAAGTGTGAATGAGTTTCAATTGGATCTATAAGTATTTTTATTTTATCCCTCCAAAAGAGGGCATAAACTGTAGTTATGGACTCTTACCTTTTACATTGCTTACATCATTTAGCAGAGGCACTTCTGCACGGTCTACTACATTGTCTCCCTGATTTACCAGAGCTTCTTTAATAACTTCAAACCTGTTTAACACCACCATCCAATCCTTGCCCATTCGCAGGCTGTAAACATCTCCATATGTTGCTGCTAACTGTTAGTGGATTCAACAGAGAAGGAACAGTATGAAGTTTCACAAACATATCAGCAAGGTAGATACTGTGACCTATATTTTCTGTTATACAATTTACTTGTTTAGATCTACCTCTGTCAAACTTTCATGGGCCCTTTTGTGGTCCACAGACAACATGTTGCCTAAAATAGGAAATGCCCAAGGTCCTGGAGGGAAGTTAGATGGCCGAAGATTCTTAATGTAATCTGCGGTCAGGATGAAAACTATTACTAAGAGCAGTAGGCTTTTTACATCCCAGTCCACATAGGATTCAATTAAAGAAAAAATTTCATCCATTGTGCAAAAAATGGCTTCAGATTGCCCAACTGAAGCCTGTGCTTTGGTTGTTTCTGTTGTGACAGAAACAGATTACCGGTATATATTTCATTATGACATAACCTCAGTTTCTGCCAGGCAGAAACTTGGGATCAAGTTTCAACCACGTCGTCATTACACAAACTGCCACTCCCCCACCATTATAGACCTTGTCCCCTTCAGAGTGTGACTCACCTACTTTCCCTCAGAGACATATCACATATAATTTTGGAACAAAAAGTGTTTGTGTGTTTGTCTGTCCGTTCACCAAATATTTTGATAACCGTTGTAGATAGAAAGATGAAACAAAAAGCACATTACTCGGGCAGCAAAGGGGATGAAAATGATATGATGACTTTGACCTTTAGCAAAGTAGGTCAAGGTCAAACTTAAACTTTTGTACATTTTTTGTACATATCTCAGGAACCGGATAAGATAGAAAGACAAAACAAAAGTCGTTATATTCAGGGAAGCAAGGGGATGAAAATTAGATCACAACCTTGACCTTGAAAAAGTAGCTCAAGGTCTAATTTTCACTTTTAATAGCTTTTTAGGTACACATCTCTGAGATATAATCACAAAACAAAAAGCAACATTTTCAGGAAGCAGAGGCACAAAAAATGTGATGATGACCTTCACCTTTGGAAAACTAGGTCAATGTTCATACTTGGTAGTACAATATAGAATTCATTGCTGCGACCATTATGATAGTAGGTCAGGGTAAAATTTTGAATTCAGGGGTGTCGCAGGATGTTGCAGGCTCTGACTGCCTTGCTTGGGTTCTGTAACCAGGTCACAGGTTACGCTTGAGCCTAACCTGTGACCTGATTGACTATAGGCAAAGCCCCTCGCGGAAGCAAACCAAGGACCTTCTTTCTGTGAGGCTACAGCCCTAATAACTGCATCACCGTGCTGCCCTGCTTCAATCCAGAGCAAAAGTTCAGCAAAGTTCACTTAGAGAGCTAAACATGGATCGAAGCCCCTGCCAAAACACATGAAACAGGGATAAGGCTTCAAGCATACTACACCGCGATCTATCAGGTTCAGACTTCTGCCATAACCTAAAATGACATTACAGTAACTGACTACCTTGCACCAAAACCTAAACCAAGAATACAGTAGTCGTAAATTAAAGAGGAAATAAAATAGATATTACTCACAAGATATTAAACATGTCATCATGCATCAGTATAGGGGTGTCAGAGACATGACATGATTGAACTCCGTCTTCCAGAAGTTCAAAGTGCCGTTTAATGAGCAGTGGATATGTGCAATTTCCTCCGGGATTAATAAAGTATCTATCTATCGATCGATCTGTCTGTCTGTCTGTCTGTCTGTCTGTCTGTCTAGCTAACCATCCATCCATCCATCCATCCATCTATAATGACAAATTTATTTACAGTGTCTGAATATTACAACAGAAACTATCTAAACTTTAGGGTGGAGAAACGTCAAAATAATAATCAAAATCTTGTCTGCGAAACAACCAACTAACCTGCTAAAATAAAGGAAACCAAATCACAAGAAACTTACAACCTCAGAAATGCATATAACAACACATATGACAGGAGTCAGATTTTTGGGGGGCTCAGCCTCAGAAAACAGATGTCTATGTTTTCTGACTTTTTTTCTCTTTTGCCATGACTGCCAGAGGTCATTGCTCATTTATTCATTTTACCATTCTCATTATTCGTGTATCACCGGCCTCTGAACATCCTGATGAACCTGAGAAAGTGTGTTGACCACCAATACCTGCTTGATAGTGAGATGTGTTCAGAGAATGGTTACAACATTTTTTTGTGTGATTATACAGGAGCAGTTGAATGTTGTTCCCTGTTTCTTGGTAAGGGGTGGAACCGGAGTGGTTTAAGATGGGGGAGCATCTCATTGACGCCAGTGGGATACTTTGCTTTTTGGACAGCATTCTGACTTAACTTCATAAAGGTTGTGTCTGTCAAGTATATGTTGTTATCTCCACCTTGTGGTACTTCAGGTACAACGTGACTGTTATTGAATCACATCACTGTTGTGTTTTAGACTCTTGAACAGTGAACACTGTCTTATTGTTTCCCTTTTGTGTGTGTGTGTGTGTGTGTGTGTGTGTGTGTGTGTTTTGAATCTACATCTAGATGGTGTGTTACAAAGCTTTTTCCGTAGTTGAAAGAAGCTGGAACCTCAGTTTTCTTTAGGAAGTTAATGGGAACCCCTGATAAACCATCAGCAGATGATAGTAGTGTTCTTGAAGGCTATTACTTAATAAGAGAGTTGTATACTGTATATAGCTTGGTGCTAACCTGCTAAGAGAATAGTATGTATGGATGAAGAACTTAAAGTCAATTCCACAAGTAACAGGAAGGTCATTTCGTTTTTTTTTTTTTTTAAAGATTGGTTTTAGAGAGACTAGTAAAAAGGTGTCTTATATTAAATTAAAACCTCTTTTTTTTAATAAGGTGTGCTCTGACTAGCTCAGATCAGTCAGTCACTGTCAAGTATGTGTATTGCAGAATAACTACACAGAATGTTTTTGAACTCTGAGGAAGAATATAATTAAACTACCACACATACTGTATATGTGAGTTAACTTCAGCAATATGTTTCAGCACATTCAGGGACCTGTCTAACCTGATCTATTAGAAAACAACAAAGAGTTGAGGTAATTACATTCACTCCATTATCCTTGGACATACACACAAACAAGTCTGATATATCTTTATAATATATAATATCTTTATTGCAAAAAAACAGAGTTATTTTAGGAAATGACTTCATGACACTTACTATGTACCAACATCCAGACAATGTTATCCTCAATCTTGGGCAGGGCATTGACCCTGCATCTGTATCATTTAAAGTAGGCCAAAATTTGATATTAATCTTTGTGTAACTGAACCTAGTTTTATTGAGTGCGAGTGTGTGTTTAATCAATTAATCAACTTTTATTTATATAGCGCTTAATCACATCTGAAGACATTTCAAAGCGCTTTACAGATATAAAGCCAATAATGCCCTCCAGAGCAAGCATAAGCGATGGTGGCGGGGAAAAACTCCCTCACTGAGGAAGAAACTCCGGGCAGGACCCAGGCTCTGGAGGGCAGTCATTCGCGGTCATGAGGCCTTTGGATATCCTGTCTTTCATCCGCGTTCTCCACCTGTGGAACAGAGGCACAAAGACAGCGGCAGTATCGTGCTGACAAAGAGTGTGATTTGACAGTAGTAATAACTTCTAGGAGCATAGAAAGATAAAGAAAGAGAAGGAAAAGTGATAGGAGCTCCAGAGTATCTCCCTTTAACTGAAGAGACGGAGAAAAATACCCTCAGCAGCCTAAGCCTATAGCAGCGTATCTAGTGGGGTGTGTGTTATTTCTAATTGTAGGCTCTATCAAAGACGAGGGTTTTTAGTCTACTCTTAAATAAGCTGAGAGTGTCTGCCCCCGGGACCGAGGCTGGGAGTTCGTTCCAGAGTAAAGGAGCCAGATAGCTGAAGCTTCTGCCTCCTGTTCTACACCAGAAATCCTGCATTCTCAGATCAAAGGGCCCTGGGTGGGTGATACACTTCAATAAGATCTTCAATGTAAGATGGAGCCTTACTGTGGAGAGCTTTATATGTAATCATAAGGAGTTTGAATTGTATTATATAATTAATCGGGAGCCAATGTAGTGATGCTAGGACAGGAGAGATGTGCTCTCTCCTCCAAGTTCGAGTCAGTAAGCGGGCAGCTGCATTCTGAACTAACTGTAGAGTCCTAATAGAAGAGCTAGAACAGCCCGATAATAAGGATTTGCAGTAATCTAATCTAGAAGTAACAATGGCATGAATGATTTTTTCTGCGTCTTTAAAGGATAAGAAATTTCTAACTTTAGCAATATTTCGTAAGTGAAAGAAGGCTGTCCGGGATACAGACTTAATATGAGAATCAAAAGAAAGATCTTGATCAAAAATCACTCCCAAGTTCCTGGCTTCATTTGTGGAGGATAGAGCAATGCTATCTAAGTGAATTGCAATGTTAGAGAAATCATTTCTAAGATGCTTCGGCCCAATAATAATGACTTCAGTTTTGTTACTGTTCAACATTAAGAAATTGTGAAGCATCCAGGATTTAATATCCCTACTGAGTTACTGAGTTATCGGGACACATTAAATTGAGTTTAATAGAAACCACAGATGAAAACAAAAGTGTGACTAAGAAAAGGTGACTGATCTAATCTATTATATAAAATATAAAAATTACGTTAGAAATTTTAACGTCTGACCAATCTTGGTTAGTATCTCAGTATAAATACTGTCGGTACTAAGTGAGTTCAGTTATTTAACTTCCTTTTTCTCTTGCAATTCCTTCTTCATAACAGTTCACAATTAACATGGCGCGTTAACATTTTAGTTTAGCAAGATTGATGTGGGCAAACCGAAACATTATAGAGTCATAGTTTTAATTTTGAGGTCCCCTGATTTTCCATAGGAGAACATGGGACCAGTTTCAATATTGGCTCTGATAAGAATACATTAGTGCAGGGATGTCAAAGTCGTTCTTTGCAGTTAATGCGTTCCAGGAACCACACGCGATTAATGAATTCCGCGACACAGCTACGAACTATTTATCTCATTATTTACGATAATTTAAACATTCATGACCCATCTCGTACTGATATTAAACCACCTTTTATCTGTATTATTTTTTCCCACACTCTTATCGACTGTTTAAAGCAATTCTGTGTCTTACGCAAGTGCGAGACTCACAGAAGGGAGTGCACTTCTGGATGCTGTCAGCCAATAGAATGCGTGTACGGTATCACGTGACTGCCCACCAAAACTCCGCGATGAGGTGAAGTCGTAAGCTTTGATTCGTGCATGCGCGAGGTCGCGCTGTATACAGAGGGCCAAAAAAAAAAATTTGCTTCAAGCCGAGGGCCGGACTGGTTCAGTGTTTATTAAAACATATTGAAATGATTGCACGTAGCCTAATGAACCAAGAGTTTATATTTTTTGATAAATAAAAGAATAAAGCAATTTTCTTATTACAGTCAACCCTCGGTTTTCGAACATAATCCGTTCCAGAAGGCTGTTCGAAAAGCGCTATGTTCAAAATTCGAAACTATTTTTCCCATTATAATTAATGTAAATAATTTTAATCCGTTCCAAGTCTAAAAAACAACTTTTTCTAATTATTAAAAAATATTTTATACCATAAACTGCACTATATACTGTTTACCATGAATAAAAAAGGGTAGAAATAGACACTGTGTTTTATTTTAATTTAATAAAAGATATCCTATCGAACTTTGAACACGAATGCACTACGGAGGAAGCATGCTGGGCAGTTCGCTCGACGCCCAAGTGAGTCGCGTTCAGGTACGCTCGGCTTCTTTCGGTTTGGTCGAGAGTCGAATTTTGGTCGAGTTCAGAGACGTAAAATTTTCGGATTTTCTGGTCAAAAACCGAATTGGTTGAGAACAGAAGCGTTCGAAAACCGAGGATTGACTGTACTCTGTTATTTCAAGTGAAAACATTTTTCAGCATGCACACAGAAAAAACGAACTTCCTTCAAAGAACAATCACGTCTTTGCCTGTGTGATTCTGAGATGTTTGATGGTGCCTTCTTATATTCTTTAATTACAGCCAAACCTTCTCCAAACAGAAGACACACAGGTTTGTCTTTTACCTCCGTGAACATTTACTGACTCCCATCTATCCTGAAACCTGCTGCTCTCAGTGTCCACCTTCCGTTTAGCCATTTTTGAGGTGGAGGGTAGCTGAAAGTTTTCAGACAACTGATGAATAATGAAGCTGAGGCCCCCTTGCTGCAATGACTTTGCAGGCTGCCATTGCATTGTGGGGAATGTAGTGATTGTGCATGCAAAACACCAGTGGCGGAACACCAGCGGCTGTGGCCTGTGGGCTGGTTCTAACTTTAATTAAATATTATCCAGGGTGTCATAGATAATTCACTTGCGGGCTGGATCTGGCCCCCGGGCCTGGACTTTTCTGCATGTGCGTTAGACTTCTCTGAGTGGTTGAGACAACATTTGGCCAACTTGTAAGTGTGGCATTTCACTATTAAAAAAACTGAACTTTGAAACATGAAATGTCTCAAATAAACATATTGGAGAAATGTGAAAACATTTTGGTTCTTATTCAGGAATCTTCTTCAGTTCTGTTCCCCAGACTACTTTCAACACTCTGCTCAAAAGTTAGACTCCGCCTCCTACCACACCCCAGCACAGCAGAGCAACATGATACAAATACTGAACCATGACAGTGCCCCCTCCTCAGGGACGGCTCCTGACGTCTGATCGCTTTATATCGCT
Organism: Antennarius maculatus; assembly: GCA_013358685.1. NCBI lineage: Eukaryota > Metazoa > Chordata > Actinopteri > Lophiiformes > Antennariidae > Antennarius > Antennarius maculatus. The sequence continues at coordinate 9,470,031 of CM023610.1, read as the reverse complement.
GTCCTTAATCAGTCACATGGTATGAGCCAAGCAGCGAGGCTTCGGACGTCATCACTTTCAGCTTCTCCCCGAGATGAAGCAAGCCTCAATACGCACTTCGTGGAAATGCCCCCTCCCCAACTCGACACACGCTTCGAAACCTTGATATGGAACATCACATCACTACCATGACACTGTCACTGATTGACAGTGTTCTTTAGCAGGTCAGAGTCCAGTAATTTCACAATTTACTGCAAATAAACTCATCAAGTTTCACACAGACAGATAGTGAAGGGGACCCTGGTCACCAACACCGTCTTACTTTTTTTCTAGGAGAAACAGCTAAAACATAACTTTATTTTAGACAGGCTTGAGTTTTTGTTGGCAGAATGGATCTGTCCACATCTGTAACTGGATCCGTTGCAGACTGGGATGTTAAATGTCTGCTTCTTTTTGTGGTAGTTTTCATTCTGGTTGCAGATTATATGAAGAACCGCCAGCCGGCCAACTTCCCTCCAGGTCCATGGGCGTTGCCTATTGTGGGCAACATGTTCTCTGTGGACCACAAAAGGACCCATGAGAGTTTGACTCAGGTAGATCCATACATCGCATTATACCATTATAACTAAAAATAGACCAAAAGGACTCTGCTGTTAAATAGCGTGCATTTTAATTTATTTGAAAAAACTAAGTCATACTTTTGAAAGATTTGTGGTTTACATGCAATCACATCTAAAGATAATTAGACATGATTATATGACAAACTAGACGGCACGGTGGCGCAGTGGGTAGTGCTGTCGCCTCACAACATGGCAGACCCGGGTTCTAGTCCCCCTCTGTGCGGAGTTCGCATGCTCTCCCTGTGTCTGCGTGGGTTCTCTCCGGGTTCTCCGGCTTCCTCCCACCTCCAAAAGCATGTGCTTCAGGTTGATTGGCCAGTCCTGAATTGACTGTAGGTGTGAGTGATTGTTTGTTTTTATGTGGCTCCGTGGTACACTGGCGTCGTGCCCGGAGTGTCCCCCGCCTCACGCCCTGAGACTGCCGGGATAGGCACCGGCTCCCCCGCGACCTGCGTAAGCGGATTAAACGGGTTAGGAAAATGAATGAATGAATGATATGTTTGTGACATGAGGCCATTTGCATTTTTAAAACATAATAAATTATTTTACATAAATTGAAGTTTTTGTATCACTATCCCACTCTTCCATGAGTGAGGTCACGTATGACCCCCAAATAGTTTCTATGGATTCTTGTATGAACCTTTAATTGTTAGTCACTTTTACTGTCCCAATTACACATTTGATGTCATCATTCACTTCTGATGCAATACACCTGTTGTCAGCAATATCACCACCCAGGAGCTCACTGCTACAGAGCAACATACGCGTAAGTAATTTTTATTGATATATTATAATGTGTGATCACATTACTGGTTAAATGTGTGTTTTATTCTATCTATAGTAAAATGTCTGATAGCAGGCCAGCTAGGATCCCTGTGGACCGTGTCCTGCAAATGATCCAGGACAGAAGGGATGAAGAGCCAGTCGCAGGCATTGACTCAGATTCTGACATCTCAGATATGGAAGACCCAGCCTATTGTTCCCCCACTGAATAAGGGCAGTCAGACACACAGGAGTCCGCTGATAAGTTTTCTGAAGGGGAAGTGGATATTGTGCCAAACCGAAGGAGCCACAATGTTCAGAATAGTGTTTGTGTTAGTTCTTTCAATTAAAATGTCTGTGTAGGTTTTCAGTTATCCAGGTCATGGTTATCCAAAACTGTTTAAATCAATCCATTGGACTTTAAGAAAGTTTCTTGAAGACATTTTACCTTCCACCCAAGAGGCATCTTCAGTACCTGACCAGTACCTTCTTTGTGTCTCTCACCATCCACTGGATGGTGATGATGAAGCTTGAAGTCATCAGGGCCCAACAAAACAGGGCTGACAACAATTACCGAAGACAAGGTAAAGAAAACAAACACCTGGAATTGAAAGCTTATGGCACTGGACCTTTGTGAAGGCTCATACAAGATCCAGAAAGGTGAACAACCCAGTGAGGACGGAATAGAAGGAGAGCAGACGTAACAATATTGTGATCCCATATGTGTCTGGAGTGTCTGAAAAACTGAGGAGGATTTTTAACAAACACCAGATTCCTGTGTATTTTAAGCTGGGCACCACTCTTAGACAAAGACTGGTCCATGTAAAAGACCCTACAGCACACAGTCATAAGAGCAACCTAGTACAGTAATCCTTCGTGTATTCAAGATGCCCGGCTTCACTACATAGCAGATTTTTAGTAGGTAGTCACATGATACCGTACGCGCATGCTATTGGCTAACAGCTTGAAGACATTTTCAATTAAAATGTGTGCTTCGTTCTGAGACTCACTGAATGTCGCACACTTAGTGTATTACAAAAACACTAGCACCTTAAAGCGCCTTATACAGTCTATTAGAGTGTGGGAAAAGGTAATACAGATAGAAGGTGGTTTAATATCAGTATGGGGAGGGTTCATAAACAATTAAATTAATGTAGATGATAAAATAAATTGTTGCTTCACTGCGGAATTTTGTTTTTTAAGGGTTGTCTTGGAAGTCATTAACCGCGAGTAACGGGTGATGACTCTATATGCAGTTACAGTAAATCAGCTGCAAATGCCAAAATGTCTACATGGGGGAAAGTAAACAACCTCTCCACAAGCTCATGACTCGACATGATGTTGTGAAGAAGGTCCATATTGGGAAATTTCAAAGTATAATGTGACACTGAGAATGTTCGACAGAAGTTGTTGCTGTCAATAAAGTCACTGTTACCTGGATGAATGTTGTCATTATTGCACAAGTGTAACACAGGCTGCAGTATTGTGAACCTTTATTGCTGTCCTTCCTCTGTCATATCTACTCACAGCTATCACACATATATGGAGATGTTTACAGCCTGCGTATGGGCCAGGAGTGGATGGTGGTGTTAAACAGACTTGAAATTATTAAAGAAGCCCTGGTACACCAAGGAGACAGTACAGCAGATCGTCCGTGCCGTCCAATTCGTAAGGAATTAGCCCATGGACGAGGTGAGAAGACATACATTTTTACTCCTGTGATGCCTGTGATGCTCATACAGGGAAGCACTACAAAGTATGACCCATTGGCCTTTTTCCTATTGTGTTTCTTTGCATAAAAATGAGTTCAAAGGTTATACTTCACTCACTTCATGAGATTGTTGCATGTTTAAGACATACACTATCTAACGTAAACACTCCCAATTTATTTATTATACAAAAATTATGTGTTATTCATATTGTAGACAGGAGCAGGGATGCTTGCTGAACTCTTCAGCAAGTTGCATTGATAGCAAAATATAAAATCTTATACACATTAATTATCAAAGTTTAATATTTAGTGAGCTAAGTATTATTCCTTATTTTTTTCTAATTTCTTTATTTTATTAGGTTTAATTTTCAGTAACGGGAACATGTGGAAGCAGCAGAGGCGTTTTGCACTTTCAACCCTAAAATATTTTGGATTTGGCAAGAGGTCACTTGAACCTGTCATCTTGGACGAATTTTTACATTGTGCAAAATACATCGCAAACTTCACAGGTAGATTTGATTTCACTGATTCATTTAGAATGCTCAATCAGAAATACAGAATTGATCTATTCTGTTAAATTATGTAGGTGAACCATTTGGCCCACATCTCATCATCAACAAGGTTGTCTCCAACATCATCTGCACCCTGGTTTTTGGTCATCGCTTTGAGTACAATGATGAGAAGTTTGAGGGACTGATCAGGAGTTTTGAGATAAGTATCCAGACTGACGCCTCACTTTGGAATAAGGTACAGCATTTAGAAGCCATTTTCTAATCACTGATATAGTAAATGCTGCTTACGATTGTTCAATTGTACATTTCATTAATATGATGAACTTGATGAAGCAAGTGACTGAGAAGGGTCATCTATGAATGGGGAATCAATATAGGAATTGAATTATTCATATTTAATATAAAATATTTTTCCGAGTGACCTTAAAAATGATAAAAATACAATGTGTACTATTTAGACATGAGGAATTGTTTCAACGTGCTCTACTCTGCAGTTTTACAATTCATTCCCTCTGCTGATGAGACATTTGCCAGGGCCACATCAGACATCAAGGACTCTCTGGAACAATGTCAAAAACTTTGTAAAAACAGAGATCAATGAGCACAAGAAAAACTTGGACCCTACAGACCCAAGAGACTACATCGACTGCTATCTGAATGAGATTCAGAAGGTGACTGATATTTGATGCGGTTTTGTATTGCCTACACATGTGTTACAAGTGAAAGTGCTCTACATCTGAACTATTATCTGTTAATATGTTTTACTCGTGTAAAATTTCACTGAATCACTAGAATGTGAGACAAAGTCAAAATCTCAGATGTAGTCTGGAGTTTGAGCAGTCTTCCTCCTCCTTATCTCCGAAATCAATATCTTACACTCAATTTACTCTAGCAATGAAAGGTTGATTTAAAATGTAAAAATGCATGATTCAATCCAGATTATTTGACTTTCAGATAATTATTTTCTAGAATATATAAATTAAAATGTGTCCCCTTAATACTTTTTGTCCGTTGCTGAAATAACTTTTGTATGTACTTGTCAATTGATATTGTCAAGCATCGATTAACAATCTAGTTCTATATGCTGTGTATATTTTTAGGGGTTGCAGGATAACAGTACTTTTGAGGAGGAAAACCTGATTATCTGTGTCATGGATCTGTTTGTGGCTGGCTCTGAGACCACGTCCACCACTCTGCGCTGGGCTTTCCTCTACATGGCAAAGTACCCTGAGGTCCAGGGTGAGAGCATTAACCAAGTTAACAAATCTTTTTGTCCACATTCATTAATGTGTGGAAATATGTAACAATCAAATTTATTGGTGGTAATGCAGTAGATCTACTCTCTGACTCCCACTCATCAGTCTGTCAGTAATTAAATGTTCAGATTAGGGCCAGAATGTAAACTCAATACTTTACAGTTGTAATTAAGTCATTATTGGAGTCTTTAATGCAATCAAAAATATACTGGAGAATATCACATGAATGTAGGACATTCTTCATGAATGAAGCACAGCTATTTTAATCTTTTTATTTATTCACTATTTCACTGCCTACTTCCTTGAAATGGAAAACTTTAAAACTCAGTTGGAAAATAATGTCAGTGTCAGATGTAAACAACAACTCATATAAGGTACACAGTATACACATCCACATCCATGTGAAATTTGAGTGTGTTCAGAAGTCTATGTCACAGTATGGTCTTAACTCAGTTGAACCTTTGAAATCACAGCTCTCAAATTTACAGAGATGGTGAACATTGGGTACATAAGAATAAATGTATGAGGTCATAGCCCCGCTTTTGAACTTCTGTTCTTGAGGTCAAACATCCAAGCTGGTGGCACAACTAAAGCAGCTGAAGATTCAATACAAATTATTTGCAATGTTGTAGTTCCAGTTTTGGCCGTTGTTTGAAGACAAATACAACAGTGGATGGTATTAACACTCAAGAAGTTGAGCCATGCAAATTTATAGCTGGAACACTTTTTAGTTTCTAAACATTTTTTGTGACGTGACATGAGGCTGTCCCTGCACAGAAATAGTAAAACAAAATGGAGAAATGATGGAATCATTGCCAGTTGCCAAAAATATGTGTGATGTCTGAACAATGAGTTGATTTTGATCAATGATTCTCTGAATGTGAGCGACGGTAAAGATCAGCTAACCATAGAGGCAAACAACTTATCCCAGGTTCCTGCCCAAGCATACACAGATTCACCCTTTTAGTATTCATTTACAGTACTCCCTCACTTATTTGCGCTTCAAGATGCACGGCTTCACTACATATTAATATATATATTAATATACATATTAATATATAATGTATATTTTGTCCTCAATGAGATGTAAGTTTCATCTCATTGACTCATGGTTCCTCCTGCAAGTTTATTTTTGTCTTATGAAGTGGAATTTTTTCTTTGTGAAACCATTGCAATGGCTCCCATACATGCTGCTGGCTTTATATCAGTATGAGGAGGATTCATAAACGTTTAAATTATACGTAAATAATAAAGTAAATGTTTGGTGGCTAAATCATGGATTTTCACAGGTGGTCCTGGAACACATTAACTGTGAGTAATGGGGGATTACTGTATTACAAAATCTAAAGGTTTGGATACATTTCCACCATTCATTCTGTCTCTGAGTTTTGCTATTTGGATTCCAGCTACTTTGGAAAATTACTGTGACTCATTTATACTTGCAGTTAAGATTTTGTGATTTTTGTAGTACTTTTTTACAATGTAGTTGAAAATCAACAATTACATGACTGTAGCTGTTGTTTGAGGTGACCATTTTTCATAGTCATTTCATTTATTTTTCATGAAATCACGTTTATACTCTTGCTTGCACCTCTGTCGTATAGAAAAAGTCCAGAATGAATTAGACAGAGTGATTGGACGGTCCAGACAGCCAACAATGGAAGATTGTGCAAACCTGCCCTACACCAATGCTGTCATCCATGAGGTCCAGAGGATTGGAAACATAGTTCCTCTTAGTCTACTTCATTATACCAACAGAGACGTCCAACTGGGAGGCTACACAATCCCAAAGGTCATTTCAAATATATAACTTTTACTTAACATACACCACTAGGATGTGTTCTTACTTATTTTTCCAATCATCAGGGAGTTATACTAGTTCCTAATTTGACCTCGGTGCTGTTGGACAAGAATGAGTGGGAGACACCCTTTACCTTCAACCCAGGACACTTTCTGAGCAAAGAGGGAAAGTTTGAGAGACGAGAGGCTTTCATCCCTTTCTCTGCTGGTGAGGACCAACATTTTGTCCCATCTTCACAGAAAAAAAATCATGCTGATTACCATTGACCAGGAACATTTTTCACCATGAAGGTGCCTGATTTACGCACAATTTCTTTTGGTTTACTGACCTGCTGTCAGGTTCTAAAATTGAGACAAACCTTCCATTGGCTATCAAAAAAATCACCAGTTCTATTTGAATGATGTCTAAAACTACTTATCCTCCAGAGCAAAGCCTCACATCTAAAAAAAACATACAGTTAATTTCGATTTACTTTGCTTGTTGTCTCTGCTGTTATGCTGCTTCAGATAAAAGGCTGTGCCTCGGGGAGAATCTGGCAAGAATGGAGATTTTCCTCATTTTCACCTCCTTCATGCAGCAATTTACCTTCTCCATGCCTGCCTCCATTTTAGCTTTTGTCCCATCTTTACAGAAAAGAAATTGTGCTGATTACTTTTGATCAGGAACAAAAGGATGGAATTTCACCATTAAAAATGCCTGATTTATGCAAAATTTCTTTTGGTTCACCGACCTGCTGTCAGGTTCTAAAATTGAGACAAGACTTCCACTGGCTATCAAAAAATTTAGCTGGTCTTACTATTCGAATGATTTCTTAAACTAACTGACTTCCAAGGCAAGCCCTCATGTCTAAAAAACATTCAGTTAATTTCAATTTGCTTTGCCTGTTGTCTCTGTTGTTTTGTTTCTTCAGGTAAGCGGCTGTGCCTTGGCGAGAATTTGGCCAGAATGGAGATTTTCCTCTTCTTTACCTCCTTCATGCAGCACTTTACCTTCTCCATGCCTGCTGGAGTGAAACCTGTGATGGACTACCGCTTTGGTGTCACTCTGGCACCGCTTCCATATGACATCTGTGCTACTGCACGTTAGAGTAGCTAATTTTGTCAGTGTCCAATGTTCAGACAGTAAGACATCCTTAATTTGAACTTTAATTGTAAATCATCATCAGATAATATATCATTCACCACAAAAACTATGAGAACTAATATCAGATTTTGTTTTCTGTTCTGATCTTTTGTTCAGTTCAAATTTCATGTCCTGTCTCTGTAATGCAGAGTGGCCAATCATAGCATGACATTTTCCAACAGAATTTCCAATAACTAGCCCCTCTAGTGGACTGTGTTAAATGCATGATAAGTTACAGAATAATAAACCAAACATTCGCTCAAAACGTCAATCAGGAGTTTTTTTTATTTATTTTTTTCACCATATAGTCCACATGTAGTCATCAGTACACTACATGTATACCCAAACATGCTGCACAACATTTGCTAGAATGAGAAATGAGTCAATCAATCAGTCAATCAGCTTTTATTCATGCAGCCCTTAATCACATCAGAAGACATTTCAAAGTGCTTTTACAGACTTAACCTTCCAGAGCTAGCATAAACTGTCACTTATGCTAGCTCTGGAGGGTCACGTTGTGGAAGAAACTCCGGGCAGGACCCAGACTCTGGTCATCCACCAGTGGTCATCCACCTTGACTACTTGGGTAGAAAAGAAATACAATGGAGATCGGGACACGATATGGGAAAGAGAAAAAGACAAACTGGCAGATAGGCTAGATAGAGTAGCTGTCTGAAGTTTAGATCCAGCCACTGAAGTGGGGAGGGGATTTTAGGCTGCATTCACTGACCACTGGGTTCTTGTCTATACTTACATCATTGTCTCTACAATATTTCATTAAAATGTATCAATATTTTTTTTAGTATTCATAGATTTGTTATGTAAATTAGGGGAAAAATTATATGGAGCAGAATGACATTAGATTGATAGTCCACTTCTCTCCCTGAGTAGAGACAAAGAAGATTTAATACAAGTCGCAGTACCATCTGCTGGTACAGTGGTACCTCTACTTACGAAATTAATTGGTTCTGGAAGAAATTTCGTAAGTAGAAAATTTTGTAAGTAGAGACGCGTTTTCCATGCAAATGCCCTAATCTGTTCCAAGCCCTCCAAAATTCAGACGTAAATCTTTGTAAAGCATAAAAATGCATCAAAACATGTAACAAATACATGTTACAATTAGATTATTACACAATAAATGAGAGTTGTGTATAATGTAAAAAACAAAGAACAGAGAAAAGAATAGAAATGATGGTTATTTACCTTTTAACTGCTGTCCTTATTGTTTTTTGCCCTCTTTGGTTCATGCACTCTTGCCTCACCATGCTGAACAACAAAGTGAATTCCAGTCCTTCTTTTGAACTTCTTCAATCACCCACATGATGCCTTAAACTCCTCAAACTTCCTTTTGTTTTAATAATGTGGCGATTGTAGATGCATTACGGCCATATTCTTTGGCGAGATCAACCAAACGCATCCCTTTTTCATGCTTTTCTATTATCTCTTGCTTTGTTTGTACAGACAAAAAAATTATTTTCTACAACTTTTCTTTTCCTCTTTTCTCCATCACTTTCTTGAGGTCCATAGCGAATACTAAAAAAGTTAATATATTTGCATAAAACTATCAGAACACCTCATGGGTCGTTGGCTGAATGACGAGGACGCTGCATAGACACCTATCTAGCTACACACAGTGGTCCCTCTTAGCCAATGGGATGCCAGGAAGATGCTAGGTAATAGCCAATGGCAGAGCAGTTATAAGGATGCTGCGTTCAGCAGCCCATAATGTATTTTTACGTTTTGTAACTCAAAATTTCTTTCATAACTAGAGGCAATATTTTCCTGTTGAGGCATTTCGTAAGTAGAAAATTTCGTATGTAGAGACATTTGTAAGTAGAGGTACCACTGTAATAGGAAATTGGATATTTTATACGTTTGTATTGCCAGGGAACAACCAAGCAGCATTTTAAAAATGCTAGCTGCCTTCAACACCTTGTGAGGAACTTTAAGTGTGTAGCTCTGAGTCAGGTCATTACCACAAATTGCTGTCTTGGCCTGAACAAGAATGGATGACCACACCCTTAGTGGACTTGTCAAGTGGCTTAATGGCTTTTTCCCCGTGGATTTTACATGCTTTTCATATATTTATTGATGCCGAAAGCATTTGTCTTCCAGAATTGAGGATTTGGTAGGGTTAGGGAGTACCACTATAGGGCTGCAGTGGCTCAGTGGTAAAGTGGGCTGTAGAGCGGGTCGTCCTATGATTCAAGATCGGCGGTTCGATTCCCGCTCCCGCCCAAAAAATACCCGGAGGTGAGCTGACAGTGGGAGGTGTCAGCTCACCTCCGGAGCACTGCCAAGGCACCCTTGAGCAAGGTGCCGTCCCCTTTACAAATTGCTCATTTGAGGCGCACCAAGAAGGAGCTGCCTGCCACTCTACCTCCCTTGCATGCCTACAGGCCCCCTTGTGTGTGGTTGTGTGTATTACAGGGGCCTGTACACACTAATACGCATGCATGTGATTGAGACTAACAAAAAACTAGAGTGTGCGTTCTTAATTTCCCTTCGGGGATTATAACAGTGTATACATTTTTTTTAGAAAACTATGTATACAGTATTCACTCGTTACTCGTGGTCAATGCGTAAAACAAAATTCTGCCATATAGCGACAAACTATTTTATTATTTATGGTAATTTGAACGTTTATGAACCCTCTCCATACTGATATTAAGGCACCTTATATCTTTAAATACTCTTACAGACTATTTAAAGCACTTTTTTATTAAAGAAAAGTGTTTATTTACTACACAGAAGTTTTTTTTATTTTTTATTTTATATACTGATGATAAATACAGAGGGTTGCGTCAGGAAGGGCATCCGGTGTAAAAATTTTGCCAAATCAAAGATGTGAATCAAACCTATGACTTCCTGTAGTGAAAGAGGACATGAAGGTAGTTGGTGTGAGAGAAGAGGATGCAAAGGACAGGGTTAGATGGAGGCAATTGATTCGCTGTGGCGACCCCTGAAGGGAAAAGCTGAAAGGAAAAGAAGAAGATATACTGATTATAATCCCCGCAGGGAAATTAGTAGCACACTCTAGTTAGTACAAATCAAATCATGCATATATATGCGTGTACAGGCCCTAAACACAAACACACATGTACGCATGCAGAGGATGTGGAGTGGCGGGCAGCTCCTTTATTGGTGCGCCCCAAATGAGCAACTTGTAAGGGGGACGGCGCCTTGCTCAAGGGCGCCTCGGCAGTGCTCCGGAAAAAAAAAGATCACCAGGGCGGGAGCAGGAATTGAACCGCCGATCTTTAAAGCATTGGACGACCCGCTCTACTGCGCGCTCTACCACTGAGCCACTAGTTTGCTGCATTCTGTGAAACTCAGAACGCAGTGCACGCACAGATGTTGTCAGCCAATAGCATTCGCGTATGGTGTCATGTGACTACCTATAATGTAGTGAAGCCGTGCATCTTGAAGCACAAATAAGGGAGGGATTACTGTATGTAGAAACTTGAAAAAATGTGCTTTTCATAATAGGACCAGTTTAAATGATCATATGATTGATTAAGCATTTACCTGAGCAAACATCTCAATTATTCAACTAGATTGATAATATGATTCACCATGTCTTAACAATAGAGAAATTAGATGATTGAGTAACTATCCTAACAATATCATTATATTAGTCTGTTCACCACTGGCCTCAGATTGAGTGAGAAGAACTTGAGACCCTCATGGTGTACACACACACACACACACACACACACACACACACACACACACACACACACACACACACACACACACACACACACACTAGGGAGATAATAAGACACTGTTCACTATTCAAGTGTCAAAAACAACAATGATGTGATTCAGTAACAGTCACAATGTGCCTAAAGAACCACCAGGTGGCTCTAACAACAAAAACTAGACAGACAAAACCTTTATGAAGTTGAGTCAGCATGCTGTCCAAAAGGCAAAGTTTCCCACTGGCTTCAATGAGATGCTCTTCCATCTCAAACGGCTTCTTCTGTTTCTTCTTCTCTGATGTAGGGTCAGGTAATTATACACAGGCAATACGTGGAAACAAGTTGACATTTTGACTGCATTCTTTAACTAGAAGCACAGACAAAATCATTGTGAACTGTTATATTGTTACAGTATATACTGTATATTTGATTATATGCTGGTATGGTTCTGGTCTCGTCATTGTTCCGTGAACATCTCTCACTCCCACTTTCTTTTTTGGTGGATGTCATGGTCTTGTCCATTTAGCATACTGGCAAATAGTTGCAGTACGTTTGGGTATACATGTAGTATACTGATGACTATATTTTAAATTAAAAATTAAATAAAAAAAAAAACTCCCCCTGATTGACGTTTTGAGTGAATATTTCTCTTTTATTATTCTGTAACTTATCACACATTACACACTGTCTATTAAAGAGGCTAGTTAAAGGAAAATTTGGACATGAAAACTGAACCAAACAAAAGAACCAAACATAAAACAAAATATGAAATCAGTTTTCATAGTTTTTGTGGTGAATGATATATTATCAGATGAAGATGTGGTGGAATAAAATAATATAAGAAAATAATTGTCATGTTATAGGACCTAAGACCTAGGTTGTTGGATTGCAGTGGGCAGTTCTTGGGGCGTGGAGGTTGTGTGATTCGTCTTACATAACATGTTTTGCAAAGATGACCTGAAAGGTCAGTTCGACATCCAAGGTCAGCTCGACATACGGTCAGTTGCCAGAAAATCCAGTAACCGCCCATCACATACACACACAGCACAGCTTGGTGATAACAATTCAGCAGACACTTCAGTTGAGTTTGAGTTGAGTGCCAGCTTGACTCCTGGAATGTCGATACCAGAGATCTCGCTATATTAGATAAATGTCTGTTGACATTGTCTGACTGCAGTATCAATAATACTCAACCTGTGTATGATTTGAACTGACAAATAAATATTTTGTACTTATGTACTTTGTCCTGTCTTAAAAAAACCTCTCTCCACCACAAAGATTCAATGTGATTTACAATAACAGCTTAAATTAAGGATGTAGCCCAAAGAGTAGCCCAAAGTGCTTTACATAAAAACAATAGACAAACAGTTTACACAGGAAAAATCCCCCCTCATTCCCAGCACACACACAAGCTAGACTAAAAGGTTAAAGGTAGTACAAAAAAAAAAAAAAAAAAGTAAATCAATAAATAGATAAATTCATTTTTAGTTAAAAGCCAAGTTAAAAAGGTGGGTCTTGAGTTTGCTTTTAAAAATGTCCACAGACTGTTTCCCTCAGGTCCTCAGGCAAACTGTTCCACAAACGTGGGCCGTAGTGGTAAAAGGGGGCATCGCCATATGCTTTGGTTAAAACTTTTGGTGTAATTAAATGGGCAGTGCCTGAAGACCTGAGAGATCTAGAGGGTGTACATGATAAGCAAATCAGATAAATAATTAGGACCAAGACCATTAAGAGCTTTAAAAACCATTAAAAGGATCTTAAAATCAATTCTGAAGTGTACAGACTTTAAAATTGGTGTAATGTGAGCACAGATGTCATATGGAAGCGGTTCCAGAGTGACACCAAAGCAGGATCCATCACAGATCACAGGTTTCACCCCAGCAGGCATGGAGAAGGTGAAGTGCTGTATAAAAGAGGTAAAGAAGAGGAAAATCTCCATCCTGGCCAGATTCTTCCCGAGGCACTGCCGCCTGAGGCAACAAAACAACAGAGACAACACCCAAAGCAAATTGAAATTAGCTGAATGTTTCTTAGATATGCGAACCACGCTCTGGCTTCAGTCATACAGGACAGCTCTCAGCAAAGGGCCCCGGACCCCATACTCCCGAAGCACTCCCCACAAGATACCACGAGGGACACGACTTATTGCCTTCTCCAGATCCACAAAACACATGTGGACTGGTTGGGCAAACTCCCATGAACCCTCGAGCACTCGATGAGAGTGTAGAGCTTGTCCAGTGTTCCACGACCGGGACGAAAACCGCATTGTTCCTCCTGAATCCGCAGTTCAACTATAGGTCTAATCCTCCTCTCCAGTACCCTGGAATAGACTTTACCCTGGAGGCTGAGTAGTGTGATCCCCTATAGTTGGAATACACCTTCCGGTCCCCCTTTTTGAAAAGAAGGACCACCGCCCAGGTCTGCCAATCCAGAGGTACTGTCCCTGACTGCCATGCGATGTTACAGAGACGTGTCAACCATGACAGTCCCTGCACATCCAGAGACTTGAGGTACTCTGGGTGAATCTCATCCACCGAGGAGTTTGGCAACCACCTCGGTGACTTCAGCTTGGGTGATGGACGAGTCCACCTCTGAGACCTCAGCCTCTGCTTCCTCTGTGTGAGACGTGGCAGCGGGATTGAAGAGATCCTCAAAGTATTCTTTCCACCTCCCAATAATATCCTCAGTCGAGGTCAGTGGCTCTCTGTCGCTACTGTAAACAGTGTTGGCTGTGCACCGCTTTCCCCTCCTGAGTTACAGCAGGATGTCTGTGTAGATTTTCATTTACTAGTTCATGGAAAATCTCTGTGTTTGAAAGTAGTCTGAGGGGAACAGAACTGAACAAGACTCCTGAATGAGAACCAAAATGTCTTCAAGGTTCTCCTATATATTTATTTAAGACATTTCATGTTTCAAAGTCCAGCTTTTTTTAAGAGTGAAATGCCACACATAGTTTGGCCTCCAACCGTCCCGAAATACATATTTGTTCTAATCAGATTTAATCCTGCTGTAACTCATGCCAATTCTATCTTTTTATGTCTAAAACACTAATAGATGGGAAAGAGCAGTCTCAAACGTTTTTGGATTATTTATATCATTTTAAGGGAGTGACATGTCAAGAGTAGCAGTGTGTAACATGATGATGATAGATAAGACAGATCATCCTGTTACACAACATCCATTTTATAACCTTTTTTACATGAAAAAGAATGTTAAAAATTGGCCTCAGTTAGTTTAAGTAGTTTTAGTTAGAGTAAATAATTATTTCCTGTCACTGATTGACAGTGTTCTTTAGCAGGTCAGAGTCCAGTAATTTCATACTTTACTACAAATAAAATTCATCAAGCTTCACGCAGACAGACAGTGAAGAAGACCCTGCACCAACATCTACTTACTTTTTTTCTAGGAGAAACAGTCAAAGCACAACTTTATTTTAGACGGGCTTGATTTTTGTTTGCAGAATGGATCTGTCCACATCTGTAATTGGATCAATTGCGGACTGGAATGTTAAATGCCTGCTTCTTTTTGTGGTAGTTTTCATTCTGGTTGCAGATTATATGAAGAACCGCCAGCCGGCCAGCTTCCCTCCAGGTCCATGGGCGTTACCTATAGTGGGCAACATGTTCTCTGTGGACCACAAAAGGACCCATGAGAGTTTGACTCAGGTAAATCTGCACATCACAATATACCAGTATAAGTAAACAGATCAGAAGGACTCTGCTGTTAAATAACAGGCATTTAAATTAATACATGTTGAACTAATGATGGTTGTGGTATATACGTCACATTAATTGCACAAGTGTTCTATACGCTGCAGGACTATGAACCTTCATTGCTGTCCTTCCTCTGTCATATCTACTCACAGCTATCACACATATATGGAGATGTTTACAGCCTGCGTATGGGCCAGGAGTGGATGGTGGTGTTAAACAGACTTGAAGTCATGAAAGAAGCCCTGGTAAACCAAGGAGACAGTACAGGAGATCGCCCGTCCCGTCCAATGCGTAATGATTTGGTGCATGGACGAGGTGAGAAGACATGCATTTTTACTCCTGTGATGCTGATACAGCAGGGGTGTCAAACTCATTTTCACCAAGGGCCATAGAGGGCCCTCAGAGGACCAGATGTAATTTATAAATGTAACTAAATTTAAGTCAATGCAATGTAAAATAAATGTAACTAATCTTTAACGTTAAATAACTTATTCAAATTACAAACATTTACATTTGCACAGAAAAATGTTTGAATGTTGCTTTGTTATATTTGTGGTTAAAAAACCCACATAACTCCATCAATCAAGAATAAAAACAATCCAAGCGAATAAATAAAAATAACATCAAAGACAAGACATTAGAACAAAACGTTAAACTTTGTTCAAAACGTTTTTGTCAGAGTCAAATGAGCTTAGTTACTGCTGAACTTTTATACTCTCGCAGGCCACATAGTGAGTTGACACATTTGTGATACTGGGAAGCATTACAAAGAGTGACCCATTGCCATTTTATCTCTTCTTCTTCTTCTCCTTTCTGCTTTTCCCTTCAGGGGTTGCCACAGCAAATCAGTTGCCTCCATCTCACCCTGTCTTCTGCATCCTCTTCTCTCACACCAACTACCTTCATGTCCTCTTTCACTACATCCATAAACCTCCTCTTTGGTCTTCCTCTAGGCCTCCTGCCTGGCAGTTCAAAACTCAGCATCCTTCTACCAATATATTCACTATCTCTCCTCTGGACATGTCCAAACCATCTCAGTCTGGCCTCTCTGACTTTATCTCCAAAACCTCTAACATGTGCTGTCCCTCTGATGTACTCATTCCTGATCCTATCCTTCCTGGTCACTCCCAAAGAGAACCTCAGCATCTTCATCTCTGCTACCTCCAGCTCTGCCTCCTGTGTTTTCCTCAGTGACACTGTCTCTAGACCAAACAACATCACTGGTCTCACCACAGTTTTGTACACCTTTCCTTTCATTTTAGCTGAAAATCTTCTATCACACATCACACCTGACACTTTTCTCCACCCGTTCCATCCTGCCTGTACACGCTTCTTCACCTCTTTTCCACACTCTCCATTGCTCTGGACTGTTGACCCTAAGTGCTTAAAATCCTCCACCTTCTTGATCTCTTCTCCCTGTAACCTCAACTCTTCCACTTGGGTCCCTCTCATTCACACACATGTACTCTGTCTTACTGCGGCTAACCTTCATTCCTCACCTTTCCAGGACAAACCTCCACCTCTCTAGCTTCTCCTCCACCTTGTCCCTGCTCTAACTACTGATCAAAATGTCATCTGCAAACATCATAAGTATTGGCCTAAAAATAATTTCAGAGGTTGTACTGTACTCACTGTTGTTGCATATTTAAGACACACACTATGTAATATGAAAGTTTATCATACAATTCCTTATTTATTTATTCATTACACACAACTCATCTGTTAAGACATTAGACAACAGTAGATATGTTTTTGGCATTTTCATCTGAACGCTCCATTAAGTTGCATTGAAAGCAAAATATAAGATTTTATAATACATTGATTATTTAGTGCCGTGAATACATATTTTTTCTAATTTATTTATTCTGTTAGGTTTAATTTCCAGTAACGGGAACATGTGGAAGCAGCAGAGGCGATTTGCACTTTCAACACTAAAATATTTTGGATTTGGAAAAAAGTCACTTGAACCTGTCATCTTGGAGGAATTTTCACATTGTGCAAAAGACATCACAAACTTCAAAGGTAGATTTGAATGTGCTGACTCATTTAGAATGTTCAATCAGAAATACAGAATTGATATATTCTGTTAAATTATGTAGGTAAACCATTTGCCCCACATCTCATCATCAACAAGGTTGTCTCCAACATCATCTGCACCCTGGTTTTTGGTCATCGCTTTGAGTACAATGATGAGAAGTTTGAGGAACTGACCAGGGGTTTGGAGTTAACTCTCCAGATTGACGCCTCAATTTGGAATGAGGTACAGCACTTTAAAGCCATGTGTTAAAACATTTAGATAATAAATGCCGCATACGATTGTTCAGTTGTATATTTCGTTAATATGATGAACCTGATCAGGCAAGTGACTGAGAAAGCTCATCTGTAAATGGGGAATCAATATAGGAATTGAATCATTCATGTAAGATACAAAATCTTTTTCTGAAAGACCCATAAGAAATAAACCATGCGCTATTTAGACATTAATAATTGTTTCAACATGCTCTACTCTGCAGCTTTACAATTTATTCCCTCTGCTGATGAGACATTTGCCAGGGCCACATCAGAAAGGAATGAATCTCTGGAACAATGTCATAAACTTTGTAAAAGCAGAGATCAAGGAGCACAAGAAAAGCTTGAACCCTGCAGACCCAAGAGACTACATCGACTGCTATCTGAATGAGATTCAGAAGGTAACTGACATTTGATGCAGTTTCGTATTGCTTACAAATGTTACTAGTGAAGGTGCTCAGGTTTCAGTTCCTCCAAACATTATCTGTTTGCTTTTTCTACATCAGAACTATTTTCTGTTAAAATGTGAAAATGCTTGATTCAATACAGATTATTTGCCTTTCAGATTAGTACATTCTAATACAGTGCATCCTTTGCAGTTAATTCGTTCCAGTAACCACACGCGATAAATAATTTCCGCAATAGAGCTACGAACTCTTTGTCTTATTATTTACGGTAATTTAAACGTCTATGAACCCTCCCCATACTGATATTCAACCACGTTCTACCAGTAATACCTTTTCCCACACTCTTATCGACTGTTAAAAGCACTTTTCTGTCTCACATAAGTCTGAGACTCACGGAACCAAGCGCAATTCCGAATGCCGTCATCCAGTAGAATGCGCGTACGATATCACATGACTGCCTACCAAAAATCCGCGATGACCTGAAGTCGCAAGCTTTGATGCGTGAATGTGCGAGGGCCCACTGTATATGTGGCGGCACGTTGACAAATGGGATAGCGCTCACGCCGCACAGCAAGGCGGTTCCGGGTTCGAGTCCCGCTCTGTGCGGAGTTTGCATGTTCTCCCCATGTCTGCGTGGATTCTTTCCGGGTTCTCCAGTTTCCTCCCGTCTCCGATAACTTGCACTTCAGGCACACTGACCGGTCTCAAATTGCCGGTCAATGCGCCTGAAGTAGGTAGGTGTGAATGTGTGCGTGCGTGTTTGTCTTTCTGCATGTGGATCAGCGGTGCACTGGCGTCGCGCTTGGAGCGTACTCTGACTGGGATGGGCTCCAGCACCCCGTGACCCACGACAGCAGAAGAAGCGGGTTTGGAATTGAATGAATGAATGAGAGAATATTGTAATATAAAATAAAGATCAAAATGTGTCCCCATATATTTTTTTGTCCGCTGCATAATCTTTGTATGTACACGTTTATTACATCCCGCTTCAAAGCGGTGATGGAGTGTAATTGTCAGCGTTCGCGTGTTCGTCCGTTTGTTCGTCTGTTTGTTCGTTAGTCCACCAAATATCTTTGCAATCATTGCATAAGGATGAAAGGATGAAACAAAAAGCACATTACTCAAGTGGCAAAGGGGATGAAAATGACATGATGACCTTGAGAAAACTAGGTCAAGGTCAAATTTCAACTTTTGTACACTCAGGAACCGGATAAGATAGAAAGACGAGGGAGAAGGCCAGTGTGAGTAAGACCATAGAAGAAAGCTCGTGCTTTGATCTACCTATCGTTTGATTTACCCTGACCTATGAAAGTAGGTTAGGGTAAAATTTTGAATTCAGAGACTGCAACATCCTGCGACTTACCCTGACCTACCCTGAAAGTAGGTCAGGGTAAAATTTTTAATTCAGGGGTGTCGCAGGATGTTTCAGTCTCTGACTGCCTTGGTTCTACGTAGTTCATATTGTGAAACATGGATGAACAAATCTATTTCTATATGCTGTGTATATTTTTAGGGGTTGCAGGATAACAGTACTTTTGAAGAGGAAAACCTGATTATCTGTGTCATGGATCTGTTTGTGGCTGGCTCTGAGACCACGTCCACCACTCTGCGCTGGGCTTTCCTCTACATGGCAAAGTACCCTGAGATCCAAGGTGAGAGCATTAACCAAGTTAATGGAGATCTTTGTCTGCATTTAATAATGTGTGAAAATGAGTGACAGAGAATCAAATTTATTGGTGGTAATGCGGTAGATCAAATCCCTGACTCCCACTCATCAGTCTGTCAGTAATTAAATGTTCAGTTTAGGGCCAGAATGTAAACTCAAAACTCTGCAGCAGTAATTACCTCATTATTGGAGTCTCAAATATCATCAAAAATACATCGGAGAATATCACATAAATATAATACATTCTTCATTAATGATGCAGAGCTATTTTATTCTTTATTTTACTGTATTCTTTAACTACTTCACTGCCTACTTTCATAAAATGGAAATCTTTAAAATGTAATTGAAGAATAATGTCAGTGTCAGATGTAAACAACAAATTATATAAGGTGTACTGTACAGAATACACAATCAGATCCCTGTATAAATTGAGTGTGTTCAGCAGCCTATGTCTTGGCATAGTCTTTACTCAAATGTAGACCTACTTTTTGGTCCAGGTCAAAGGGCACGATGGCTATTGTTACTGCTCTACCATTTGAACAGCCCTCAAATTTACACAGATGGTGAACATTGTGTACATAAGTCTTCAGAAGCACAAATGCATGAGGTTATAGCCCCGATATTGACCGTTTGTTTTTGAGGTCAAACATGAAAGCTGGTGGCACAACTGAAGCAGCTGAAGCTTCAGTACAGATTTTTTGCAATGTTGAAGTTCCAGGTTTGTCCGTTGCTTAAAGACAAATGCAACAGTGGATGGCACTACAATTCAAGAAGTTGAGCCATACAAATTTTTAGCTGGATTACCTTTTTTGTGATGTAACATGAGGGCATTCCTGAACTAAAACAGTAAAACAAAGTGGAGAAATGATGGAATCAATACCAATTGCCAAAAGTACATGTGATGTGTGATCAGTGATTTGCAGCGAATGTGTGAATGTGAGAAACAGCAAGAACAGGACTAGTAGATTTGCTCAGAACAGGACTAGTAGATTTGATGTCATGATCAAGCTCAGTTTAATGGTTTCAGATTTTTTGTACTGTTTTACCATGTTTCATCTCAGCTAACCAGTTAAGAATTGTAATGTTTGCAGTACTTTTTTACAGTGTGGTTGAAAATCAGCAATAACATGACTTTAGCTACTGTCTAAAGCAACTTTTGACAGTAGCTCCATGAAGTTACATCCAGTGATGAAATCATGTTTGTACTTTTGCTTGTTCCTCTGTCGCATAGAAAAAGTCCAGACTGAATTAGACAGAGTGACTGGACGGTCCAGACAGCCATAAATGGAAGATCGTGCAAACCTGCCCTACGCCAATGCTGTCATCCATAGATCTACTCTCTGACTCCCACTCATTAGTCTGTCAGTAATTACATGTTCAGATGAGGGCCAGAATGTAAACAATCAAAAACGTACTGGAGAATATCACAAGAATGTAGGACATTCTTCATTAATGAAGCACAGCTATTTTATTCTTTCTTTTACTGCATTCTCTAACTACTTCACGGCCCTACTTTATAAAAATGGAAATCTTTGAAACTTAATTGAAAAATAATTTCAGTGTCCGATGTAAACAACAAATATTATAAGGTAAACAGTGCATTAATACCTCATTACTCGCAGTTAATGCGTTCCAGGATCACCTACAAAGAACAAAATTCCGTGATATAGCAACAAACTATTAATTATATCATTTATGGAAATTTCTTCATTCTAACATTGATGAAGCCTCCCTATACTGATATTAAATCACCTTATATCTGCATTACCTTTTCCCACACTCTTATAGATTGTTTAAAGCACTTTTGTGATACAATTGAAGCAGCTGAAGATTCAATATAGATTGTCTGCAATGTTGTAGTTCCAGGTTTGGCTGTTGCTTGTAGACAAATGCAAGAGTGGATGACACTGACATTCAAGAAGTTGAGCCATACAAATTTATAGCCATAATACTTGTGAGTTTGTCAAAAAAAATTTGTGACTTGACATGAGGTCATCCCTGAACTAAAATATTAAAACAAAATGGAGAGATGGAAAAATTGCCAGTTGGCAAAAGTTTACATGTGATGTGTGATCAATGATCTGTAACGAATATGTGAATGTGACAGATAGCAGAGATGTCACTTTTAATCAGAGTAGGACTAGTAGATTAGATGTCATGATCAAGCACAGTTTAACGGTTTCGGATTTTTCTTACCGAGTTTCTACTCAGCTAACCATAGTGGTAAATTATTTATCCCAGCTTCACCCTTTTAAGATTTAGTTATTCCCAAAAATAAAACTTTTGGAAACATTTCTTCCATTCATTCTGTCTCTGACTTTCGCTATTTGGATTCCAGCTATTTTGAAAAATTACTCTTGACTTATTTTACAGTACTTTTCATTTGTTACCAGTTAAGAACTGTGATTTTTGCAGTACTTTTTTACAGTGTGGTTGAAAATCAACAACTACACAACTAGCTGTTGTCTAAGGTGACTATTTTTCATTTTTCCACAATCTGTTGAAGATGCTGCTTTTGCTTGTTCCTCTGTCGCATAGAAAAAGTCCAGAGTGAATTAGACAGAGTAATTGGACGTTCCAGACAGCCAACAATGGAAGATTGTGCAAACCTGCCCTACACCAATGCTGTCATCCATGAGGTCCAGAGGATTGGAAACATAGTTCCTCTTAGTCTATTTCATTATACCAGCAGAGACGTCCAACTGGGAGGCTACACAATCCCAAAGGTCATTTCAAATATATAACTTTTACTTAACATACACCACTAGGATGTGTTCTAACTTATTTTTTCAATCATCAGGGAGTTATACTAGTTCCTAATTTGACCTCGGTGCTGTTGGACAAGAATGAGTGGGAGACACCCTTTACCTTCAACCCAGGACACTTTCTGAGCAAAGAGGGAAAGTTTGAGAGACGAGAGGCTTTCATCCCTTTCTCTGCTGGTGAGGACCAACATTTTGTCCCATCTTCACAGAAAAAAAATCATGCTGATTACCATTGACCAGGAACATTTTTCACCATGAAGGTGTCTGATTTACGCACAATTTCTTTTGGTTTACTGACCTGCTGTCAGGTTCTAAAATTGAGACAAACCTTCCATTGGCTATCAAAAAAATCACCAGTTCTATTTGAATGATGTCTAAAACTACTTATCCTCCAGAGCAAAGCCTCATATCTAAAAAAAACATACATCTAATTTCGATTTACTTTGCTTGTTTTCTCTGTTGTTATGCTGCTTCAGGTAAGCGGCTGTGCCTCGGGGAGAATCTGGCAAGAATGGAGATTTTCCTCTTTTTCACCTCCTTCATGCAGCAATTTACCTTCTCCATGCCTGCTGGGGTGAAACCTGTGATGGACTCCCTCTTTGGCGTCACTCTGGCACCGCTTCCGTATGACATCTGTGCTACTGCACGTTAAGAGTAGCTAATTTTGTCAGTGCTCCAATACCCAGACAATAAGACATCCTTAATTTGAGCTTTAATTGTAAATCACATTGGATCTTCTATGTGTATACAAGATAGATTGGATTTATCATTTACCACAAAAACTATGAAAACTAATTTTATATTTTGTTTTCTGTTCTGTTTCTTTTTGTTTAGTTCAATTTTTCATGTCCTGTCCTTCTAATGCAGCGTGTGTAATGCATGGACTTTGTGTAATGCATGATAAATTACAGAATAATAAACCAATATTCACTCAAAATATCAATCAGGAGGGGTGTTTTTAACCATATAGTCAAAACATATATAGTCATCAGTATACTCCATGTATACCCAAACATACTGCAACCATTTGCTAGTATGCTAAGTGGACAAGATTGAAAAATTCATCAAGAATCCTTTGCTGATTGAACCAATCAGAGCCCTTTGCACCTTGAGTGCATTAGGAACAGAACAAACAGAACAGAATAAAGAATTAACTTTAGTGAGGTCTGGAGGAATAGTGGAGGAGCAGAGGAAAAGCCAGGCTTGTCATCAGTCATACCTACCAGTCAGGCCCCCATGAGAGATCACCCCGAGGGAGAGGAGAAAGACGAGCGCGTCATAAAAGGTGCTGTACGACAGCGATCTCTAGAGCCGCAGACTGTAATGGTGTCTGCACAGGTAACAGCGAGAGGGAGGGAACGACAGGACCCGGAAGTGACAAGGACGGCCAGAGCAAGAGGGAGGGGAGGCCGCCAACACTCCCTTTTATAGAGTGCCACCATGAGGTCATTGGCTGACAGTGATTCTACACAGCAGCTCATAATTAAACACAGATGAGACACATCATCCTGCCACATTATCATATTAGGAAGTGAATCAGTTGTGTCCTAAGAAGGGTTTGTCTCTATATTATCATATTGGGAAGTGAATCAGTTGTGTCCTCAGATGATTTGTGTTGAACAATATGTCTTTAGATAAACTTATCAGGACTTTGTACGAAGCTTGTCGTGAACACTGTGTACTGAATTGGTTGAAACTGGCCTCAGACTGCAGCTGAAGAGTATAAACACTGAGTGATTTCTTTGTTTCATTGCACTTGAGCGCTGCACTTTGCTTGTAAGACTTCTGTGCCCAGAGTATTCTGTAATAAAGCTTCGAAGAACTTTTACTTTGTTTCCAGTCTTTCTTCGTGACCAACATTCTCACTACCCAAATCAAACGAACACACGGAGGCCGGAGAAGAAGATCGCCTCCAACTGTATCCTGTGACCTACCTACTAAAAATCCTTGATGTAGTGAATTAAAAAAAAAAAAAAAGTAATTTCATACACTGTTATAATCCCCGAAGGGAAATTAAGAATGCACACTCTAGTTTTTGTTAGTCTCAATCACACACATGCATATTAGTGTGTACAGGCCCCTGTAATACACACAACCACACACAGGGGGGCCTGTAGGCATGCAAGGGAGGTAGAGTAGATGCACGCTTCAAGAAGCCATGCATCTTGAAGCGGAAATACAAGGATCAATGTAGACACATAAAAAAAGAAGTGTTTTTCACAGTAGGACCCCTTTAAATGATCATATGATTGATTAAGCATTTACCTGAGTAAACATCTCAATTATTCAACTAGGTTGATGAAAATGATTCACCATGTCTCAATAGAGAAATTAGATGATTGAGTAACTATCCTAACAACATCATTACATTGCTTTGTTCACCATTCTGGCCTCAGATTAAGTGGGAAGAGCTTGAAGACCTCTATGGTGTATTAATGTGAAAATTATTACATCGTGGTGTATGGTGAAGATGCAGATAATGCTTAGTCAACTTCACCTTCCCCTCTTTCCTTGAGTTTAGCCCTTGTTGCCCTTTGTCTGCACCAGTTTGTGTAATGAACAATGTTTTATGTACCAAAATGTTTTTGACACAATAGTGTTGCATTTGTTACAGGTCCATACAGAGTATGGTGCCTCAGCAACAAAGTTCCAATCTGTAAAACATTGATGAAATGCAGCAGCAATGAAGACACTGATCGCTCAGTTCATCGTTCAGGTTACGTCTCTATTCAAAAAATTCACAATATATACAAAAGAAATGCATTAACAGTAACATTAGCTTTCATTTTATGTAAAGTATCCAACAAAATAACCATTTCTTGTAAGATTAATTATGTGCAGGAGCCAGAATCTCACTCTATGTACAATATATCAACACTAGCATCCTGTCTGCAAGCCCAAACCAAAGGTAAAACAAACCCAAAACACCTGCGATGCGGTGTGTGTGTGTCTGCCGCATTGGCTGTATTTCCAAGATTCACAAAGTTCACAGAAAACTCAAAACACTGTCACACCCTCTTTATGACAATTTTCAATACAACTTTAACTCATAAGGAGCTGAGTTGGCAAAGTCACTGAAAATCTTGCCAGCCTGCCTTGTTTCTGATGGAGTATGCTTGAGCAAACCTGGTGAAGTGATCAACTACCACCAGAATATACTCCTAGCCACCACGGCTAGTCTCAAGGTGTAGGACGTTAACGCAAACAAGTTCCAGGAGCGAACTTGATGCGACACTCGCCATGGGTGCTCTGTAAGGCAAGGTTGGCTTTTTCTGCTGTATGAAGTTACATTTCCTGGTAATGTAGTCCTCAATATCCTTTTTAATTACGGGGCCAATAAAAACGTTATCAGTATAGACAATAAAATGGGGAGCATAAAACAAGTAGTCCCTGAATTTGTCACACACAGCCCACATCAAGGCTAAAAACTCAAGCTTGCTACTTTGAAGATGGTAACTCTGCTCTGCTGGTGTTAGTGTGTGGGACCCATAGTCGATCAACCTCATCTTTCCATCTCGGTCAGAATGTCTATGAGATGTCCGAGGACCTGCTGGTGCTCACTGTTCCACCCTACTGGAGTGTGTGATGGGAGTTGTGCCCCTTTCATTTTTCCCTTTGTAGGTTTGAACTGTGGTGAACTGAACTTTACCTGGAGCAGCTCATATAGCAGCCTAGCCTAATGTGAGAAATCTTGTACATATGCTCTGTAATAGCTCAGGAACGCTAAGTCTTCTGACATCTACCCCTGTCTGTGGAGTTTTCTCTTTGAGCGCTTGCACTGCTTCAATATCTTTGGGATCCACTCCCACACCATCCACCGACAACTGTCCAACATACCTAACCTCCTTCCGAAATAAGTCATACCAATCTGGCCTCAACTTTTCTGGCCTCAATTTCAGTTTAGTTTAGTTTATTCAGTTTGTTTTATTCTTTCCAGACATGTTATTACAGCAGAATTCACTTTCATCAATGTTGAAACATCAACAACATTATCCGAAAAGAAAAAAATGGATTGACAGCTAGAAGCTATTGGCTTGTAAAATTCCCGTCCCCTAAATCAACAACATCTCTCTCATTGCAACACATTATCAACCAAATTCATACATTGCATGTCACATTTCAATTATTTTATTTTGGTGCATTGTTGCTTTAAATTGTCCATTCAGTCCAATAGACGTGCATCTTTGCATACGTCTTTGTCAGTTCTGGAAAAGAGTCCAGTTTTGTTAATCTGGTTATCATTCACCATCTCAGTTGCTGCACTAAGGTTACAGTGACATTTTCTCACAGGCATGACACATGTAGTTTAACTAGCCATAACAATGTAAGACTTTTACCATCATTTGCGTCAGAGATATAACCTTGCAAAGTCACGTTTTTAAAACCTTTTTTAAAGGCAGATAGAGTTCCTAGACTCCTAACTTCGTTGTCCTGTTTGTTCCAGAGTTTAACGCCAGTAAAAGATAATAAAAATGTTGTTAGTGTAGTTCTTGCTTTCTTTTGTAAAAATTCTGTGTTTCCTCTCAGTTGGTAGTTGGATTCATTAATCTGTATTTGTGTTTGTATATTTTGAGTTAGACAGTTATTGGCTGCTTTATACATAAGTTGTCCAGTTTTATATATTATGATGTCATGCTTTTGATGTATTTTCAGTAGTTTGGATTTAATAAATAACTGATTTGTAAGGGCTCTATAATGTTCATTGTCAATTATTCTTATTTTTTTAATCCAGAAAAGAGCCATAAGGATGTAAGCCACTTTTATGTGTTTCCGCATACTTTAGCACAGTAGTTAAGATAGGGCAGGACTAATGCACAATAAATTAAATAGAGTGCCTTCTGATTTAAGTTTTTGAGTTTTCCAGAGTATGGATACACTTCTGGCTAACTTTTTTTGCAATTGTCTTATATGACGTTTCCAATTTAGCATCTCATCAATGATCACTCCTAGCATTTTTAATTTAGCAACCCGGTCAATATTTACTTCTTTCACCTTGATATTAATTTTGTGTTTGCAGCTTTTCTTCCCAAATAACATATATTTAGTTTTTTTAGGTTCAAGGATAATTTGTTTACATCAAATCATAATTGCAGCTTGGCCAATTCCTCATTTACTGTCTGGGCTAATTTCTGTATGTCATTTCCTTTGCAAAGGATGGTTGTATCATCCGCGAAAAGTATCACTTTAAAGACATTTGAAACCTTACATAAATAAAGTATAAACAATTTTGGACCTGACACTGACTCCTGTGGTACCCGACACACAATGTGTAGTGTTTTTGATGTCCTCCCCCCAGTGTGACATCTTGTGATCTATTATGTAAGTAGCTCTTTATCCATTCTAGTACTGTTCCCCTAAATCCAAATTGTTCCAGTTTCTCAGTTAGATTTTCATGATCAATTTTGTCAAAAGGTTTTTTAAGGTCAATAAAGATTCCAATGGAATACATCTTTTGATCTATGGCATCAGTAATGACTTCTGTTGTTTCTGTCAGCTCTGTAATAGCTCAGGAAACCTAAGTCTTCTGATATCTCCCACTGTCTGTGGAGTATTCTCTGCTGAGGCGCCCTTGTGGGAGACGCCATTGAGCAAGCCGCCATCCCATTTATAAGTTGCTCATTTGGGTGCACCATGAAGGAGCTAAACGCCCCATCTCCCCCCACTGCATATCTACAGGTCCCGTGTGTGTGTGTGTGTGTGTGTGTGTGTGTGTGGTACG
This sequence comes from Antennarius maculatus, assembly GCA_013358685.1. Taxonomy (NCBI): domain Eukaryota; kingdom Metazoa; phylum Chordata; class Actinopteri; order Lophiiformes; family Antennariidae; genus Antennarius; species Antennarius maculatus. Next base: position 9,442,005 of record CM023610.1, on the reverse strand, counting down.
GGCCTACACTATACACTACACACCATGTACTGTATATATGCATAAGATTTAGCTAACAGTGTCCTAGAGTGTGCTGACAATGTACCTTTAGGGATTAATAAAGTATATTACATTTACATTACATAGAAAACAGACTCCAGCTTTTGGTGGACAGAGGTGGAAGAAAGCGAGAGAAAATGAAACAAAGAAAAAGATAAAATTGAGCTGTACTGTGAAGTGACGAAGTGACGAAGTGAAATTATTTATGCTGACACTATAGAAATGTTAATATGCGAACAATGCTTGGTTTGTATCTCAATACAAACACTGTTGGTGCCAACTAAGTTCAGTTATTTTCCTTTTTTTCCTCCTGCAATTGCTTCTTCACGACAGTTCACAATTAACATGGAGCATACTACAATGTTGGCTTCGGATAAAAGCCAATGGTTCATGTACTACAGTTAACACTTTAGTAATATTTGTGTGGATAAACCAAAAAAGATTATGGAGTCATTTATTTTGAGGTCCCCTGATCTTCCATGGGACTGTCAGGGCTAGAACACGACTGGCAAGGGGAACCCAAAAGCACGACAGAGTAGCGGGTAAGTAAAGTCTTAGAACAGGTTTAATAATACAGGCAGGGGTCAGGTACTGGGTAATCAGTACAACAAACCAAACTACAGACGAACAGGCAGAGTCTTAAAACCAGATGAGGTCATACACAGGAAGGCAATCCAAAACCAGGCAGACAAATCCAAAGATGGGTCGACGAAAGGCAGGGTCTGGGAAACAGGCTGGGTCAATAACAGGAATCAGAATATCAGGCAGAATCAAAGGCTGGAGAGTCAGGGCAAACACTAAACAATCTGGCAGAGAGCAGAAGGCTGAGCTGGCATTTGAAGGGTGGCGACAGATTGGGGAGTGGCTGCAGGTGTGTGGAGGAAGGCAGGTGCAGCGAATGAACTGATTGTAGATGAGGCAGGATCTGGAATGATATGACATGTTAGGAAAAGAAAACAAAGAAGGAAAAGAAAGAGAAAGCTTAATTGTCCAGAGACGTGACAAGGACAACATGGGACCAGTTTTAATATTGGATCTAATAAGACCAGATACGTATTTTCGGGTCCGTTGGAGTCAACATTTGACCAACCTATAAGTGTGGCATTTCACTCTTAAAAAGAATGGACTTGAAATGAAATGTCTTAATATATTGGAGAACCTTGAAGACATTTTGGTCCTCATTCAAGAGTCTTGTTCAGTTCCGTTCCCCTCAGACTACTTTCAAACACCGATATTTTCCATCCATCCATCCATCCATCCATCTTCCACCACTTATCCAGATTCAGGTCGTGGGGGCAGCAGCTTCAACAGGGAGCCCCAAACTTCCCTTTCCCCGGCCACATCCACCAGCTCTGACTGGGGGATCCCAAGGCGTTCCCAGGCCAGTGTTGAGATATAATCCCTCCACCAATTCTCCGTCCAATCTCACACTCCATTGTTCCCTCACTCGTGAACAGGACCCCAAGATACTTAAACTCCTTCACTCAGAGAAAGCAGTCCACCAGTTTCCTGCTGAGGACCATGGCCTCAGATTTGGAGGTGCTAATCCTCATCCCCGCCGCTTCACACTCGGCTGCAAACCGGACCAGTGAGTGCTGCAAGTCACAGGCCGATGATGCAAACAGCACCACATCATCTGCAAATAGCAGCGATGCAATTCTCAGGCCACCAAACCGTAACCCCTCCTCACCGTGACTATGCCTCGATATCCTGTCCATGAAAATCACAAACAGAATTGATGATAAAGCACAGCCCTGGCGAAGGCCAACAGCTACTCAGAACAAGTCCGACTTACTGCCGAGAACCCGAACACAGCTCTCACTTTGGGCGTACAGTGATTGGATGGCCCTGAGGAGAGGCCCCCTCACCCGATACTCCCGCAGTACCTCCCACAGTATATCCCTGGGGACCCAATCGTACGCCTTCTCCAAGTCCACAGAACACATGTACACTGGATGGGCATTCTCCCAAGCTCCCTCTAGGATCCCTGCGAGAGTAAAAAGCTTGTCCGTTGTTCCACGACCAGGACGGAACCCACATTGTTCCTCCTCAATCTGAGGTTCGACAGTCGGCCGGACCCTCCTTTCCAGCACCTTGGAGTAAACTTTCCCATGGAGGCTGAAGAGTGTGATGACCCTGTGGTTGGCACACACCCTTTGGTTTCACTTTTTAAAAAGAGGAACCACCACCCCAGTCTGCCACTCTTTCGGCACTGTCCCAGACTTCCACGCAATGTTAAAGAGGCGTATCATCCATGACAGCCCCTCAACACCCAGAGCCTTCAGCATTTCCGGGCGAATCTCACCAACACACGGGGCTTTGCCACCATGAAGTTGTTTAACTTCAGAGAGATTGACTTGAATCCCCCATCATCCTCCAGCTCTGCCTCTGCAACAGAGGACGGGTCAGTTGGGGTAGTTGGATTCAGGAGTTCCTCAAAGTGTTCCTTCCACCGACCGACAACCTCCTCAGTCGAGGTCAACAGCGTCCCATCCTTGCCTTATACAGCTTGGATGGTCCCCCGTTTCCCCCTCCTGAGGTGTCGGAAAGTCCTCCAGAACAACTTTGGTGCCGTCCGATAGTCCTTCTCCATGGCCTCTCCGACCTCCTCCCACACCCTCTGTTTTGCCTCCATCACAACCGAGGCTGCAGTCCTTTTGGCCCGTCTGTACCCTGCAACTGCTTCAGGAGTCCCCAGGGACAACATGCCCCTGAAGGCCTCCTTCTTGAGTTGGACGGCGTCCCTGACCACCGGGGTCCACCACGGTGTTCGAGGGTTACCGCCCCTTGAGGCACCCAAGACCTTGAGACCACAGCTCTCAGCTGCAGCTTCAGCAATGGAAGCTTTGAACATCGACCATTCAGGTTCAACTCTCCCAGCCTCCACAGGGATGCACGAGAAGCTCCTTCGGAGGTGGGAGTTGAAGGCCTCGCGGACCGAGTCCTCCTCCAGAAGTTCCCAGTTCACCCGCACTACTTGTTTGGACTTACCAGGTCTATCCAAAGGTTTCCTCCGCCAACGGACCCAACTCACCACCAGGTGGTGATCAGTTGACAGCTCTGCTCCTCTCTTCACCCGAGTGTCCAAAACACACGGTCGAAGGTCAGATGATACGATCACAAGATCAATCATTGACCAGCCTTGTGTTCGAACATGGTGTTAGTTATGAACAATCCGTGACTAGCACAAAAGTCCAACAACATAACACCGCTCGGGTTTAGATCAGGTAGGCCATTCCTCCCAGTGACGCCCCTCCAAGTGTCTCCATCATTGCCAACGTGTGCATTGAAGTCGCCTAGAAGATATTTTCCATGAACTGGTTAAATGAAAATCTCCACAGACATCCTGCTGTAACTCATGCCAATTCTATCTTTTTTTGTCTAAAAGGTAATAGAGCAAAAACAGCAGTCTCAAGCGTTTATTCAGCATTTATATCATTTTAAGGGAGTACCATGTCAAGAGTACCACTATGTGCCATGATGATGATAGATAATATACAGTAGATCATTCTGTTACACAACATCCATTTTATAACCTTTTTTACATGAGAAAGAATGTTAAAAATATATGCTGCAGTTAGTTTAGTTAGTTTTCGTTAGAGTACAAAGTTATTTCCCATCACTGATTAACAGTGTTCTTGAGCAGGTCAGAGTCCAGTAATTTCATAGTTTACTACAAATGAAATTCATCAAGCTTCACACATACAGAGAGTGAAGGGGATCCTGCACCAACACCTACTTACTTTTCTTCTAGGAGAAACAGCTAAAGCACAACTTTATTTTAGACAGACTCATGTTTTTGTTTGTAGAATGGATCAGTCCACATCTGTAATTGGATCATTTGCGAACTGGGATGTTAAATTTCTGCTTCTCTTTGTGATAGTTTTTATTCTGGTTGTAGATTACATGAAGAACCGCCAGCCGGCCAACTTCCCTCCAGGTCCATGGGCGTTACCTATAGTGGGCAACATATTCTCTGTGGACCACAAAAGAACCCATGAGAGTTTGACTCAGGTAGATCTACACAGCACATTATAGCATTGTAACTAAAAAGAGATCAGAAGGATTCTGCTGTTAAATAACAAGCATTTTAATTCAATTAGAACAAACGCACTCCCGTCAAGACCAGAGTATTTCCTGTACTCTAGTCAAGACAGGAGTTATAAGGAGTTCGCTTGGCAATATATAATTGGTGTAGATGGATCGAGTGATATGGAACAAGAGGGTCTCTCTTGGGGAAATTAAAGGAAGAATGTGAGACTGAGGATGTTCAATGGAGGTTGTGGCTCTCAATACTACAGACCCTTTCCAAAAAATTAGAATATCGTTGAAAAGTTGTTTAATTTCCATAATTCCATTCAGAAAGTTAAACTTTCATATATTATAGATTCATGGCCCACAATTTAAACAATATCAGGTATTTATATGTTTATTTTTTACATAGTTTGGCTTCCTGCTCATAAAACCCACGAAAACAGGATTTCAAAAAATTAGAATACTGTGAAGAAATCATCAGGGCACGAATGTTTTAAACTGAGTGTCACACACTCATCATCTACTAAACTCAAAGCACATGCACAGGTTTCCCCATGTGTTATTTAATTGCTTTGGTTTGGTTCAATTGTCTCAGTTCGGTTCAATATGGGGAAGACTGCAGACCATCATTGATACCCTCCATAGGAAGGGTAAACCTCAAAAGTTCATAGCTAAGGAGGCTGGCTGTTCACAGAGTGCTGTGTCTAAGCATATCAATGGAAAGTCTGGTGGAAGGGGAAAATGTGGCAGGAGAAGATGCACTAGCAAAAGAGATGACCGTGGGCTTCAGCGGATTCTCAAACAAAGAAGATTGAAGAATCTGGCAGAGATCCAGAAAGAGTGGACTGAGGCAGGTGTCACAGCTTCAAAAACCACCACATTCAGACGCATCCGGGAGATGGGCTACAACTGTCGGGTTCCTTGGGTCAAGTCACTTCTGAACCAGAACCAACGTAGGATGCGGCTCAACTGGGCCAAGGAGAAGAAGGACTGGACTGTTGGCCAGTGGTCCAAGGTCATCTTTTCCAATGAAAGTAAAGTGTTCTTTCATTTGGGAATCAAGGTCCAAGGGTTTGGAGGAAGACGGGTGAGGAACAGAACCCTAGCTGCTTGAAGTCCAGTGGGAAATATTCAGTCAGTCATGATTTTGGGGTGCAATGTCCAGTGCAGGTGTTAGTAAACTCTGCTTTCTTAAATCCAAGGTCACCGCAGCAGTGTACCAGTATGTTTTGGAGGACTTCATGATTCCTTCTGCTGAGGATCTGTATGGAGATGCAGATTTCATCTTCCAGCTCGACCTGGCCCCTGCCCATACTGCCAGAAGCTCAAAACCTGGTTTGATGCTCATGCCATCACAGTGCTTGACTGGCCAGCCAACTCGCCGAACCTAAACCCCATTGACAATCTACAGGTATTCCCAAGAGGACAATGAGGGGCACCGGACCCAACAACAAAGAAGAGCTGACAGCAAGCATCAAAGAAATCTTGGCTTCCATAACTCCTATGCAATGCCACAGGTCGATTGGCTCAATGCCACATGGCATCAAGGCAGTGATTAAAGCAAAGGGATTCCCAACCAAGTATTGATGTTGAAAGTACCATATTTTGATTGATTGATTGATTTCTTTCTTTCTTTCTTTTCTGCAAAAACTGAGAAATAAATGATGATTTCTTCACAGTATTCTAATTTTTTGAAATCCTGTTCTCTTGGGTTTTATGAGCTGGAAGTCAAAATTATGTAAAAATAAACAAATAAATATCTGAAATTGTTTAAATTGTGGGCCATGAATCTATAATATAGGAAAGTTTAACTTTCTGAATGGAATTATGGAAATTAAACAACTTTTCCACGATATTCTAATTTTTTGGAAAGGGTCTGTATAACAGGCACCTGGAGGAATGTTGTCATTATTGCACAAGTGTTCTATATGCTGCAGTATTATGAACCTTCATTGCTGTCCTTCCTCTGTTATATCTACTCACAGCTATCACAGATATATGGTGATGTTTACAGTCTGCGTATGGGTCAGGAGTGGATGGTGGTGTTAAACGGACTTGAAGTCATGAAAGAAGCTCTGGTAAACCAAGGAGACAGTACAGCAGATCGCCCGTCCCGTCCAATGCGTAATGATTTGGTCCATGGACGAGGTGAGAAGACATACATTTTTACTCATGTGATGCTCTTACAGCAGGGGTGTCAAACTCATTTTCACTAAGGGGCATATCAGCACACTGGCTGTCCATACATAATTTATAAATGTAACAAAATGTAAGTCAATGCAATGTAAAATAAATGTAACTACTCCTTAATGTTAAATAACTCTGAATGTATTACTTATACAAATTACAAACATTACATTTACACAGAAAAAACTTTGGCCCCCGGGCCTTTAGCCTGATGCATGTGTCATACAAGGAAGCATTACAAAGTGGGACCCATTGCCCCTTCATCTGTTGACCTAAAAATTAGTTCAAAGGTTGTACTTTACTCACTTCATGAGCTTATTGCATATTTAAGACATACACTATATAATATGAAAGTTTATCATTCAATTCCTTATTTATGTCTTTATTATACACAACTTATCTGTTATTACGACATTAGACAACAGTAGAGATGCTTTTGCATTCTCATCTGAACTCTTTATTAAGTTGCATTGAAAGCAAAATATAGAATTTTATAAAACATTGATTATTTAGTGCCATAAATACATAGATTTTTTAATTTATTTATTCTGTTAGGTTTATTTTTCAGTAATGGGAACATGTGGAAGCAGCAGAGGCGATTTGCACTTTCAACACTAAAATATTTTGGATTTGGCAAAAAGTCGCTTGAACCTGTCATCTTGGAGGAATTTTCACATTGTGCAAAAGACATCACAAACTTCAAAGGTAAATTTGAGTGCGCTTACTCGTTTACAATGTCTAATCAGAAATACAGAATTGATATATTCTGTTAAATTATGTAGGTAAACCATTTGCCCCACATCTCATCATCAACAAGGTTGTCTCCAACATCATCTGCACCCTGGTTTTTGGTCATCGCTTTGAGTACAATGATGAGAAGTTTGAGGAACTGACCAGGGGTTTGGAGTTAACTCTCCAGATTGATGCCTCAATTTGGAGAGAGGTACAGCACTTTAAAGCCATCTGTTAAAACATTTACTTAATAAATACTGCATACAATTGTTCAATTATATATTTTATTAGTATATATATATTTTATTAGTATGTTGAACCTGTTTTGGCAAGTGACTGAGAAAGCTCATCTGTAAATGGGGAATCAATATAGGAATTGAATCATTCATGTAAAATACAAAATCTTTCTCTGAGAGACCTTAAAAAATATAAAAAATAAACCATGCTCTATTTAGACATTAGTAATTGTTTCAACATGCTCTACTCTGCAGCTTTACAATTTATTCCCTCTGCTGATGAGACATTTGCCAGGGCCACATCAGAAAGGAATGAATCTCTGGAACAATGTCATAGACTTTGTAAAAGCAGAGATCAAGGAGCACAAGAAAAACTTGAACCCTGCAGACCCAAGAGACTACATCGACTGCTATCTGAATGAGATTCAGAAGGTAACTGACATTTGATGCATTTTCATATTGCTTACAAATGTTACTAGTGAAGGTGCTCAGGTTTCAGTTCCTCCAAACATTATTTGCTTTTCTACATCAGAACTATTATCTGTTAAAGTGATAAAGTCAGAGAGGCCAGATTGAGATGGTTTGGACATGTCCAGAGGAGAGATAGTGAATATATTGGTAGAAGGCTGCTGAGATTGGAACTGCCAGGCAGGAGGCCTAAAGGAGGACAAAAGAGATTTATGGATGTAGTGAAAGAGGACATGAAGGTAGTTGGTGTTGAAGCAGAGTCCGACCTACTAGCTCCACAGCGCGTTCGTTAGATGATCAGGGCATACAGATGACTCTTGAGACGATGGTTGGAAGTTCACGGTACTTTACTTACAGAGCTCTGGGTCGTTCTCCAATACTACAGAACAATGGTGAATGCGGTACGAGAAGGACAAATTCTTATCTCAAGACAGTGGTATTTATACTGTTGAAGACAGGCATGATGTCACATGACTCTTTTACAGGGATGCAATTAAATTCAAAAGGGACAGTCTGAGAAAGAAATGGTGAAGGGACAGTGGTAAATGCATGATAACCTCAAGTTCCATAAACTACATCTTCAGAGGCTGGGAAACTGAGGTTATTTAGCAGGTGTTGATTTTATCCTTCAAGACAGGGGTATTCAATTAAAAGTCATGGAGGTCCGGTTATAAAAATTTCCTCTTAGTAAAAGGTCCGAACCCAAGTCCAGTTTGTGTCTTATATTCCACGTTATCATTTATTATCAATTTTCAATGCAGGATGTGTTTAACCGAGTTCACAGCTAGCCCTTTTACCTCACCGTAAATGATAGTAGACCCAGGCACATAAATTTCAATCCTTTGTTAGATTGAAGAACACAAACCTCAGAATTAAAAATGAAGTGCAAACAGAGCTGAATAATCTTTTTTCTCGTAAATGTAAGACATCCCAGCCTAAAGAATTGAAGGCCTACACTTCAAGTAAAAAAACATTAACATCTTCAGAAAGCATGAATAAAAACTGGCTCTTTCAGGGGAAACATGCAAACAGAACTTTCTTCAGTACAGAAAGGGACATTTGTGTTACGGTTACAAAAGGAACCAGGCGCGAGAGTCCAAAAGTCAAAAATCCAAATCCTTTAATCAGTCCAAATTCAGAGCCAGGAAAAACTCTTTCAGTACCAGTGGGATATCCAAAAGTCGTAGTCAAACAGGCAAGAGGTCAAAACCGAAAAAAGAACAGACAAGGCAAGGCTGAACTCGTGGTCGTAAAAAAAGGTGGTCAGGTAAAACAGTAAACAATCGGCATACACGAAACTCTGCTTCAAAGGACTACTGACTACGCTGTGACAGCGCTGAACAGAAGAGAAGCTCCTTAAATAGGCAGGCCAGGTTGCTAAATTGGTCTCAGGTGGAACAAATGAAAAACTAATTAACTATGGGGAGAACTAAACACGGATTGGCTAAACTCAAAACGAAACAATCAGGGAAAACAAACCAGGTGCAACAAACCACTAAATGTGGTAGAAAAAGCAAGACAGACACAGACCATCACAATTTGGCCTGCCAGTAATTTACTTGTACACAAGTAACTTTATACACAAGGTGTGCCTGTGCACAAGGTGTGCACAGCCCCTTCTGTTCTCCCACCATGACAAGGTGGTGGGAAAAGAGAGGGTGGTGGTCTCTGTCATCTGTGGTTAAAGAAACCACTGGACGTTGCCAGCATCTCTTTTATTGCTGCATGTATGTCCTCTCCTCTTGTGTGTGTTTCATAGTGGTGTTACACTCAGCAAAGAGCTCCTTATCTTTGTGAAGGAACCTGACACACACAAAAGCTAAAACTCATCAGTGTCCACAGATATACATGGTGCTCTCTGAATAGCTGCATGAAGCTGTTAATATTTCTGATTTTCTGATTGCTGTTGAAGCTGACATTGGGAGTTTTTCCACACATTTCATCTGTTTTCCCTCAGACAATGTGTCAACACAGCTTTTAAGCACTTATTCACAATTGTCCCATCACTAAAAAAAAATTCTGTTGCCCCAAAATCCACCATGCCTTTACTGAACATTCGTTTACATTTTTCTCAGTCATTTTGCCCTCAGCTCGGACTTCAGGGGATAATTCTGTGCATAAGCTCTGTGCTTTGTTTTGTAGTGGCGCTTCAGGTTATTAATTAATTCATGCTACGTGTTCAGACTACATGAGGTAAAATGGTTTTGAACTGCCTGACGGAGGAATAAACATAAATTTCTCCATCCACTTATTGTTAAACAGCGGTTTTCCTCATTAATCTCCCTTCGTTTGGAGCTATTCTGTCTTCACTGTCTCCCCTCCTCTGTGCTCCGCTGTAGCGGTAAACTCACAGCGGCAGCGGGCTGCGGCACTTCCAGGTGTGCCGACAGCGCAGGGTAAAGAAACGATCTGATTGGCTGAACTGAGTGACGCTATTACCGTATTAACTGTAACAGCAGGGCCCGCCGTCTGTAGCTTCAACCGTCAATAAAAATACGCCAAGAAAATCTACTCTACTGAATCTGCTGAATTTATCATGGAGTGATCACAGGTCCGGACGGAACCATCACGCGTTCCAGATCCGGACGGCGGTCCGCCATTTGGTGACCCCTGCTGTAAGAGGACCTCATTTACAGTTGAACAAAAGAACAAAGTGAGTGTGTGTGTGTGTGTGTGTGTGTGTGTGTGTGTGTGTGTGTGTGTGTGTGTGTGTGTGTGCGGGGGTAAATTCTGTGCAAGGGGTTCACCAAATGTTCATCTACCCCTAAAGGCCAAAAGGTCTTGATAATGTTATCTGTATTTCCTATGTAATAAACCTGAGCAATAAACCAGAACAACAACCCTGGAGAACAAACCTAAGGGTGAGAAGATGATCAAAGGGTTTAAATGCTCTTCCCATGTAAAGACCTGAACAATGAAACAAAAATTCCTTCAGTGTGAAAGAAGAAGATACAAAAGACAGGGTTAGATGGAGGCAACTGATTTGTGGCGACCCCTGAAGGGAAAAGCTGAGAGGAGGAGAAATGGAATTACTATCTGTTAAAATGTGAAAATGCTTGATTCAGTACAAATTATTTGCCTTTCAGATTATTATATTCTAATATATGGGGTGGCACGGTGGCACAGTGGATAGCACTGTTGCTGCACATCAAGGGGTTCGGGGTTTCGAGGCCCGCACTGTGCGGATGCGGAGTTTGCATGTTCTTCCCGTGTCTGCGTGGATTCTTTCCGGGTTCTCCGGCATCTTCCCACCTCCAAAAACAAGCCCTTTTGGTGAATTGGCCAGTTTCAAATTGCCCATAAGTGTGAATGTGTGTGTGCCTGCCTGCATGTGGCTCAGCAGTGCACTGGTATCGCGCTTGGAGCGTACTCTGACTGGGATAGGCTCCAGCACCCCGTGACCCACAACAGTGGAAGAAGCAGGTTTGGAAAATGAATGAATGAATGAAAGAATATAGTAATATAAAATAAAGATCAAAATGTGTCCCCATAAAAAATTTTGTCCGCTGCATAACATTTGTATGTACTTGTTTATTAATATTGTTAAGCATTGATGAGCAAATCTATTTCTATATGCTGTGTATATTTTTAGGGGTTGCAGGATAACAGTACTTTTGAAGAGGAAAACCTGATTATCTGTGTCATGGATCTGTTTGTGGCTGGCTCTGAGACCACGTCCACCACTCTGCGCTGGGCTTTCCTCTACATGGCAAAGTACCCTGAGGTCCAGGGTGAGAGCATTAATCAAGTTAATGAAGGTCTTTGTCCGCATTCAATAATGTGTGGAAATGAGTGACAGAATCAAATTTATTGGTGGTAATGTAGTAGATCTACTCTCTGACTCCCACTCATCAGTCTGTCAGTGATTAGATGTTCAGATTAGGGCTAGAATGTAAACTCAAAACTCTGCAGTGGTAATTAAGTCATTATTGGAGTCTTAAATACAATCAAAAACATACTGGAGAATATCACATGAATGTAGGACATTCTTCATTAATGAAGCACAGCTATTTTATTCTTTATTTTACTGTATTCTCTAACTACTTCACTGCCTACCTTCATAAAATGGAAATCTTTTAAACTTAATTGAAAAAAAATGTCAGTGTGAACAAATAATATAAGGTATACAGTACTGTAATACCTTGTTAATACCTTGTTAATACCTAGCACCACCCGCAAAGAACAAAATTCTGCAATATAGCAACAAACTATTTATTTTATCATCTACGCTAATTTAAACGTTTATTAAACCTCCCCATACTGATATTAAACCACCTTATATCTGCATTACCTTTGCCCACACTAATATAGACTGTTTAAAGTACTTTTCTCTCTCACAGATACTGTCAGCCAACAGCATATGCGTACAGTATCATATGACTACCTACTAAAAATCTGCAATGTAGTGAAGCCGTGCATTTTGAACCGCGAACAAGTGAGCGATTACTGTATACACATTCACATCCATGTATAAATTGAGTGTTTTCAGGAGCCTTTGTCACGGCATGGTCTTAACTCAAATTTTTTCTAGATCAAAGGGCACAATGGATATTGTTACTGCTCTACCATTTGAACAGCCCTCAAATTTACACAGATGATGAACATTGGATACATAAGTCTTCAGAAGCATTAATGCACGAGGTCATAGCCCCGATACTGACCGTTTGTTCTTGAGGTCAAACATGAAAGCTGAAGAGACAAGCTGAAGCTTCAATATAGATTGTTTGTAATGTTGTACAGGGAGTGCAGAAGGCAAGTAGAATTTTTGAGGATTCATTTTATTTTTGAACAACAACTGTGTTCTTAATGAACCCAAAAGACTCATTAATATCAAAGCTGAATATTTTTGGAAGTTGGAGAGGGGCTTTTTTAGTTTTAGCTATTTTAGGAGGATATCTGTGTGTGCAGGTGACTATTACTGTGCATAATTACTGTATTAGGCAACTTCCTTTCCTGTAGTTCCAGGTTTGGCTGTTGCTTGAAGACAAATGCAAGAGTGGATGGCATTAACATCCAAGAAGTTGAGCCATACAAATTTATAGCTAGAATACTTTTGAGTTTGTAAACATTTTTTGTGACGTGACATGAGGCCATCCATGAACTAAAATAGTTTAAAAAAATGGAAAAAGGATGGGATCATTGCCAGTTTCTAAAAGTACATATGATGTGTGATCAATGATTTGCAACGAATATGTGAATGTGACAGAGGACAAAGATGTCACACTTGCTCAGAGTAAGACTAGTAAATTAGACGTCATGATCAAGCTCAGTTTAATGGTTTCAGATTTTTTTTCTTTAATGTTATATCAAATTTCTATTCAGTGGTGAATAATTTATCCTAGCATCCTGCACAAGCTTGCACAGCTTCACCCTTTTAAGATTCAGTTATTCCAAAAGATAAACTTTTGGAAACATTTCTACCATTCATTCTCTCTCTGAGTTTTGCTATTTGGATTCCAGCTATTTTGGAAAATTACATTGACTCATTTTACAGTACCTTACTTGTCGCTCGTTTCCAGTTAAGAACTGTGATTTTTGCAGCACTGTTTTACAGTGTGGTTGAAAATCAACAACTATACGACTAGCTGTTGTCTAAGATGACTATTTTTCTTTTTTCCACAATTTGTTGAATATGTTGCTTTTGCTTGTTCGTCTGTCGCATAGAAAAAGTCCAGAATGAATTAGACAGAGTGATTGGACGTTCCAGACAGCCAACAATGGAAGATCGTGCAAACCTGCCCTACACCAATGCTGTCATCCATGAGATCCAGAGGATTGGAAACGTAGTTCCACTTAGTGGATTTCATTATACCAACGGAGACGTCCAACTGGGAGGCTACACAATTCCAAAGGTCATTTCAAATATATATAACTTTTACTTAACATACACCACTATGATGTGTTCTAACTTATTTTTCCAATCATCAGGGAGTTATACTAGTTCCTAATTTGACTTCGGTGCTGTTGGACAAGAATGAGTGGGAGACACCCTTTACCTTCAACCCAGGACACTTTCTGAGCAAAGAGGGAAAGTTTGAGAGACGAGAGGCTTTCATCCCTTTCTCTGTTGGTGAGGACCAACATTTTGTCCCATCTTCACAGAAAAAAAATCATGCTGATTACTTTTGACCAAGAACAAAAAATGGAATTTCAATTGTGCGTAAATCATGCCTGATTTACGCACAATTTCTTTTGGTTTATTGACCTGCTGTCGTGTTCTAAAATTGAGACAAACCTTGCACTGGCTATCAGAAAAATCAGCAGTTGTTTCTATTTGAATGATGTTCTAAACTAATTGACTTCCAAAGCAAAGCCTCATGTCTAAAAAAAAAATTCAGCAAATTTCAATTTGCTTTGCTTGTTGTCTCTGTTCTTATGTTGCTTCAGGTAAGCGGTTGTGCCTCGGGGAGAATCTGGCCAGGATGGAGATTTTCCTCTTCTTCACCTCCTTCATGCAGCAATTTACCTTCTCCATGCCTGCTGGAGTGAAACCTGTGATGGACTACCGCTTTGGTGTCACTCTGGCGCCGCTTCCATATGACATCTGTACTACTGCACGTTAAGAGTAGCTAATTTTGTCAGTCTTCCAATACCCAGATAATAAGACATCCTTAGTTTGAGCTTTAATTGTAAATCACATTGAATCTTCATATGATAATATATCATTCACCACAAAAACTATGAAAACTAACTACATATTATGTTTTCTGTTCTGTTTTTGTGTGTAGTTAAATTTTCATTTCCTGTCCTTCTAATGCAGAGTGGCCAATCATAGCATGACATTTTCCAATACATTTATCTATAACTAGCCCTTTTAATGGACTGTCTGTAATCCATGAAGTTACAGAATAATAAAAGAAAAATATTGACTCAAAACGTCAATTAGAACAAGTTTTTTTTTTACCATATAGTCAAGAAATATGTAGTCATCAGTATACTACATGTATGCCCAAACATACTACAACCATTTGCTAGTATACTAAGTGGACAAGATCGTGAAATCTGCCAAAAATCCTTTGCTGATTGAACCAGGAGTATCTCTTTATATAATAGCCAGAACTGTTTCATGCAAATCAATCACTAAATCAATCAATCAATCTATCAATCAACTTTTATTTTTACAGCCCTTTATCACAACAGCAGACTATTAAAAACACGTCTACAGACAACAGAATTCTCCAGAGCAAGCATAAGCAACTGCTTACGTTTTATGTGCCAGAATGTTGCTGACACAATACTGTTGTGCATTTTTTGGCCGCTCTGGCACTGTCATGGCAACAACAACAACAACAACAACAAAACATCTGCATGTAAAAACATTTTTGCTACCTCTGGGGGCTGAGCTGGAGAACATCTAAGAGAAATAATTTTAATTCATATAGCTTTTCTAACTTTCTTGAATGATTGGATTGCTGTGGCCAGATTTAGTGATGTAGACCCCATTGGGTCATTATTCATTGCTATGGTGGATGATTACACCTTCGCCTCATTGTGTCACCATTGTAATAGTCTCATCACTGAATTTAGTCTGTCTGATTCTTCCTTTTCATTGTCAGTTCAACACAGCATTCTGAATATTACTTCATGCTCTACCCTGTTTTCCCTCATACTCCATTTTTTTTTCTGTGGTAGATTTTCTTTGGGGTGTTCTGGTGGGAGTCTTTTGATGTGGCTGTACGAGCACATCAGACTCTACCCAACAGGAATCTGGGTGTTGATGGTTGCCTTCTCACAATGTGACATTGAGAACTTTGTCATGCTACTTTACCTCAGAGACTCAGCAATGAATCCGGTCCATCAGATGGTTAGTGATGCAGTTTAATAGTTCTGGTGCAGCTATCCATCCCTGTATCACTCCACTGATGATGGAGAACCAGGCAGAATTGTTTTTATCAACATGCACGCAACATTCAGTATCACTGTAAAGCCTGAAAATAATTTCAGATGTCAAAGGTTATGAATACAGGATCTTGCTAACATCAAGTTAAAATATCCATCCATCTTCTTTCAGATCAGACAGGACAGAGAGTGGTAGTGAGAGATGTTCACAGACCAATGGAGAGACCAGAAGCATACCAGCAAACATATAATCAAATATACAGTATATACTGTAACTACAGAACAGTTCAAAATTATTTCGTTTGTGCTCCTAGTTAAGGAATGCAGTTAAAATGTCAGCTCAGTTCTACTTTGTTAATTTTCCTATGTATAGTTATCTGACCCTACATCAGAGAAAGAGAAAAAGAAACAGAAGAAGCCTGGAACACAAATGCTTGTGTTTTAAATTTACATCTAGGTGGTGTGTTACAAAGCTTTTTGTCTGTAGTTGACAAAGGCTGCAACCTCGGCTTTCTTTCAGAAGTTAATGGGAACCTCTGATAAACCATCAGCAAATGATAGTCGTGTTCTTGAAGGCTATTACTTAATAAGAGAGTTGTAGATGTAGCTTGGTGCTAACCTGCTAAAAGAATTGTATGTATGGAAGAAGCACTTAAAGTCCACATGTAACAGAAAGGTCATTTAGGTTCTGTTTAAAAGATTGGTTGCATATTTAGAGAGACCAGTACAAGGTGCATTATATTGAATTACAACCTCTTTTTTTTAAAAGGTGTGCTCTGACTAAGATCAGTCGTTCATTCATTCATTCATCTTTTTACCCTCTTCATCGGCTTGTGCGGGTCATGGGGAGCTGGAGCCTGTCCCAGCTGGCATAGAGTGTGAGGCAAGGGAAACTCGGAGTGCACCACGGAGTTACACAGAGACATACAACACGCACACACACACTCACTCCTACGGGCAATTTGGAACCGCCAATTTACCTGAAATGCATGTTTATGGAGGTGGGAGGAAGCCAGAGAACCCGGAGAGAACCCACACAGACACGGGGAGAACATGCAAACTCCGCACAGAGCGGGACTCGAATCCAGATCCGCCTTGTTGTGCGGCGACAGCGTTACCCACTGTGCCACCGTGCTGCCTTGATCAGTCAGTCACTGCCAAATAAGTGTATTGCAGAACAACTACAAAGGGGCTCTGGTAGAGGGGCTCAGGTGAAGTCTGAGGAAGAATGTAATTCAACAATTTCCACATGATGTTTCAGTGGCGACAAGTCTAATTTGTTGATCTATCAAAAAACCACAAACAGTTGAAGTAATGACATTCATTCCATCGTTCTTGGATATACACACAAACAAGATCTACCGTATATTTATAATATATAATATCTTTATTGCACCAAAGCAGAGTTATTTTAGCAAATGATTTCATAACATTTATTATGTACCAACATCCAGATAATGGTGACCCCAACTTGGGCAGGGCCATGACCCTGCATCTATATCATTTAAAGTAGGCCAAAATATGATACTAATTGTGTAACTGTCTCTGGGTTTATTGAGTGTGATGAAAAAACCACAATTAAACAGCACAGTAAATTCAGTAGCGTATCATATGCACACAAAAAATACAACCCCATTGCAAAAACTACAGGGAGTGCGTAACATAATGTTGTTTGTTTGACCCAAGCTAACAAGGGTCCAATGACCATTAAAGCCAAATGATCAAGTAGTAACAAAGCAGATCAAGAATCACAACATAAAGATAAGCCTTATGAACTTTGGGTATCTCTTCATTAATCAATCTAGGTGGATTAATGTACAATCAATCAATGAAAAATATCTAAAATTGCACAGAACAGAGAACAGAACAGAGTTACATTTTAGCATGTTTCTGTTTTTTAAATCCTTTCCAAAAAAAATTGATCACCAAGTTTAAGCTGTTATCAATCCATCCATTGACGGCCATAATGGTCTTGCCTTTAGTTTCTTTTCTGCAAGTCACAGGTGCTGCAAGTTTCATCTGACTTCACGTGAGAGGCAGGGTACATCCCAGACGTGTTGCCACGCAAAAGACAACCACTCAGTTACGCACTCAGACCTACTGACAATTTAGATAGATCAATTCCCCTAAGTTGCAAGTTTTTGGAGGTGGGAGGAAGCCGGAGTATTGGAGAAAACCCACGTAGACACAATAGTGGTAAGTACAGACAGCAACCTCAAAACAAACCTTAGTTCTTGGTGGATAGAGGTGGGAGGAAGAAAGCGAGAAAAAGAAAAAGAAAAAACTGAGCTGTAATGTGAAGCGGTGTAGCGAAATTATTTATGCTGACACTTTAGCATAACTTCAGCCAGCAATCTGTTTCACTGTTTTCACGGTCTTGAGCATCGATCATTATCAGCAAGTCACATTGATTTAACAACACAGCAGCGCATCTTCATTGTCAGGCCACCAATATGACTCTCTAATCCTCAAGTTCTTTCATGCTGCAGCTTTGTGTGCCTTCCAGCTTTATTTACATGTAAATATTTTACTTTTATGTATTATAATCAGCGTTTGGAGAAGTGTTGTATCACAGAATGGACAGCTGGATAATCTTATTTTAATGGAAACCACAAATGAAAAGAAAGTGTGATTAAGAAAATGTGACTGACCTGACCTATTGCATAAAATATACAAATTACATTAGAAATTTTAAAGTGTGACCCATGCTTGGTTTGTATCTCACTACAAATACTGTCGGTGCCAAGTCAGTTGCTTCTCCACAATAGTTCAAAATTAACATGGAGTGTATCACTATGTTAGCTTGGTATATAAACCAAAAGTTCATGTACTAAAGGTAACATTTTAGTTTAGCAATATTTGTGTGGACAAACCAAAGAAATTCTGGAGTCATAGTTTCAGTTTTAGGTCCCCGATCTTCCATAGGAGAACATGGGACCAGTTTTAATATTGGATTTAATAAGAATAGCTTAGGGTTTTCCTGGCAGTTGGAGGCAACGTGTGGCCATACTGTAAGTGTGGCATTTCACTCTTAAAAAACTGGATTCTGAAACATAAAATGTCTCATATAAACATAATGTAGAAGCGTGAAGACATTTTGGTTCTCATCTAAGAGTCTTCCTCAAGTCTGTTACCCTCAGACTACTTTCAAACGCAGAGAACTGAAAATTTCCACAGACATCCTGCTGTAACTCATGCCAATTCTATTTTTTTAATGTCTAAAAGGTAAGAGGAGTCTTTAACATTTATGGAGCACTTTAATCTTAAGGGAGTGCCATGACAAGAGAAGTAGTGTGTACCATGATTATGATGGGGTGGAAACTGAATGCCACGTCATTCCTATAAAGAGATAAGATAGATCATCCTAGGACAGCATCAATTTTATTATTTTCTTACATGAGAAAGGATGTAAAAAAATAGGCTGCAGTTAGTTCAGTTATGGTTTTAGTTATAGAAAATAATTATTTCCTGTTACTGATTTACAGTGTTCTTGAGCAGGTCAGAGTCCAGTTCATTGTCACTAAAAGTCAAATTCATTCTGCTTCACACATATAGATAGTGAAGTGGACCCTGGTCATCAGCACTCTCTTACTCATCTTCTGGGACAAACAGCTAAAGCATAACATCATTTTAGACAGTCTTGAGTTTTTGGTTGCAGAATGGATGAATCTACATCTGTGATTGGATCATTTGCAGACTGGGATGTTAAATGTCTTCTTCTCTTTGTGATAGTTTTCATCCTGGTGGTAGATTATGTCAAGAACCGCCGGCCGGCCAGCTTCCCTCCAGGTCCATGGGCGTTGCCTATTGTGGGCAACATGTTCTCTGTGGACCACAAAAAGACCCATGAGAGTTTTACTCAGGTACAGTACATCTACACATCACAATATACCAGTATAAGTAAAAACAGATCAAAAGGACTCTGCTGTTAAATAACAGGCATTTAAATGTATACATGTTAAACTAAAGGTGTTATGACTTCTTCTTTTCCTTTCGGCTTTTCCCTTCAGGGGTCGCCACAGCGAATCAATTGCCTCCATCTAACCCTGTCCTTTGCATCCTCTTCTCTCACACCAACTACCTTCATGTCCTCTTTCACTACATCCATAAACCTCCTCTTTGGTCTTCCTCTAGGCCTCCTGCCTGGCAGTTCAAAACTCAGCATCCTTCTGCCAATATATTCACTATCTCTCCTCTGGACATGTCCAAACCATCTCAGTCTGGCCTCTCTGGCTTTATCTCCAAAACCTCTAACATGCGCTGTCCTGCTGATGTACTCATTCCTGATCCTATCCTTCCTGGTCACTCCCAGAGAGAACCTCAGCATCTTCATCTCTGCTACCTCCAGCTCTGCCTCCTGTCTTTTCCTCAGTGACACTGTCTCTAGACCAAACAACATCGCTGGTCTCACCACAGTTTTGTACACCTTTCCTTTCATTTTAGCTGAAACTCTTCTATCACACATCACACCTGACACTTTTCTCCACCCATTCCATCCTGCCTGTACACATTTCTTCACCTCTTTTCCCCACTCTCCATTGCTCTGGACTGTTGACCCTAAATACTTAAAATCCTCCACCTTCTTGATCTCTTCTCCCTGTAACCTCACTCTTCCACTTTGGTCCCTCTCATTCACACACATGTACTCTGTCTTACTGCGGCTAACCTTCATCCCTCTCCTTTCCAGGACAAACCTCCACCTCTCTAGCTTCTCCTCCACCTCATCCCTACTCTCACTGCAGATCACAATATCATCTGCAAACATCATAGTCCATGGAGATTCCTGTCTAACCTCATCTGTCAGCCTGTCCATCACCATAGCGAACAAGAAGGGGCTCAGAGCTGATCCCTGATGCAGTCCCACCTCCACCTTGAACTCCTCTGTCACACCAACAGCACACCTCACCACTGTCTTACAGTCCTCATACATGTCCTGCACCGCTCTAACATACTTCTCTGCCCCTCCAGACTTCCTCATACAATACCACAGTTCCTCTCTGGGCACCCTGTCATAAGCTTTCTCCAGATCTACAAAAACACAATGCAGCTCCGTCTGGCCTTCTCTGTACTTCTCTACCAACATCCTCAAAGCAAATACTGCATCTGTAGTACTCTTTTTTGGCATGAAACCATACTGCTGCTCACAAATGCTCATTTCTGCCCTTAGTCTAGCTTCCACTACTCTTTCCCATAACTTCATTGTATGGCTCATCAGCTTTATTCCTCTGTAGTTGCCACAACTCTGCACATCTCCCTTGTTCTTAAAAATGGGCACCAGCACACTTCTCCTCCACTCCTCAGGCATCTTCTCACTATCTAAGATCCTGTTGAACAACCCAGTCAGAAACTCTACTGCCACCTCTCCTAGACACTTCCAAACCTCTACAGGTATATCATCAGGACCGACTGCCTTTCCACTCTTCATCCTCTTCAGTGCCCTCTTCACTTCATCCTGGCTAATCTTTGCTACATCCTGGTCCACAACAGTCACCTCTTCTAGTCTTTGTTCTCTTTCATTTTCCACGTTCATCAACTCTTCAAAGTACTCTTTCCATTTTTCCATCACACTGCTGGCACCTGTCAATAGACTTCCATCCCTATCCTTAATCACCCTAACCTGCTGGACGTCCTTCCCATCTCTATCTCTCTGTCTTGCCAGCCTGTATAGATCAGTCTCTCCCTCCTTACTGTCCAACCTAGCATACAAGTCATCATAAGCCCCTTGTTTGGCCTTTGCTACCTCTACCTTCACCTTACGCTGTATCTCCCTGTACTCCTGTCTACTCTCCTCAGTCCTCTCAGTGTCCCACTTCTTCTTAGCTAACCTCTTTCTTTGTATACACTCCTGTACCTCCTCATTCCACCACCCAGTCTCCTTATCTACTTTCCTTCCAGATGACACACCAAATACTCTCCTACCTGTCTCCTTGATCACATTAGCTGTAGTTGTCCAGTCATCTGGAAGCACCTCCTGACCACCCAGAGCCTGTCTTAACTCCTTCCTAAAGGTCATGCAATACCCTTCCTTTGTTAGCTTCCACCATTTCGTCCTCTGCTCTGCCTTTGCCCTCTTCATCTTCCTCACCACCAGAGTCATCCTACACACCACCATCCTATGCTGTTTGGCTACACTCTCGCCTACCACTACTTTGCAGTCACTGATCTCCTTCAGGTTACACCGTCTACACAAGATGTAGTCTACCTGTGTGCTCCTACCACCACTCTTATAGGTCACCCTATGTTCCTGCCTCTTCTGGAAGAAAGTATTCACTACAGCCATTTCCATCCTTTTTGCAAAGTCAACTACCATCTGTCCTTCTGCGTTCCTCTCCTGGATACCAAACCTGCCCATCACTTCCTCATCACCTCTGTTACCTGCACCAACATGTCCATTGAAGTCTGCACCAATGACAACTCTCTCACTTCTGGGTATGCTCTGCATCACTTCATCAAAGTCCAACCAGAATTTCTCCTTCTCCTCCAGCTCACATCCTACCTGTGGAGCATACCCACTAACAACATTGAACATCACACCTTCTATTTCTAGCTTCAGACTCATCACTCTATCCGACATTCTTTTTACCTCCAGGACATTCCTAACAAACTCCTCCTTCAAGATAACTCCTACTCCATTTCTCTTCCTATCTACACCATGATAGAACAACTTGAACCCTGCTCCTAAACTTCTAGCCTTCCTACCTTTCCACCTGGTCTCCTGGACACACAGTATGTCTACCTTCCTCCTCTGCATCATGTCGACCAACTCTCTACCTTTTCCTGTCATAGTTCCAACATTCAACGTCCCTACTCTTAGTCCTATACTCTTGGCGCTCCTCTTCTCTTTCTTCGTGCGAATGCACTTTCCTCCTCTCCTTCTTCGACCTTTGGTCGAAGAAGGAGAGGAGGAAAGGTCATAAAGGTGTTATGACTAAAATCAAAATTTTCACCACAAATATGGTCAAAATCTATTTCATGAAAGTTTAGAAAGATATGAACTGTGTTATGTGACAATAAGAATCTTACTGACATGTTGTTGTTCGACTGAAGAGCATCTTATAATCTGAAAAGAAAAGCCATAATTGGAAATATGTAGTCGTGTTTTACATGCAATCATGTGTACATGACTACACATAAATTTATATTGAGATTGTCTTCATCATGCTGTTCATAGAAAATTTAAATATAGAAAAAAATGTTATTGGCCGCAGCTGTGCTTGTGTGTGTAATTCTCAACGATCCTAGAATAACAGGACTTAAAAACAGTAAAAAATCATATTCTTTGATGTTCTTTGCATCATTGCAATGTAGAAATTATTCAACTGTTGTTTACAATATTGTCATTTGGGCAAAATGGTTCAAAAGCCAAGTATAATTGTGTTGCAGTCTATCAGAAATTAGTATATAAAGTCCGAACAATAAAAAAAAATCATAAAACTATAAAGAAAGGCATGGCAATGGTAATTTAGGTTTTCTGAACCACATCTGACATACAGTGGTACTTCTACTTACGAAATTAATTGGTTCCGGAAGAATTACGTAAGTAGAAAATTATGTAAGTAGAGGCGCGTTTTCCATGCAAATGCCCTAATCCGTTCCAAGCCCCCAGAAATTCTGACATAAATGTTTTATAAAGCATAAAAATGCATCAAAACATGTAACAAATACATGTTACGATTAGATTATTACACAATAAATGAGAGTTGTGCACAACGTAAAAAACAGAGCATAGAGTAAAGAATAATAATGACGGTCATTTACCTTTTAACTGCTGCCCTCATTGTTTTTTTGCCCTCTTTGATTCATGCGGTCCTGCCTTACGATGCCGAAAAACAGCCACGCGATGCCTTAAACTCCTTAAACTTCTTTTTGTTTTAATAACTTGGTGATTGTAGATGCATTACGGCCATATTCTCTGGTGAGATCAACCAAACCCATCCCTTTCTCATGCTTTTCTATGATCTCTTGCTTTGTTTGTACGGACAAAAAAACTCTTTTCTTCTTCTTTTCTTTTCCTCTTGTCTCCGTCACTTTCTTGGGGTCCATAGCGAATACGTACTCAAAAAGTTATTACTGTATATTTGCGCAAAACTATCAGACTACCTCACGGGTCGAGTGCTGAATGCCGAAGACATCGCATAAACACCATCTAAAATTTCGTAAGTAGAGACATTCGTAAGTAGAGGTATCACTGTACTTCTCTTTGGCATGCTGGCATGCTTCTCTTTGCACAATAAATCATTGGAGCTGTTATTAAGGCAGTAAGTCCTGACCTTCACCTGAGGGAACTGCTGGAAGTGAAGCAAGACCTAGAATGAACATTATAAATTGAACTCATTATCTTGCTCCACCGACTCATGAACAAATACTAGGATCCCAAAGAATCATCGCAAGGCTTTCTGTTCATGGCAATAGAGCTTAGAGAAAAATTACTCTAGAAGTCTAAATTACTGTGCTCATTACAGACTGGTTTGCTGAGTGAGGCAGTGAACTTTCAGTTAAAACTCCATCTTAGTAACCCCAAAGTTACAGATGAAATTCTGATAGAAAAGATAAACAAGGCTGCCAGTCTTGAGCTAGAAAGACAAAATAAGCTTCGGAGAAATGCTGGAGTCCTACCAACCAGGGTAATGAGGTAGACCCAAGGCAGCCATTCAACAGCATTCAGTTGCTTTTAAATAGTGGGACCGATACAACTGATGACACGCAGTCGACAGGGGGTGTGGAAGCCACCACAAAGAACAAAAAAGGGTAGAGAGAAGGGCCAGACCCAGAGGCTGTTGGTTGAGTTGGTTGAGAGTGTCAAGGCTGATGTTCTTGAGGTGAAGAAAATTTTCAATGAGATATTAGTAGCATGTGGCTCCACCCTGCACTGGCGTCAAGCCCGGCGTGTACCCTGCCTCACATCCCAAGTCCGCTTGAATGAATGAATGAATGAATGAATGAGTGAGTGAGTGAGTGAGTGAGTGAGTGAGTGAGTGAGTGAGTGAGTGAGTGAGTGAGTGAGTGAATGAATGAATGAATGAATGAATGAATGAATGAATGAATGAATGAATGAATGGACATTAGAAGCAACAAATTCCAGGCCCAGTACAGCCATCCGACCATCATCAGCTGCAAGATGGACTAAAAGATGTCAAGTCTACAGAGAGGCTGAGGTTGGTGACACATGAAGACACTGTTATCGCTGTGGGCAGGCAGGACACATACTATCCCATGACTTCAGACAGATTTTCTCCGTGAAACACAAGAGGGCTGCTGAGCAGGAACCCACAGTACCCCATCCACTCTCCAGGTCCCGAGTAAGTTATGTGCCCCTGCAAAACACTTCCTCAACTGGATAAAAACTACCATGTAACCACACAGACCTGCTCTCTGTCAACCTACAACCAGACAACAACAGATCGACAGTAGCTCGCTCATCCTCTAGGTTCCAAATAAAGTCTGTGTCTCTTACACCTTCACTAGAAACCTGGCAAAACCACTCTACCAGCTGCTGACCCTGCCTTCACACAGAACTCCACCACCTGTTTCAAAAACAAAGGGGTAGAAGGTTGGTACAAAGCAAAAAAGTTGACCACTACTCAGCACACTTATCAGTTGGACTCAAAGCCACCAGGATTCTCTTAACAATGGCTGTCTGACAGAACCCACCCCATTCTAGGCAATCCTGATTTCACTGAGCCATTGGTACTCACGCATACATTCAAACACTGTGATGTCTCACAAGAGCGCCGAGAGCTGTGTTGTATCGACAAAAAGAGATGAAGTTGATTGCATATGGCTCAGGAGAATTAACACCCATCCATTCATCCATCTTCATCCACTTATCCAGAGTTAGGTCTTGGGGGCAGCAGCTTCAACAGGGAACCCCAAACTTTTCTTTCTCTGGCTACATCAACCAGCTCTCACTGGGGCTTCCCAAGGCATTCCCGAACCAGTGTCAAGATATAATCCCACTATCTGGTCCTGGGTCTACCCTTAGGTCTCCTCCCAACTGTACGTGCCAGGAACTCCTCCCTAGGGAGGCACCCTGGTGGCATACACACCCAAACCACCTCAACTGACTCCTTTCTATGCAAATGAGAAGCAGCCCTACTCTGACCTTCTCGCGAATATCAGTGTTTCTTACCCTATCTCTATGGGAGACACAAACTACCTGCCTGAGAAAACCCATTTCTGCAGCTTGTATCTGCAATCTCATTCTTTCTCATCACTCATGACCATAGGGTGAGGGTAGGAATAAGGATTGAACGGTAGATGGAGAGCGTTGCCTCTCAGCTTAGCTCCCTCTTTGTTGCAACAGTGTGATAAAGTGACTGCAATACCACTCCTGGTGCCCCAATTCTCCGTCCAATCTCACGTTCCATTGCTCCTTCATTCTTTAACAAGACCTTGAGCAGCTTAAACTCTTTCACTTGGGGAAGGACCTCATTCCCCACTCAGAGAAGGCATTACACCTACTTCCTGCAAAGGAAGTAAGTGCAGTTATGAGGCGTTATGAGGAGTCAGCACAGCGATATGTTATTGGTGTCGAGCTATACAGACCAAGAAGGTCTTTCTCCGGGAAATTAAAAGAATAATTTCCCTGAGAATAATCTGACACTGAGGATTCCCAACGGAAGTTGTGGCTGTCAATAAAATCACTGGCACCTGGATGAACGTTGTCAGTATTGCACAAGTATAACATAGGCTGCAGTATTATGAACCTTCATTGCTGTCTTTCCTCTGTCATATCTACCCACAGCTATCACACATATATGGAGATGTTTACAGCCTGCGTATGGGCCAGGAGTGGATGGTGGTGTTAAACAGACTTGAAATTATTAAAGAAGCTCTGGTAAACCAAGGAGACAGTACAGCAGATCGCCCGTGCCATCCAAAGCGTAAAGAATTTGTCCATGGGCGAGGTGAGAGACATACTCCCATCCATACTCCTGTGATGCTCATACAGGGAAGCATTACAAAGTGTGTCCCATTGCCATCCCATTGCCGTTTTGCATAAAAATTAGTTCAAAGGTTGTACTTTACTCACTTCATGAGCTTGTTGTATATTTAAGACATACACAATGTAATATAAAAATGTATCAAACAATTCCCCATTTATTTCTTTATTATACACAAATTATCTGTTATCAATTCAGCAGAGGGTGGCACGGTGGCGCAGTGGGTAGCGCTGTCGCCTCACAACACGGCGGACCCGGGACACGGATGCTCTCCCCGTGTCTGCGTGGGTTCTCTCTGGGTTCTCCAGCTTCCTCCCACCTCCAAAAGCATGCGCTTTAGGTTGATTGGCCAGTCCCAAATTGACCGTAGGAGTGAATGTGTGTGTGAGTGGTTGTTTGTCTCTGTGTGGCTCCGCGATACACTGGCGTCATGCCCGGAGTGTCTCCCGCCTCACGCCCTGAGACTGCCGGGATAGGCACCGGCTCTCCCGCGACCCGCGTCAGCGGATTAAGCGGGTTAAGATAATGACTGACTGACTGACTCACAATTCAGCAGACAATTGTAAAGATGCTTTTGCTTTCTCATTATAAGACATAAAATCTTATCAAAGTATATCATAAAGTGAGCTAAGTATTATTCCTTATTTTTTTCCGATTTATTTATTTTATTAGGTTTAATTTCCAGTAACGGGAACATGTGGAAGCAGCAGAGGCGGTTTGCACTTTCAACCCTAAAATATTTTGGATTTGGCAAAAGGTCACTAGAACCTGTCATCTTGGAGGAATTTTTACATTGCGCAAAAAACATCGCAAAGGGTAACTTCAAAGGTAGATTCGAATGTGCTGACTCATTTAAAATGCTCAGTTAGGAATATAGAATTTATAAATTCTGTTAAATTGCATAGGTAAACCATTTGCCCCACATCTCATCATCAACAAGGTTGTCTCCAACATCATCTGCACCCTGGTTTTCGGTCATCGCTTTGAGTACAATGATGAGAAGTTTGAGGCACTGATCCGGGGTTTTGAGTTAAGTCTCCAGATTGATGCCTCAATTTGGACTAAGGTACAGCACTTTAAAGTCATCTGTTAATTCTTGCATATAATAAATGCTGTCTACAATTGTTCTGTATTTCCTCATTATGATGAACCTGATGAGCCAAGTGACTGATAAAGCTCATGAATAAATGGAGATCAATATACAAACTGAAACATTCATATTTAATATAAATTCTTTTTCTGAGACCTCAATAATAATAAAAAATACAATGTGCTCTATTTAGACATTAGTTGTTGTTTCAACATTCTCTATTCTTCAGCTTTACAATTCATTCCCTCTGCTGATGAGACATTTGCCAGGGCCACATCAGAAATCAAAGACTCTCTGGAACAATGTCAAAGACTTTGTAAAATCAGAGATCAAGCAGCACAAGAAAAACTTGGACCCTACAGACCCAAGAGACTACATCGACTGTTATCTGAATGAGATTCAGAAGGTAACTGACATTAATGCAGTTTTGTATTGCTTACACTGCATTACTAGTTTCAGCTTCTGCAATCATCTCTTTGCTTTTTTTACATATGAACTATTATCTGTTAAAATTTTTGTGGTTTTAATGGTGTAAAATTTCACTGATTCATGAAGAAAAGTCAAACTCTCAGATGTGTAGTCTTGAGGTTGAGCAGTATTTTCTTCCACATTTTCTCTGATATCAATATCTCTCACCCATTTTATTTCCAACAACAAAAAGTCGATTTAAAATACGAAAATACTTGATTCAGTACATATTTATTCGACTCTCAGATTCTATTCTAATATAAATGTAAATGTAAAGTGTGTCCCCATAAACGTTTTTGTTTGTTGCTGAAATAACATTCGTATGTACTTATTTTGATATTGTGAAGCATGGATGAACAAATCTATTTCTATGTGCTATGTATATTTTAGGGGGGGCAGGATAACAGTACTTTTGAGGAAGAAAACCTGATTGTCTGTGTTATGGATCTGTTTGTGGCTGGCTCTGAGACCACGTCCACCACTCTGCGCTGGGCTTTTCTCTACATGGCAAAGTACCCTGAGGTCCAGGGTGAGAGCATTAATCAAGTTAATGAAGGTCTTTGTCCGCATTTAATAATGTGTGGAAAGAAGTGACACAATCATATATATAAGTGATAATATAGCACTACTCTCTGACTCCCACTCATCAGTCTGTCAGTAATCAAATGTTCAGATTAGGATCAGAATGTAAACTCAAAGCTCTGCGGCAGTAGAGTTTTGAGTTATTGGAGTCTCAAATACAATCAAAAATATACTGGAGAATAGCACATGAATATAGGAGATTCTTCATTAATGAAGTACAGCTATTTTATTCTTTCTGTTATTCTAACGAGACTAATCATCAGAAAGCCAGTGGGATATGGTTCTATGTAATAAACAAATTGCTCACAATCCCCTAATTACCTTCTTGAATGACTTTATGTTTTCACATTCAGAAGCATGGTCTTAACTCAAATGTAGACCTATTTGGGCACAATGGATATTGTTACTGCTCTACCATTAGAAAAGCCCCAAAATTTATACAGATGATAAGTCTTCAAAAGCATAAATACATGAGGTCATAATCCCGATTTTGACTTCCTGTTCTTGGGGTCAAACATGAGAACTGGTGGCACGGATGAACCAGCTGAAACTTCCATACATATTTTTTGCAATGTTGTAGTTCCAGGTTTGGCCATTGTTTGAAGACAAGTGCAACAGTGGATGGCATTAACATTCAAGAAGTTGAGCCTTACAAATTTTTAGCTGGAATACCTTTTTAGTTTGTAAACCTTTTTTGTGACGTGACATGAGGCAATCCCTGAACTAAAATAGTGAAACAACATGTAGAAATGATAGAATCATTACCAGTTGCCAAAAGTACATGTGATGTGTGATCAATGATTTGCAGCTAATATGTGAATGTGAGTTATGGCAGAAATGTCACACTTGCTTAGAGTAGGACTAGTAGATCAGTCATCATTTGATTCTGTTTAATGGTTTCAGGTCTTTCTTTCTTTTTTTTTTTTTACTGCTTACAGTGTTTCTACTCGGCAAACATTTATCCCAGGTTACTCCAGAAAATTGCACAGCTTCAACATTTTAGGATTAATTAATTCCAAAAACTAACATTTCTACCATTCAATCTGTCACTGAGTTTTGCAATGTAGATTCCAGCTATTTTGAAACATTACTGTGACTCATTTTACAAGACCTAACTTATCACTTGCTACCAGTTAAGAACTGTGATTTTTACAGTACTGTTTTACAGTGTGGTTGAAAATCAACAATTACATAACTGTAAATGGTATCTAAGGTGACTATTTTTCATTTTTCCATGATGTTTTGAAGATGCTGGTTGATGAAACCATGTTTTTCATTTGCTTGTTCCTCTGTCACATAGAAAAAGTCCAGACTGAATTAGACAGAGTCATTGGACGGTCCAGACAGCCAACAATGGAAGATTGTGCAAACCTGCCCTACACCAATGCTGTCATCCATGAGATCCAGAGGATTGGAAATATAGTTCCTCTTAGTCTACTTCATTATACCAACAGAGACGTCCAACTGGGAGGCTACACAATCCCAAAGGTCATTTCAAATATATGTAACTTTTACTCCTTCTGACAGGGGATTCCGCCAGGCGTTCCCAGCAGACCCTCACAATACGTTTGGGTCTGCCAGGTCGGACTGGCATCTTCCCCCACCATCGAAGCCAACACACCACCAGGTGGTGATCGGTTGACAGCTCTGCCCCTCTCTTCACCCGAATGTCCAATACATGCGGCCGTAAGTCCAATGACACGACCACAAAGTCGATCATCGAACTGCGGCCTAGGGTGTCCTGGTGCCAAGTGCACGTATGGACACCCTTATGTCTGAACATGGTGTTCGTTATGGACAGTCCGTGACGAGCACCGAAGTCCAATAACTGAACACCACTTGGGCCTTTTTGGCCTGTGGGACTCCTGAGGCAGCTGATGGGTACCGGCTGGCCAAGTGGAATGCAGCTTTGGTGGTTGCTGAGGCAAAAACTCGGGCGTGGGAGGAGTTCGGTGAGGCCTTGGAGGACGACTTCCAGACGGCTTTGAGGAAATTCTGGTCCACCATCAGACGTCACAGGAGGGGGAAGCAGTGCAGCATCGACACTGTGTATAGTGGGGATGGGGCGCTGCTGACCTCAACTTGATAAGGGCTGTTCGGTCCCTGTACGACCGATGTCAGTTTGGTCCGCATTGCCGGCAGTAAGTCGGATTCATTTCCAGTGAGGGTTGGACTCCGCCAAGGCTGCCCTTTGTCACCGATTCTGTTCATTACTTTTATGGACAGAATTTCTAGGCACAGCCAAGGGGTTGAGGGTGTCCGGTTTGGTGGCCTCAGTATTGCATCTCTGCTTTTTGCAGATGACATGGTGCTGTTGGCTTCATCAAGCCGTGATCTCCAACTCTCACTGGAGCGGTTCGCAGCGGAGTGTGAAGCGGTTGGGATGAGAATCAGCACCTCCAAATCTGAGACCATGGTCGTCAGTTGGAAAAGGGTGGAGTGCCCTCTCCGGGTTGGGTATGAGATCCTGCCCCAAGTGGAGGAGTTCAAGTATCTTGGGGTCTCGTTCACGAGTGAGGGTACGATGGAACGGGAGATCGACAGGCGGATCGGTGCAGCGTCTGCAGTGATGCGGACTCTGTATCGGTCCATCGTGGTGAAGAAGGAGCTGAACCGAAAGGCAAAGCTCTCGATTTACCGGTCGATCTATGTTCCTGCCCTCACCTATGGTCACGAGCTGTGGGTCGTGACAGAAAGAACGAGATCCCAGATACAAGCGGCCGAAATGAGTTTCCTCCACAGGGTGTCCGGGCTGTCCCTTAGAGATAGGGTGAGAAGTTCGGTCATCTGGGAGGGACTCAGAGTCGAGCCACTGCTCCTCCGCATCGAGAGGAGCCAGATGAGGTGGCTCGGGCATCTGGTTGGTCGGGATGCCTCCTGGTGAGGTGTTCCGGGCACGTCCTACCGGGTGGAGGCCCCGGGGACAACCCAGGACACACTGGAGAGACTATGTCTCCCGGTTGGCCTGGGAACGCCTTGGGATTCTCCCGGAGGAGCTGGACGAAGTGGCTAGGGAGAGGGTAGTCTGGGCTTCCCTGCTTAAGCTGCTGCCCCCGCGACCCGATCCCAGATAAGTGGAAGACAATGGATGGATGGATGGATGGATGGATGGATGGATGGATGGATGGATGGATGGATGGATGGATGTCACTTTTACTTAACATATACCACTATGATATGTTCTTATTTATCTTTCCAAACATCAGGGAGTTGCAATTGTTCCTAATTTGACCTCGGTGCTGTTGGACAAGAATGAGTGGGAGACACCCTTTACCTTCAACCCAGGACACTTTCTGAGCAAAGAGGGAAAATTTGAGAGACGAGCTGCTTTCATCCCTTTCTCTGCTGGTGAGGACCAACACAATTTCACATTAGAATGATTTCATTTTAATTTTAGTTTTTGTTCCATTTTCAAAAAAAAAACCATGCTGATTATTTCTGACCAGGAACAAAAAGGTGGAAATTTCCCGGTAAAGATGCCTGATTTACACCAAAAATTGTTTTGGTTTGCTGACCTGCTGTTAGGTTCTAAAATTGAGACAGAACCTGAAAAATCAACAGTTCTTTGTATTTGATTGATATCTTAAACAAAATGACCTCCAGGGCAATGCCTCATGTTAAAGAAATATGCAGCTAATTTCAATTTGCTTTGCTTGTTGTCTCTTTCGTTTTGTTTTTTCAGGTAAGCGGTTGTGCCTCGGGGAGACTCTGGCAAGAATGGAGATTTTCCTCTTCTTTACCTCCTTCATGCAGCACTTTACCTTCTCCATGCCTGCTGGGGTGAAACCTGTGATGGACTCCTGCTTTGGTGTCACTCTGGCACCACTTCCATATGACATCTGTGCTACTGCACGTTAAGAGTAGCTAATTTTGTTAGTCTTTCAATGTTCATATAATAAGACATCCTTAATTGGAGCTTTAATTATAAATCACATTGGATTTTCTATGTGTATACAAGATAGATTGGATCTATCATTCACCACAAAAACTATGAAAACCAATTTCATATTTTGATTCCTGTTCTGTTCTTTTATTTAGTCTAATTTTCATGTCCTGTCCTTCTCATGCATGACATTTTCCAGCACATTTTCCAATGCTGGTGTAATACATAGTAAGGTACAGAATTTTAAAAAATGCACCAAACGTCAATCAGGAAGTTTTTTAACCATAAAGTCAAGACACATGTAGTCATCAGTACACTACATGTATACCCAAACATACTTCAACCAATTGCTAGCATGCTAAGTGGACAAGATCCTGAAATCCTGAAAAATCAAAAATCCTTTGCTGATTGAACTAGGGGTATATCTTCATACAATAGCCAGAACGTTTCCTGTGGATCAATTAATCAATCAAGCAAGCAAGCTTCAATGATACATCCTATAAACACATCCCTCCAGAGCAAGCATAAGCGACAGCGACAGGTAGTGATGTCTGAATGGCACCGGCTGGGGCTTTGAACCGTTTGCGAAAATTGTGCCAAAAATTGTTTCATTACTTGGCGCCCCATTTATTGGGAACGTGGGCGCTCTCTTTGGCAGGGTGTCGATAACCCCCACGTCGATAACAGTGCTTTGACGTTTCCTGTATTGTATATATTTTTTGTATAGAATAGTA
This sequence comes from Antennarius maculatus, assembly GCA_013358685.1. NCBI lineage: Eukaryota > Metazoa > Chordata > Actinopteri > Lophiiformes > Antennariidae > Antennarius > Antennarius maculatus. The sequence goes on along the minus strand of CM023610.1, from coordinate 9,408,769 downwards.
TATAATCTAATTCAATGTGTTAATCCTTGCTTGCTATATTGTAGCCATATATTCTAGGAAATTGTTTTATGATCATTGATCTTTGCAGGATTCAATAAAGCAATAAGAGATATAGATTACATGTTCATGCTTGTATATTTGATATAAATATACAGTATATGTGTGTGTGTGTGTGTGTGTGTGTGTGTGTGTGTGTGTTACATAGGATGATTGGTGTCACTGGGAAAAAAACAAGGTCTATATTGTGCGATAAAAGTTGGAATTCTGAGACGTCATCACAGCAGCACCACCAGTTTCCTTCTCATGTCAGGCACGGTAATGCCTTATCATTGATGAAGTGCTGTTACAGTACGTCAGGTGCTGGGAATAAAGCAAACACTTCATCTTCTAATTGAAAATGACATGTGTGTGGTTTATTCTTTTCAACTGTGTGAGCAACAGTGCCTGAAAATAAGTTTGTCAGAAATTAAAATCTGCTTTGTTCGGCGGAACCAGTTCTTAATGTTCCCAGACTTGGGATCTTTTTCTGGTTGGATCCATTGTAAAGTAATTAGGACGTAAACTGTCTGTCAGCAATTGGAACACTAATGTGATCAATCCAAGAGATATTGACACAATTGGCAGCACACCACTCTGTTTCATCCATTTTAACATCACTGCGACTGGCCGGCGTTTCGGATCACCCATTGATCCGGACCACTAAACTGTTTCACCTGGTGAATGGAGCGCTTAGTGTTTCGGAGCACTTGAGCGTGCCAACCGTCATCAGTCACGTGGTTTTTCCATGTTTGAAGCAGGTTCCAGAGCAGTGGTTCAGATGGAAACGCCCACCGAGTCCAGGGCGTGTCCAGGAGCGCCGGAACAAAGCGAACATCTTTGACCATAGATCAAACCTAGTGCATAGATAGATCAAAGCACTAGCTTTGATGTATTGTTTTACTCACACTGGCCTTCTCCCTTGTCTTTTTATCTTATCCGGTTCCTGAGTGTACAAAAGTTGAGATTTGACCTGGTCAAGATATTTTGTGGACATACGAACGAACGGACGAACAAACAAACGAACACTGACAATAACAATACATCACCGTTTTGAAGTGGGATGTAACACAATAAAACTAGGAAATAGGCAGTCACAGAGTGCAACATCCGGCGACACCCCTGAATTCAAAATTTTACCCTGACCTACTTTCATAGGTCAAGGTCATTTAATAAAAGACCCATAATCCAACTAGTGCATAGACACGTGCATATAGAAGGCCAGTGCATATAGAAAGCTAGTGCTTTGATCTAGGGTCTTACTCACACTGGCCTTCTCCCTCGTCTTTCTATCCGATCCAGTTCCTGAATGTACAAAAGTTGAAATTTGACTGTGATCTACTTTTCCAGAGGTCAAAGTCATCATCTCATTTTCATCCCCTTTGCCGCCCAAGTAATGTGCTTTTTGTTTCATCTCTCTATCTGCAACGGTTGTGAAGATATTTGGTGGACAAACAAATGAACGAACCAACAAACGAACAACGAATAAACGAATGGACAATCACTTACAATCACAATACATCACCGCTTTGAAGCGGTATGTAGAAAGGACCAAGGCAATCAGAGACTTAAGGGTAGGTCAGGATACCCTGAAAATAGTACCTGACAAGTGCATAGCTCTGACCTTTCAGGGTAGTTCAAAGCTATGCATTAGCTTTGACCATAGATCAAAGCTAGTGCATAGGTAGATCAAAGCACTAGCTTTAATTAATGGTCTTACACTGGTCTTCTCCCTGGTCTTTCTATCTTATTAGAATCCCTGAGTGTACAAAAGTTGAAATTTGACCTTGACCTAGTTTTTCCAAGGTCAAGGTCATTATCTCATTTTCATCCCCTTTGCTGCCTGAGTGATCTGCTTTTTGTTTCATCTTTCTATCTCTAACGGCTGCGAAGATATTTAGTTGACAAACAAACCAACGAATGAACAAACCAACGAACGAACACACGAACACTGACAATTACAATTACAATACATCACCGCTTTGAGGAAGAGTTGCAACAAGGTAGTCAGAGACTGCTACATCCCACGACACCCCTGAATTCAAAATTTTAACCTGACCTACTTGCAGAGGTCATGAGACTCAGAATATATCAATCACTACCGTTGTTACGTCAAGACGGGAGCTGTGACCAAACGGATCGTTATAATGCTGTCCAGCCACAAATTCCAAAAGATTCCAAATATTTATTGATTTGTTTTTCAGATTCTGGGAGTTGGTAGGGTTAGGGAGGGCCACTGTGTATATGTAGAGACCTGAAAAAAATGTGTCATAATAGGATACATAGAAAAACATAATAGTTTTCATAATAGGACCCCTTTTTAATACATTCTACTCAGTAATTGGAATATTGTTGTAACTCTAACAGCTAATGGTATCAGGAAAACGCCATTTATCTTCCATGGGTTTTGTGCCTCTTTACAGCCAATGTAGTATTTAGAAGTGATACATTCGTCAAGTTATATCACTAATTACAGATGTTTCTTTAAGTGTAGTTTCATATTTTCCAGATTGACAATAATTTTCATGATTTATGAAACATCATAATGAAGTCGATTAACGGGACGTTTATTTTGAAAGGTCAAATAGCGGAAACAGTGGGCCCTGTTTTAGTTCGATGCTTCCTAGCCGTCTGCTGCTGTGACCTGCTGGTGTCCTCCAACTGTCGAGCCGGTTATCCACGGACAAGAGAATCAAAATATGGTTTTCGAAAAGAAGATGATCACAAACGGAGAGCCAGAGGATGTAAGTAGCTTTCACTGGTTTGACACCCTGATAAACGTTCATTTAATTTAGCCAGCTCTTTGTCACTGAAGTTGACGTACCTTTAGCTCATGATGTAGCTTTAGCTAATGTCAACACCGACATGTTTATTCATGCAGTATAATCAGATTCAAACTTATTGCCCTTCATCGTTTTATGGAAGATCTTTCAACGGTTGAATGTATGAACAATCACACCATTTCTGTGTTTGTTACTTTGTTTAAGGTTCAATACATCCATTTATCACAGCTAATGGTTCTAAATGAATGACGTCGGTTAGCCTTAAATGAATGATAATGTTCGATAATGTATTTTCAGGAGGAGGAGGAAGAAGAAGAGGAAGAAGAAATGGTTGTAAGTTAATTTGAGAGGCATTATATAATCACATTTTATTCATTTCCTTTTGTATTGCTATGAGATTGTAATTTTAATTTTACAAGCATGCCCATCCTTTTTTGTTTATAATTAGGACCATTTATTGAGCTCATACAGGCCCTCCATTACTCCACCGACAATAAAACAGGCCTGATATAAAATAGTCCTCTTGCTCATGAGTGATAGCAGGAAATTATTTTCCTGATAGTCTGTCCGGTGGGGAAAAGCACAACTAACCTTACAAATAATTCGGTGCAGTCCTTCCATATTCCTGTTGTTTCTGTTCAGCAACACACCTCCTGAAACAATCTAAATAATAACCCATTGCTCAACATGTTTATCAATTTCAATTCTATAATTTAGTCACAATTCAGTATTTACTTAAATGCATTGGATTTATGCAAGAAAATTTGAACATTAAAAATAGTGTGAAATCAGGCTAACAAAGACAATTTGCACCGTTCAGATGATTACTGATTAAAACATCAAAAATGCACAAGTATTTGAAGTAGGTATGTAAAAATCAGGCTGTCAGCATCTAATTAGAACAATTTAAAGTAATCTAATATTTAGAGATTAAAAATAATTTAATTTAGCAGTTGCGTTGCATTTTAAGATATCAAATCGAACATTACTTAAAATAAACCTAACAACTATTCTCTATATTTGTGCAAGAGGGAGAATATGTGGGTCAGTTCATTCATATTCAGTTTATTGTGGGACTCAGGAGTCATCCTCATCACTGTCATGGTAAAATAAAGAGAAACAGATTTAATACACTTAACTCAATATTGACATTACTCATTGTTTTCATCCTTAAATCTATTTTTCTTCTACAAACCTTTTTCACTGTACAATTTTAAAGAAAATACTGGACTTCTAACCCTACACACCTTTGATTCATTCATTCATTAAAACAGTGAATTTGTTGGTTTCTGTGAGTTTATTTATAATCACTTGTGGGAGAAAGAAGTGATCCCCTCCAAATCCCCCTATCCATTCAAACACCTGTTGTCCAGATTTTCAGATACTTGATTTATTGCCACTATTAAAGTTGTTGTCTGTGATGGGTGATGCAGAATTCATTTTGGCTTGTTGAGACTGATAAAAATTCAAATACGAGTTTTGAATGTATGAGTGCATAAATAATGATCTTAATGCTGCATATTCTTTCACAGGATCCTCTAGACTTGGTGCGACAGAAGTGTGAAGAAGCAGAGAACTGTGTTAACACTCGGGAGCGTTTGGAGGAGTGTGAAACAAGAGTTGGTTCTCGGTCTTCAACAGTGGAGGATTGTACTGAGGAGCTGTTTGACTTCCTTCATGCTCGGGACCACTGTGTAAGTAAGACACACAACTGTACCATGCAGAAAGCAGTGGTGGTGGTGTTAATTATGTAATATTTATATTATAAGGAGTGGTCTATCCACATCTCCTTTAAAAAGAATGGACAGAATTCAGTGGCGCGTATGTTTCATATCAATGTACACACTAAATGTGCTTTAAAGAAGTGGTCCCCAAAGCCCGGGCCACGGACCAGTACCGGTCCATGGGTCAATCTTCAGCAGACCACACAGAAAGAATACATTACACATTATTTCTGTTTTATTCATTATCAGATTGTGAACAATGTTTTGTTTTGGAACATTACCAAATTCTCTCCGCTATATCTGTTTGTGACTCACTCTTGATGCTTGTTAAGATGCTTGCCTCAGTCACATGGCTACCTTCTTAAAGGGGCCACTCCAGCCGGTAACACAGAATACATTACCGCTAAATTGATACTCTCAATTAGCAAAACAAAGGTCTTTGGAAACTTTCTTCAAGCAAGGTAAAAGAGCCAGTGAGGGGACAGAAGAAGAAACTATGACTTTTAAAGAAAAAGAAAGCTGTAAAATACCAGTTTTCATGCTGGTTGTACCAATTTATTTTGTTGTATTTATTTGCCACACTTTAGAGGCTGGTCCACAGACATTAAACCAGTCTGTGGCATGAAGACTTTGTAAGGTGTACAATTTATATTTGAGTATTTTTCCATTTTTAGCCACATTTGCACTTGGAAATTCTTTTTTTTGCTGTCATGGACCCGTGATGGGGTATCCACACAAATTCTTTAGTACAACGTTTTTCCAGAAACTGCGTCATCTGTCTCCTTTGAAACAAATTTTTTCTATTATTTTTTTGTGTAAATGAAACTGTGTTTCAGGCTTCATAAATTTGAGCAAAGTCACTTAAGCTCCCATCATCACAAAACTCCCAGTATTTCAACAGTTACACATTCACATCTGTTTTGAACCAAACTCGCTGTGTGCGATTCAGTAGATTTTAACAGGATTGTCAAGGTTTTTGTAAGTCATGATTGCCGTTTTCCACCCAACAATATAGTGGGTCCGATTTTTGTCATATATACATCAGACTATGGCCACACAAATCTTGTTCATTTATGTTTGTTAACAAAACAATTAATGTATTGCAGCAAAACAGTAAATACCAGCAAACCTCTGTGTCCCAAGAACCTATTTTGCAGAGCGCATTGAGCTTGACTTGGTGTTTAAAGTTGGTCTATCTTATGCTGTAAAGGGTGGGACCTTTTCAAAATTGGCTCCAATCTCAAAGCACTACTATCTGCCAGCTGAAATTTAACAATACTGAGTGTACTTTTCCCAAACCTCTTACTAGTATTGTATTACTGTTTGGTAGATTTGCTCTTTGCTTTTCTTCTGATCATAATATTTCTGCACAATACAGCTTTCATTCAGTCCCAGGTTTATTAACAACTTAATGACAAAATAAACAAGGAGACAAAGTTCTCTATTCAATCATTTAATCAGTGTCAATCATTTTAAAAGATGAAAGCAACGCAAATTTCCTATTTATACTACAAGTTTTACCCTACTCTATTTGTTTTGGTGGTTCCATGAGTGCTTTAAGCTTTTTTGTGATGTGAGAATCAAGAAGAGAAAAAAAGTAAGAGATACAGTACCTGAGTACCTTGAGCCGTTTTACAAAGATGGACGTTAAAAGATCTCACAATACACTTCCATCAAACAGCTCACAAATAAGTCAGTAATTAACTTGTGTTTGGACTGTGGTTGTCTGAATTACAGGGAGGAACATTGCAGGAATAAAAACCTACAGCCTAATTACAGCGAGGGACAATGCAACCACTGTTCACCGATGTAATTACGTTTATGCTCCCGTCCTTGATTTGTCTATGGCTCTTCGGCACATTGTTACAAACGGTAAACATTTTGATCTGCTTTGCACAGAATACTATATGACTGTATTCATGAATGTCCTTGTGTCTCCATTCTAGGTGGCACACAAACTGTTCCGCACAGTCAAATGAGTCTTGGACCACTGACTGATGACATTCTTCAAATCTGATATGAGAACAACATTGTTCTAAATGTATTCATATGTGGATCAACTGTATGATAAAAGTTAAAAGTGCTCTGTGCTGTATCACGTGAAAACACATATTTAACAAGGTCATTGCATTTAAACATTGCATTAAAGTGGATGACTTGAAAACCTTATCTTGTGGAGCAAGTTTATTTTATGACACACCTGTAAAGGTCTGTTAAATATTCTTGTGAAAGTAACCCTGTGACTCCTTTAAGGTGAAGAGTCACAGAGGTTGTTTGCCTGTTCTGTTCATTACATGCAATTTATTATTACACATAGAAAAGAAGAAGGGAAGCTGTTTGAGGTATTGAGAGGGTAGGGCAGCAGGCAGCTGCTCTACTCAATACATTTTGTTGCCTCTAACACAAATGTTAGAGGCAAAAAAATGCATATTTTGAAAAACTTGTCCTTGAAAAAACAAAATTGTTTTACAATGATGGTCCAAAGAAATTTGAATAATATATATATTTTTTTAATTTATACATTTAAATAGAGTGAAAGCCCATGCAGACACTAAATCCAAGTGAAGCTTGTAATCATTCTTATGCCATATTGTTCTGAGGAAATTTTGTGCTGTAAGAGGGGCGACAATATATAGCTCAGTCCACTAAGTCTTGGACTGGGGACTGGAGGGTCAGCAGTTCATGACCCGTGTCGGGCAAAAAAATTTCGGAGAGTGAACTGATAGTGGGAGGTTTCAGTTCACTTCCCGAGCACTGCTGAGGCGCCCTTGAGTGAGGCGCCGTCCCCTTTATTAGATGCTCAGTGGAGGCGCACCAGGAAGGAGCTGCCTGCTGCTCTACCTCCCCCTCACCCGCATTCCTACAGGCCCCTTGTGTGTGTGTGTGTGCTATGGGCCTGTACACACTATATACAGTATATGCATGCAGCTACTAACCAGTGTGCCAAAGTGGATTAATTCCCTACGGGAATCATTACAGTAAATTAAAAGATATTTACATCAGATGCAGGTAGTGATACAGAAAAGGGAATTTCAATACATGAAATTATAGCCATCTAATATGTCACGTTTCATCTGCAGGGACTTCACAATATTTCACCAATACTAGTGTATATAAAAAACAACATCAAAATGCAATGGGATGCTCTGGATCAGTGTGGACTGTAGCATGCTCCAACTCCTGGAAACAACTAACACAGAGACACTGAAGAAGGGTAGACTGACATTCCACAGTCAAAAGCCTGACCGCCTCCACATGAAGGAGTTTGTTGTCACCTGACTAGTCTTCATAACATAGATCGGTATGACAGTACGGTACACTTAACCCAATTGTTTGTCTTTAGGTCAAATTAAATTATAGAGTAACCCAACACACACAATGATGCTGCTCAGTCCTATCTGTCAGGTGGATCACAAACTGCCCTTTTACAGTTTTTTTCAGTCGCTAGCAAGCGCTTACCCATACTTCAAATACCTTTTCTAAACTCTTTTAACAGACTCACACCTAGAAAGCACAAGTGACCAAATGGTTAATTTTCTTATCAAAAACACATTTTGTTAAATAAACACTCTTCATTTCAAAATAGAATACATCTTTTTCTGTACATGCACTTTACCAAAACACTGGATATTCGACTCAAAATGACATTATCATGTCAAAGAATAATGCTTGTTTTCACTTCATAAGGTACATGCAGTCAATCAAAGTACACCAGGTTTCAAAATACTGGGTATTGTTTACATTATAAAAGTTGCATAGACTTTTATGTTTCAGTTTTACTGGTATTTGCATGCAAAATGTACACAAAATGTCTTGGGAACTGTATGTCCACATGCAATGTTCACATTCAAAAGCATTCCAGTAAAGAGCAAATCAGTTTTTTTCCTTTACAGTTTATTAAAGGAGGTACAGTAAAAATATTGTTTACAATATGATAGAACAGAAAAAGCTTACAGTGAACAAAATAGCCATGAAACCCACAAGAGCATTCTGAACAGAAAAACAACAACAGCAAAAAGCCAGAAAAAAAAGGGGGGCTTACACAAAATTACTGTCTCTAATCTCTACGATCTCTGATATCATCCAGGTCGTTGCACCTGGGATAGAACCGCTTGGTATGCCAGATCCACCCTTGGCAATGATCAGCTGTGTGTCAATGTGGAGACAGTGTCTCAGCGGTAGAGCGGGTCATCCAATGTTCCAAGATTGACGGTTCGATTCCCACTCCCACCTAAAAATACCCGGCGTGTGAGCTGACAGTGGGAGGTGTCAGCTCACCTCCGGAGCACTGCCGAGACACCCTTGAGCAAGGTGCCGTCATCCTTACTAGTTGCTCATTTGGGCTCACCATAAAGGGGCTGCCCACACACACAAGGCGTCCAGGCCTTGTGTGTGTGAGTGTGAACATCAGCACTGTTGTGTTGACCACTGTGCCTTTCCTGCCGAATCGGGTGACCAACACGCCCATGATGAGGGACCCCAGAAGACCACCTATGGCGAAGATGGACAAGGCCTGTTCACACTAATATATGCATGTATGAATTACTAACACAAGAGTGTGCCACTAATTTCCCTTTCGGGATTGAGTAAATAAAATAAAATAATAATAATAATAATTCAATTGTTTGTTTATATTCAATATTCAATTGTTTTTATACTGTAAGGTTTGGAATATTGTTGTTGCTATTGTGGGGTGTTGTGTGTTAACATTCGTAAATAATAAAAAAAACAATCCATAATTTTGTTGGGAGGTATAGCTTGTCTGTTAAGAAAATGAAAGCATTGTGATAATATGTTCACTGACTGCATATTGTGTGAAAGCCACATGAAATGTGTGAATGGTATGGCCACAAAAGACCGATGCTGTGCTAATTGTGTTTAGAATTTTGAAAATGTGACTGCTGTTTGGACAAACACTTGTTAGCGACTGAAAAAAACTAAGCGGATTTTTATTACGATCACCATGCGTGCATGCATGCAAGTTTACTGTTGGTGTGTGTTCTCATAATGATTTCCTCTACTTGTGTTCTACACAATGGCCTTTCAGGCAGACCATAATGTTCACATGTGAATGGAAGCAATGGAGGTAAAAATGAAGACCTAAGATCCAACCACGTGAATCAGACAGGTTGTTAGATCAATGTAGCCTAGAACAGATGAATGTCCATTAAATGGCTACACCTTACTTTTATAATTGGATTCATTTATTCACCCAGGTAATTCTAAAAGTAAAGAGTGTGTGCACTTTTTCCAGCTCACTGAGACAACACTGAGATTCTGTGACCTCACACCCTCCTGGTTGGAGGCAGTAAATGACTCAATAGTGACTCATTAGGGGCCTCTCCTTTGCACACTGAGTCCTTAAAACCTGCCGTTGCTTTGTTTGTTCCCCGGCGGCTCATTACCGTCGCTGCGCACCGGTTCGTCTAGTCGGTGGTGCGCCGCCGCCAGATTCTAATCCCGAACCCGCCCACCGAGATCTGGACCGGTCGAGTAGCTAGCAGCGCTGCATCCGCTAGCAGCAGGCCGGGCTGCGATCACACGCTGGTAGGGCAGCAATGGAGAATGTCAAGCAGTTTCTGCAGGGAGTGGAGCTCGATAAGACGGCGCTGGTGATCGGGGCAGCCTGCGCTGGAGGAGCCGTGGTGGCGGTGGCGCTGGGACAGACGATCCAAAGTCATTTCAGGTCGAAGGACAAGATCCAGAGAGCCAGACGCCGGAGGCTGGAGAGCCTGCAGCGGGCTGAGCAGCTCGTCCAGCGGCACAGGGCGGCGGTGAGGACCGGGTGGTGATGGAGACGCGTGGAGGGGTTTGACACCGACGTGTGAGAAAGTTCGGGCTGTGGGTTTGTGTCCACTTCCTCATGAACCCTGAAAGAATGGAGAAGTCCGGATGATCTGTAGTCCTGTGTGTGTTGTAGGAGGACCGAGCTGTCAGATCAGGAAATATGAATAATAAAACGCAAGAGTCAAAACAAGACAAACTGATTTTTAACTTTTATTTTGGAAAAATCTAATCAGATGCAAAACTTTATTAACCAGAGTCGGATTATATTGTTATGTTTTCAAATGCAATTCATAAAGTATGTATATAATCTGTAATGTAATGTAATGATTATCGAAAAATAAATTAGTGGGAGTGAATGCGTCACTACTGTTGATGACGTGTGCTGTTCAACTACTGTTGATTAATTAGTAGAAACTATTTTCATCTTGTGTAAAATAGTTTCAGGCAGTTTTTAGATTCAAATTCTCAAATTTTATTTAAGCTGCTTGGATAATCACTTTCTTTTTTCTTTTTGTTGTAAAAGTTTACATCATATGTTTGAGAATCATTCAGATAATAGTACTAGGAATCCTCGGGTCGTGACTATTAATTATTGATGCTGTGCTTTTGAAAAGACAATGTAGACAAAATGTAGACAATGATAAGTTTAGAGCAGTTAAACTAAAGTACGGTTCGTGTGACATCTGTCAAATGTCTGTGTGTGTGTGTGTGTGTGTGTGTGTGTGTGTATGTGTGTGTGTGTGTGTGTGTGTGTGTGTGTGTGTGTGTGTGTCCTCTAGCATCCAATGATGAACTCTGCTCTCATCTCGACGCTGTCCTTGTCTGAGTTAACCAAACAGCTGAAGGAAGGCTTGCTCAGCCCAGAGGACGTGTTTTACACCTACATGGAAAAGGTTCAGTAACGCAACGACTTCCTCAGAAACACAACCATAAAAACAGTCAGTCAGACCACTGACTGACCAAATTAAATTAAAATAAATTAAAATGTGAATGAACATGGTCCTAAATTGTAAACCTTTTTAGTATGTAAGTGTAGATTGTTTGATATTTCTTTCATGTGATGAAAAACCATCTTCAACTTTGAAACGTTTACCTGTTTTAAGATAAAGGTTATTCCTCAAGGCAAGAAATTGGATGTGTTTAACTGAATATCCATTTGTCGAAGGTGTTTCCCTCACAGTAACATTCAATGAATTATTATTCAGTCAGTGTTTATCTACTTGTACATTGTCCGTTTCTAACCTAATGAACATATTGTACAAAACCAGCCTGTTGGAATTAAACCTTGTGGGTGTTTACTCTTTTATTTTCCATAGACTCTGGATGTACATAAAAAGCTCAACTGCTGCACTGGGATCTTATTGGACAGTTTTGACCAGCTGAAAGGTCTCTCCTCCAATAGGGAAGGTCTCTTGTATGGAGTTCCTGTTAGCATAAAAGAAAACACTTCCTACAAGGTACTTTAGTAGAATCAGCTCCAGCCCTATAGGGTGGCAGTTGATGGTCAGGGTATCCTGATATATGCTTTATATATTATTTTGGTATTGCTCGTGGTTATTTAATGTTTGTTTTGCTGTTGTCCGTGTGCCGTTTGTGTGTTTTCATTACAACACAAGAATACTGACTCGTCCTGCGGGGTGGTGGTTAATCTGGACCAGCCTGCACAGGAGGACAGTGTCGTCGTTCAGGTGTTGAAGAAACAAGGAGCAATTCCCTTTGTTAAAACTAACCTGCCCCAAGGCCTGTTAAAGTAAATAATTTATCAGTTATATCAAAGCTAAGTAGTTATCACACAGGTCGATGATGGTGTTTTTTATTTAACTTTCTCACTTTGTTGCCTCCTGTCCAGTTTTGACTGCAGTAACCCCATCTATGGGCAGACTGCTAACCCTCACAACCTCCAGAAGACCTCTGGAGGTTCGTCTGGTGGAGAAGCGGCTCTCATTGGAGGAGGGGCCTCCTTGCTCGGAATTGGAAGTGACATAGGGGGTAGTGTCCGTATTCCTGCATCGTTCTGTGGAATTTGTAGCTTCAAACCAACGTGTGGCCGGATCAGGTGACTTTCCCCATCCCTGATCTTTGTATAGTCATGGCACTTAGCATCTTTGTTATGTTGAGATGTTTGGATTTCTTTGTTTCTGCTAGCTCACTGGGCCAAATTCCTATTTATCGAGGGCAAAAATCAGGTGTGTTACACTTACACATTTACGTCAGACACATTGAACCATATTTGTTGTCGGAGCTATGAGGTCACATTTTGTGCTTTTCATTGAATTAGTCCTGTCGACTGTTGGACCCATGGCGAAGGATGTGGACAGTCTGGCTCTGTGCATGGAGGCTCTCCTCTGTGACCACATGTTTTACTTGGACCCCATGGTTCCACCCATACCTTTTAATACACAGGTTTGTCCCATACAAAATAAACAAGTCAATACTTCTATGTGCAAACCTAAACATTCCAAGTAGTTTAGGCTTTCCAAAAAAACAAACAACTGGATTATAACAGGACTGAAAACTCGTCAGAATAAATTAATTATCTACAACATACACGTCCCATTAAGTATGCATAAAGAAACCCTTCACAAAACATGTCCTGGTGCTGGGTTGGAAGGTTGGCAGTGTTTTGTTTTTCTTGACAAAACAACCAGCCAAGCAACCAAAGGAGCCACTGAACGAAGGAATGATGCCGTCTCAAAGCATTTTGGTTCAAGTCCGAAATGGAAAAACAAATACTATCCTGAAATAGTGCACATAGCACGTACGTTGTACAGAGAAACAGATTAGATATAAAATCAACAATTAAAGACCTTCAGTGTATGTTAAGATAGGTTTGGAGTAGAGCCAATATCCAGTATTTATTCTAAACTAAGCCAAAGGGCTTTGCTAATGCTTTTGTTGTAGAACAGAAACTTATCTATGTAAGCCAGTCTTCAAGGAACTTTTGTACAAGTCCAGTTGATTTAATGCCTTTGGATAACCAGGACCTGGATGAATGAGAACCTTTACAGACATCTTTCTGTTGGCAAGGAGAAAAAATCCATTTATGGGATAGCCTGGTCATTCAGTACATTCAGATACTCAGCTGACTTAATTTTTTTGCTGAATAATATTGCTGAGCCTAGACTTGACCAACCGAAGCAACCCCTGATCATAACACTGCAATTTGCTTATTGAAACCCAAACAGTGACTTTTTTTTTGGCCAGGCAGTGTATATGATAATTTTTCCAAAGTGCAACTTCCAGAGCTGTGAGGAAAATCAGTGTTTGTGGTTCAAAATATTGTTTTCCCTTGTAAATGACAAAGAGAAAGCCCATAATTAACGCTTGTTTGAGATAATTATGCACATTTCTGTTGATATGTCATTGTTCCAAAAGAAAGCCTGCCCCAGGCTTTTGACAGTGAGACAATTAAAATTTTGGACAGACTGACCCCCATAATAAGGATAATGTAGGAAGTCAAAGAGGATCAGCTTGTCTGGAAACTTAATCATTCCCTTTATGGGGCCTTATCTTGAGCAAACAAAATGAAGTAAGCCAAGCTTGAAGATAAAAATAGAAGGGGCCTCAGGGGCTGCTATTAAATATAAGTAAACATTTCTCAAGTGTAACAAATGAATTATACAATTATATAATTGTGTAAATGAATTATACAACATTTTGCACACACAGTCATTGGTGCGTTGATTAATCCTGTGACGTAGCAGCTGGATGGAGCCTGTTTCTAGGGGAAACAAGGTCAGGATGTTGCTCCTGATCCTAGGTGAGAGGTTCACATTGTCATTTATTGTCCCAAGTATTGATGCCTTTATTTGGGGTCGCACCAGTACTTACATTTAGTACTGATCTGAGTACTAGATAGAAGCATCAGTGACGCATGCCATTAAAGTTACTGCCATTGCTTGACTAGTATATAAACTAAGAAACTTGATCACAAGGAGGACGGTTCTCTATGGAGTATAATATTCATCTGTCCCATGTCTTAAACAGATGAGAAACACAAGGTTAACAGTCCAGTAAAAATGTAAAAGGCAAAGCTGAGGTCCAAAATGCAGCACAACAGACACCTGATGTTCTTTTAATGGAGTCGTCATCAGGGATCATTCGCTATTAGATATTTATCTGAAAGACAAGTTTACTAACTGAAGTCTAACTAACTGTCTGTCTGTCCGTCCATCCATCCGTCCGTCCATCTGTGATAGATATTCTTAAAGTGGGCCAAAAATTGAATGATGAATTTTTAAATGAACCTGTTTTTTACTCTGAATTGTCTCCCTAATAATTTGAAAACAATTTAGAACATATCTTATTCTCAGATATACCACAGCACCAAACCTCTGAGGATCGGTTATCTCGAGAACGATGGCTACACACAACCATCTCCAAGCATGGCCCGAGGGGTCCGAGAAGTGAAGGTTCTCTTGGAGCAAGCGGGGCACACTGTAAGACCACACCAGCCACAGACACTCAAAATCATCTACAGTCACATAAAATACATTATGTGAGCTACATTTTTATTAATCACTTATTTTTTCATCTTTTTGTCATTTGTTCCTGTAGTTGGTGCCGTACACCCCTGTGAATCTCCCTCGAGTTGCCACTGAGTTGATACTTAAAGGTATCTTTGCAGATGGAATTACCTCCCTGCTTCAAAAACTGTAAGCCCAAGTTCCCTCATAGAATCCAAAAACTTAATCAGTGTTTTAATTTTTAGTCACTGATGTCATTTAATAGTTTCTAGTAATTGATGTGACTGAGGTTTCGGCATATTTAACACTTTAACTTGACATAACAGCCTTAATGTAATTCATGAATTTTTTTCTATGCTTCTTTGTGTGATGACTGGAGTTGTGTAGTCAGGATGTCCCTCAATCTGTGGGTCATCTCTGTCTCAGTCTCCCAGGGAAAAGAGGACATCTTCAAATTTTGTACAAATACTTATTTGGATTTAAGGATAAATTATTAAGGGTGTGGTGGTAAAAGATTACTGTACCCTCATGAATCATTCCTCTAGCCATAGTTAGAATGCATCTACTGATTAGGACAAACTTTCACACAAATGTCCAGTAAGTCCACGGCTGATTTTGATTGATTGAAACACTCTGGGGGAAGAGATAATTGGGATTTGGTCGGGATCCTCTGGTTACTGCTTTCTATTTGGATCACTGGCTTCCCCGGTTTATCAATGCCATTCTAGCGATGAACACGACTAACTTAACTTTCTAATCATTACAGTAGACCATGCCACAATCTATTTGAACAGATTAGTCTGTTGTGCCCTAATGATCCCTCTTTATCTTTTAGAGAGGGGGGGCCAGTGGACCCATGTCTCAGATCACAGGTCGCTGTTTACAAAATTCCAAAGTGGTTGAAGAAAGTCTTTTCTTTCATCCTCAAGCCCCTGGTGAGTTCTGTCCTCCTGTGACTCACGTTCCTAAGTTAAAAAAAAAAAACACAAGATGCAAGTCTTCCTCTGGGATGATGAATATGATGTCAATTTCATAAATGCTTTAATAAATAGTTTGTGCTTGTCTTTTTCAGTGTCCTCGGACCTCTCTTATCTTCAGTGGTCTCTGTGGAGTTGGGTAAGAAAGTATAGTTGTACCACGAGATACAAGTTTAATCCGTTCCATCACTGAGCTCATAAGTCAAACTAATCATAAATCAAACAACTAAATTTCAAAAACATTTTACAATTTAAAATAACTAAAATCATTTTAATCCGATCCATGATAAAAATGGATAGGGCTCGTAACTCAAGGTACTATTGAAATTTAATGTTAATAAGTTAATGTTTCATGTTTTGTTACTAACATTTCATGTCATGGACAAACTGCTAAAATGTTCTCATTCTTTCTTCACCTTATTTTTAGCTCAGTTCAAGATCTGTGGAAGCAGCATGCTGCTGTTGAGGTACTGTTTGTTGTCAACGTGTGATATTTGTGCATATTTGAATTGTTTTAAACTTTTTGTGTTTCCTTTAGGACTACATTTATGAAACCATAGCAGAATGGAGAAGATGTAACATCGATGTCCTTCTGTGCCCCGTTATCGGACCAGCCTTCAACTTTTTTTATTGCAGCAAGACTTCCCGTAAGTGTTCCCGTACAGTTTTATTATACAGGTATACCTCTGCTTATGTCATTGATGGGTTATTTATTGTACATTCATTCATTCATTTTCCGAGCCGGTTCTGTTTCGTGGCTCACTGGGGTTGTTGGAACCTATCCCAGCGGACTTACTAGTGTTCTGAACGCACCGCCAGTGCATCATAGAGCCTATTTATTGTACAGTAACATGATATTATGGGCTTTTAATGGATCACTAGTGATTTTACAAATACAAAATTGTGTCAGACAGACGTAAGGTCAAGTAAAATGATGTAATCTTGATTTATATTTTTTCATGCATGTTTTTATGAAAACCGACGTATAATCGAGAACAACATAACTCAAAACGACGTAAACCGAGGCATACCTGTGTACAGTATTACTGCAAAAATCAAGGTCAACAACCAGATTTTCATTTTCTCTTTCCAGACTCTGTGTCTTATACAATGCTTTACAATCTCCTCAACTTTCCTGCCGGGGTTGTGCCAGTTTCCACGGTGACAGCTGAGGATGAGGAGGAACTCAGGAACTACACTGGTGTTTATCGAGACGTCTCTGACAAGTTGTTCAAAAGGGTAAGAAATGTACCAATGGCAATGCTATTTGGAAGCTACAGTACATTCTTCTGGAAATCGTAGACTTTTTCCTTCAACTTAATGACTGATTGTGTCACAACTTAGAAGCAAAACACTCTTCTAAGAAAAACACTCAGTAGACAATAGTCTGCATTAATGGTTATAGTAAATTCTTGACCACTCGAAGACCACAAGCATGAAGTATTCCTTGAAGTGGCTTGCAAATTACATCATTAAACGTCTGTTTGTTAAACCGAATCATTTAACAACACACACACACACACACACACATCACAGTTTTTGAAGATTGCACTTCTGTCCTTAGTCTTAGAAAGCAAATTTAAATTTCTTGTCGTGTTGTAATTTATATTATTAGTATTATTATTATTGTTACCATAGTTACATAGAAGAATGTTACCATAGAATGTTGCAAAAAATGTTACGTTAAAGGCATTCATCTCACAAAGTTGAATAAATTTGAAAACAATACAAAATTTGGATCAAAATTGAATCAGCTCTTCCTTTGCCCATGCCCCTCGCCTAAACACAAAATCAGAATCTGTTTTCAACTTGATGAAATATCAGTTAAATAAACAAATAAACTAGGGTGGTCACATGACTGCCAGTGACAGAGATGTATGCATCAATAAAGAATGTTGTGAAGTCTCAAAGATGAGGTCTGGCCCAAGTAATGTATCCCAGGAACAGAACACCCAGAGATGGTTGCGAAAAGGTTGTGGCTTGAATTTTGTTTGGTTTCTTTGTGGTTTTTTGTGTCACTTTTAAATCAATCATTCATTTTCTTGAAGAGTAGACAATCTCTCTTCAGCAGTTTATCCGAATCTGGGTCACAGGTTTATGCTGGAGACGATCTCAGCTGATGACGCAGATTCCGGGGTCCTACCCTGCTTGTGTCTCATTAAACCGTAGTCCCACAGTTGTTCAGTAGGTGGAGGCAGAAGACTGGAAGTTGTGTTTCCAATGAGTGACTTATAAAATCCTGTGTTTTTGTGACCAGGCTGTCACTGGAGGTGAGGGTCTGCCTGTGGCGGTCCAGTGTGTTGCTCTGCCCTGGCAGGATGAGCTCTGCCTGCGCTTCATGACGGAAGTGGAACAACTGGTCCAGCAGAGCAAGAAGGTCTGAGCCTGCTGGGAGAATGCTAGCATCCAGGATTTAGCAAAAAATGGCAAATAATAAATAAAAAAAATTTGTTGGCAAGATGATGAAGAGTGAGATTCTATCTATAAATAATTGATGAATGTAAAAGCCTAATGATAAAATTAATTTTCAAATTTGTGGGTTGGGTTCATTGTTGAATGTTCTTGATATTTTATTAAAAATTTATTTAATGTTATGTCTATACTGCAAGCATAAGACTCAACATCTGCCTCGATGGCACACATAGTGACTCATAATGGCTTCATGGCTTAATCGAAGGGAATTAGTTTTTTATGTATACAATGAAAATAAGAGTCAACAAACCAATCAAACATCTATGTGAGTGACGCTCTCATCGGCTCAGGAAAAAACATTTTGTGTTTTTCATCTTTGATTTTCCAATGCATCACCTTCATTAAACATCTCTGCATAAGATGTCATTTGTCTTATGAGACCTTCAGTGTGTTGGCTCTTTTGAACAAACGCACTGAAGTGTTGTTTCTGAATTTTAAATTACTTTTCAGTAATAAAAGAACAACTGAGACATGATCATACGTTCCTGATGCAGTGTGTAGTACATCTTTTTTGTTTTTTTCTGGCACTCTCTTCATCCTCCACCTCAACCTCTCCATCACTGTGTCACAGATGAGTGCAGATCATTTTCATTTATTCGTGAGTGATTGTTGCACTGATTCCATTGAAAACAGAAAAAAGATAAAGGGGACTAATGACACATGGCCCCTCCATCTACAAGGCCAGTGCACCATGTCTTCATATTGTGATTACGCAGTGCGATTGTAAATATGTGTTTCTGTTAGGTTTACATAAATTTACATATGCTTTAAAACTCTCCTGGGATGAAAGCCATTATGAACCATGTTAGTGTTTTCCATTACAATCACCCACATTTGCACTGCTGTCTCTTTCAATGGAAATGGCCATGTGTGTGCGGTAGAGGAAGGAGGGCACATTAGGCGAGGAGGAGAGCTGGAATTGAGAGGTTGTTCGTAGCATTATCTGTGGCACATAGAGAGAGTGTGTGGCTCTCGCTGTGCCACTCAGTCAGGGAGCATTAAGCTTTAAGAGGCAGTGAAGAGACTCAGGTCGTCAGGGGGAACTTGACATTGTTCATAAATCCCTCAGGATCTGAGACAGAAGCAGTGACAAATAGACACACATCTACAAAGTCTTCCTTCAATTTGTCCCATTAAATACATTTAGGCTACCCATTACCATGTGGCAGTTGTTTTATGTGCTGTACATTGAAATCAATTTAGATCTTATTTATATACTGTACTTTTTTTAATAATCAAAAAGTACAAGTAGTACAGGCAAATGGAATTGTGTAAAATTTATCTTACAAATTATTACACTTTAGTGGATAATACTTCATGAAAATGCTTCCTGATAAATTTAAATAAATTAAATATAAGTCATTTGGATATGGCATACATTACAGAAACTTGTATAACTAGTTTTCCAGTGTATTTTGAGTAGTGTGTATGGATATGTGCTTTGGAGAAACAAACAACCACAGTCACCTTAAATAAGGTTTCCATGGAAACTCATGAATAAAATTTATACAAAATATATTTATCAGCCAGTCATCATGGTCAAAGTATATGTATAGTAAAGATTTTGGTCTGATAAACATACAGAAGTTTGCATCGTTTCATGGTCAGAGGAACTCACTTGTTTTTATTTTAATATAAGCCTTTTTTCAGGATCAGACGATCAAAGTCCCCACAGTGGTCATTTTTCTCACTGTTCCACAAATCACTGACTATGAAACAGTCCCTTTTTTTTACAAGCAATGGAAAGAAAAAGAAACGATAATATAGACATACTAATCCAATCCAATCCACTTTATTTATAAAGCACAATTTAAATAAACACAATGTTTCCAAAGTGCTGCACAGTAACTCGATAAAAAACAGAACAGACACGCCATAAAACCATGAACATAATGCAGTTATTAAAAATAAATAAATAACACCTCATTCATTAATAAAAAAGGAGAAATATAGTGATCTGAATTTGTAAGTTTCTGTATTAATGTACTGCTTATTTGGTAATTTTTACAAAAGAGTTTATTACATATTTTTATTTCATTTGTAACCAACTGAAGTCAAGTTAATAATAGTAAATATGCAATTTATCTACGTACCTACTTCTTAAGTAAATAATATTGATTACACATATTATTACATATTTTGTAACATTTAGACATTAAAGCTTTATAGAAAGTTATGTGGCTACAGTGAGTCAAATTTTTAACATCATGAGTTCAGACACTGAAGTTTTCTAAGTTCAGTCATGACTCATGATGTCACTTGAGACATTTTTTTTAATTTTTTTTATACACTGTTATAATCCCCGAAGGGAAATTAAGAATGCACACTCTAGTTTTTTTTGTTAGTCTCAATCACACGCATGCATATTAGTGTGTACAGGCCCCTGTAATACACACAACCATACACAAGGGGGCCTGTAGGCATGCAAGGGAGGTAGAATGGCAGGCAGCTGCTCCTTCGTGCGCCTCAAATGAGCAATTTGTGAAGGGGACGGCACCTTGCTCAAGGGTGCCTCGGCAGTGCTCCGGAGGTGAGCTGACACCTCCCACTGTCAGCTCACCTCCGGGTATTTTTTGGGCGGGAGCAAGTTAATTTAGACATACATGGTACACAAATGTTCATGTCCGTTGTGAATATCATGCATATGACCCATTCAGCTTCTGAATCCCATCTAAACTCTCTTACTTTTCATATGACTGCAGAATTGTGCTGCCTCAAGGATAACCACATGTCTGACCAGGCTGATATATTTAACTTACCTGGCAGAGAGAAGGTGCTTGTAAAAGTATAAATAATTACACCAATTCAACTGAATGGTGGCAGGACATCCAGCAAGATGTGGCGTGTAAATATCAAAAACACAAGTCAAATTTATCATGTAGTCATTACAAAGTCCATAATTCTAAACTTCTAAATGATTTTAGGTGCCATTGTGACCTTAATAGTCATCAAGTCTCCTTGTAACATGAGAACACCAATAGTCACTAAAATTCAAAGAAACCGATTAAGGCAGCATCACCTCATCACCTACTATGGACTAACGTAATGACGTAAAACTTCAGTACCATATTCAGTACTGTGTATTAAAAGTTTTTAAATGTCATCACTTGTTTGTGATGCTATGAGTAATATAGATGCAAAAGAAAGTACAAAAAAGTGAGACAGTAAAATGAAAGACTTTGAAAAGTTGGATGAGGACATCTGGCCGGAGCTCAGCCTGTTGTAATCATACAGCAGAACCATCCAACAACCCTGGCACAAAAAGGTACTCCTCTCATGTAACGTCTCATTGGTAAGAGCAGCAAACACCTCATTTACAGGAACCTTAGACTATAAGATCAGGTACTTTAAAAGCCATCCAGACACATTCAGACCCTGCCTGTGCGCCAGAAAATAAAGCACCTTGATATCACCCCAACTAAACTGGATGATTCTCTCTTAATGTCCCATTTCAGGGACCAAGGAGCCCATAGTCTTTATGGCTCCACAGAATTGCAGGTAGTAATGTTTGACACAGCAGGGCTCCTGCCTTTCAGATGATCAAAGTGACAAGTTCAGCCTGCAACCAGAGCCACTTACCGGAGACATCAAGAAGAAGCAAGATTGGCAGCTTTTACGTCTTTGGTCCATTTCATCAGCCATTACTACCAGCAGAGGCAACGTGCTGTGGAGGACTTGTGGGAGGAGGGGAAGGCAGATTAACAGACAGCTGATACAGGTGTACAGGAGGTATCAAACAGCAGCTCTGTCAATACAGCCAGCTCCGAATTTCTTCAGAAGGGGCTGGGATCTGCAAAGTAGGCCCAACGATTTAACTATGACAGGATTAACTAGAAGCCCAGTATGATTTTCGCAGATTCTGTGACTCAACAATTCAGTGATCCACATTGTATCGGCTTTAAAGGCCCCTATCCCAAGTTTCAAAAGCTTACCCTTCGGACTAGGGACACTCTTTTTCTCTCATACGGGTCTACTTTCCCTTTTTGCTGCATTCAGTTGTTCATCAACCCCCTCGTTCTCGCCAGCTCTGCCATCCTCCTTTCTCTGCACATCTGCTAGGTTTGAGTTTTCCTTTCTTCCCTCCAGCGCCTTGCTTGGCCCAAGGCCCTTATAGCCAAATTGGTTTACATTGGAGAGATAAATGCTTTGCAAATGCGCTTAAATACGTACAGTAAAAAATGCAGACAGTGCGTGTCAGGATTATCACCCAAGTCACGGGGAAAAGGAGAGCGTCTCTGCAGCACAAAGCTGGGGAGCCAGAGTGAAGCCTGCAGATAGAGTCCGTCTCATCCACTCCTCAGGAGAAAGAGAGGAGGATTTAGCATTTGCATGCTAGTCTGTAATTCCTGGAATTATATAACTTGTCGGCAACAATCAAACTACTGTGGCATTGTGAAAGTATTGTTTCACATAGGTGAGCAATGTGTGGAGTTACACTCTTGGGGGAAGGGTTTGTGAGACAGCTGGTCCAAGATGCCTGGCAGAGACCACCCCATAAGCCTGGTCAAAACTGTAAGGCAGCACAACCTCAAAACCAGTCGCAGAAGGTGGACCTGAAAATCCTCACAGAATATTCAGCTTTCAGCATAAATGATTTACCAGAACGCCGAAGGTGATGTGTAAATTGAGTTTGATTCCAGACGCTGTAGCTTGAGAATGAAAAGTAGTTTTAAATGTAGTGTCAGAGATCAGGTTCACACAGAGATGGCGATTAAAAATTCTTACTTTTTTTATGTATGCTTTTCATATTTTTACTTTTACAATAATATGAATAACGTATTTCTTCATGAAACGTCAGTCGTAAGTTCTTAAGTGTAAATTCCTCATTACAATAATGTGAAATTTAAAAAAAGAAAATATGTCATGTGATGCCAGATTACAGCTCTAATCTAAATTTACATTCAAATTTGATGAAATTACATCTGCATTTTGTGACTGTATCATTTCTGACAACACACAGATATTAACCCTTGCATCTGATTTAAAAAGTATTAGCATATAATTTCATGATTTCTCATTATATTCACACTTGATTGTTGTGTTTACCTGTTCATGATCTGCAAATGGGAAATATTCTGCAGATTAATGTTGTACAGAAGTTCTTGTTTTGTGTAAAACACATATTGCTGTAGATGTTCCTTGAAAGCATGAGCAATGATCTATGCAGTCCCATTTTAAACCATTGCAGTAGCTTTTCGGCAGATCAATTCTTTGTTTTTCTGGTCTGGGAATTTTTGACTGTGAAAATAAAAAATGGATAAAGCTGTAAAAATATTATCCTTCAAACAAAATATTTGATATTGATTCCTTAAATTATCAGATTTTTCTTTTTTTTATCTAATTGCTAACTATCTTCTACAGGCAGAGTAAACAAGTAATGTTGAGTTGTCCATAACTGTTGCTCTTTATTGACTTCATGTAAAACCTCCATGTTTTTTTGACTCTGATAGAAAGACATGCAGTAAAACCCGTGTTAGGGTTAAGGTTCGAGTTAGGGGTTAGGGTTAAAGTAAGGGTTCGTGCTAGGGTTAGAGTGGTTAGTTCTAGTGTTAGGGTTATAGTGTTTTGGGTTAGAGTTAGAGATTAGGTTTAAAGTTAGGGGTTAGGGTTAAATTTTGGAGTTAGGGTTTGGATTTGGGGCTAGGCTTACGGTAGACTCAAACAGTCTTCTTACTATGAGGTCACGGTATTAAACACCACCATGAAGTGATCGGATAACACTTAATTTTTGTAAAATATCATTCTCGTATTTAATTATAGAAAATTAACATAGACTGAAAAATTGTTTTTAGTTCATGAGTTTGTAGCAAATTAAGGTTACAGTCGAAAAGTAAAAACTGTCAGTGACTTCAAAGCTATAAGGTTGTGGATTTGAATCCCAATGTGAGGCGTTTCCACTTTGGTTGCTTTCATCTGCCTCCGTCCATTGTCCAAAAACATGCAGGTTAGGCTGAACAGATTAAAATTAATGCAACAGAGATGACTATTTCACAAAGTGTAGGACTGCTTGAAATATTTGTCATTTACTGTGCTCTTCCTTCATAAAATATTTTGCATGGGGTTAAGTAATACAGGTTTAACATAATCAAATATTTTTCTGATCTATTGCTTCATTTTTATTTATTAATTAATTTATTTATTTTGTTTAACCAGTGTTTAATTTTTTTCAATGTGTCTTTGAAGACTCGGGGTCACCAACTGTAACAATGCAGAGAGGCACAACTTCAGTGTTCCCCCTCTCTCCACCTGCTGCAGCTCCTGCTGCTATCCTACCCTGAGGCTGCTGCCCCCCGTCCTTCAACATGTGCAAAACCCTCCACATGCTCTGCCATCAGGATTCTGGTGTTCAATCTTTCAATAAAGACCACAGTTGCCCTCCCCCATTCCAAAAAGCCCCATTTTTTTTCTCATCCCCACAACCCACCCCTCCCTCCAAATCAACACCGTCCTCCTCAGACCTCGCAACACAAAGCCCTCAGAGCAAACCAGAACAGAAATCATAGCACGCCATTCAATCATTGTTTTTTCCCCTCTCTCACCCCTTTTATGGTTCCACTAAAGGTTTTAGCTGGGCAGAGAAGGAGGGCTGTCACTGAGGAAACCTTAGCCCATTGATGAAGTGACAGGACCTGCCAGAATATGATCCTAATCCTGTTTCCAGCATTCTTTTAGCCCGCTGGCATC
Organism: Antennarius maculatus; assembly: GCA_013358685.1. Lineage (NCBI taxonomy): Eukaryota > Metazoa > Chordata > Actinopteri > Lophiiformes > Antennariidae > Antennarius > Antennarius maculatus. The sequence goes on along the minus strand of CM023610.1, from coordinate 9,383,840 downwards.
GCAATTCCTCCACACATTCTCTGAGCTGTCAACTACGAAAATCCCTCTAATAGCGCATTGCCCAGATACACATCAAAGAGCTCCTGGAAACCTTCAGCAGCTTAGCTGCCATAGGCACACACTCTCTCTCACACACACACACAAACACAATATTCCCATTAATTTACACCCATATGAATGTTACAAACACAGAAATCCTGGACATTCGTGACAAATTGACCAGATATTTAACGAGCGTGGCTCAAAGGTGTTTGCACAACCTGTCTTTGCAGCCCTGATATTATTTTCTTGCACTGTAACCTGCCCCATCATAAAACACTCTACCTTCTCAACACCCTTTCTTCAGTGAGATAGGGATATAATGTTTACAGTAATGGAGCAAATAATAAGGAAATGACTTGGAAAAACAGGTGTCTGAACTTTGCTGACTCCAGGGACCTTTTCAGGCCTATTTTATCTCATTCTATTCTTACTTAATCCATCGATATCCCAACTGAAGGTAATCTTCTTATGGCAAAGCATTCTGTTTCGGTGCAGCCAAACCTCGGGTGACAGGGTGGGGGAAGAGGGGAGAAGGAAGAGTGAAGGGTAGGTGGGCGGGTGGTGGATTGGAGGCTTTTTAGAGGCTGACACTGCTTCAGTCATTTTATACAGGATTAGTTAATCTGCACCCGGTGAACAAGTGGCAGGCTCCCCCATGTGTGATGTAAAAAACCTCGCCACTGATGAATGCAGACCTCCTGTGTCTAAATTATTTATGGTTCAATAAATGAAATATATCGACTTTATTTTTACTGTACTGGGTTGAAGGTGTGTGGAAATCAAAGATTCAGTGTTCTGTCATTCAGTCTCAGCTCCGTCAGCCAACCAGAGAGGAGCTGGATTCAGCACAGTTTAACTAATCCCTCTCTTTTCAGAGACTTCTTCTCATTTGGAGACTTTAAGAAAATGTTTCTGCCTCTTTTTAATTGAAAAGTGAATGTGACATTATAACAAAACTGAAAAATCAGAAGTGACATGTAAAAATAAAAGAAAAAATTCTTAAAGAAATTCACACTATTTTCTCAATTCAACAACAAATATTTAAAAGTAGTGCTTTCATGCAGAACGGGTTTGTAAGACATTGCCAGTCTCATTTTCATTTTATATTTACAACTGACGACACTGAGAACATGAGTCATTCTTATAGGTGTGATTTATTCCCTTGCATTGAACAGATAAATTACTCACATTTTAGACAATTGAGAAACATATGTCTTCAATCTACAGTTATAATACACAATATGTCCATCTGTCTATTTGCTCAGAAAAAGGGGAGAATAAATTTGGCACTCAAGGCAACCAAAATATTGAATGGGTTCATTTTTATTTGCACATTTCCTTCTATAAATTTCCTTCTGCTTTTAAGTCCTATGCTAATAGCCATGACTGAAAAATAAAGTGAATGCTTTCTCTCAAATCCTTAACACAAAAGGAGACAGGGAGTTTATGTTCAGTGAGACAGATAGAGTCAAACATTGACGGAAATTTACAAAGTTCAGTGGATTCTTGCAGGCTGAGCTCCGCTTCAACAACGAGACTCATATGTCATCGACAAAAAACACAGTCGAGGGGGATTATATTGAGTGATCCACACTTTATTTCTGATATCAAATCTGAAGTTATTCTGTGCCTTATGCCTGTAAGCCATGCTTCAGAGGGGTGCGTGCATGCATAGTTCACGTTCAGCTGTTGAATCATAGAACACTTTAATATCTTATATCAGTCCTGGAAGGAGACTTCCTGCTTTGATTTTACAGACGATGGTGAAATCATAGTGAGCAACCGTCTTTAATAGAGTTGACCTATGTTGTTCACCAGAAATGTCAAATACAACATAAAATCCAAATGTAAAAAGCACTGTTTTTTCACATTGCAGTCCACATGGGAATTTCTTTTATTACATCCACTGAGTCCTTGTTAAATATTCTGAGTCTGTCCAGCACAGATGTAATTGCTTTCTGGGGTTTCTATATGATGAGGATGTGAGGGCAACCGAAGGAACTCTGACTTCAGGTCTTGCTCGAGGACATATAATGTGTCTTCGATGACCAAAACATTTGTTGCTTCTACTGCTCTAGATTTTATTTGGAATATGGTCAACCACAAACTAAACACGTCCTTATACAATTCCCTTAAATTGCATGAAACAGTTTGGATGCATACTGAGGAGTATGACATCGGATAGGGTCCAAATAAAGCTTTGAAATCTGATGCCATTGTGGACTTTTGAAGACGAATCTGCGTTTTGGGTGAGATACATATGATACATATGACGTGAGCCCACCTCCACCTGACAGGGGTCGTAATTCGTTTGGCCCCGGGAGAGCACGCATACACCGCCTTAGTTGGGGAGTGTGTCCAGTCCCAACGATGCTGCATGCTGCTTGGCCCTCAGTCGGAGGTTCTCGATGCTGGTGGTTTTGCTGCTGAGGCTTCCAGGGAGGCTGCCTGGTGCTGCTTGCAGTAAAGGGCTGTTCCATACCTGCTGAGCCTGCGACAGGGTCTGGTAGTATGACTGGCAGGGCAGGGAACCAAGCGGGGACGGCATGTTAACATTCATGCCCAGGTAGGGCAGAGAAGACGGTGTGCTCATGTCGAAGGAAGGGTAGTGCACCAGGTTGTTGGTGGCGGCCATGTGCTGTCGAAACTGCTCCTGCAGCCGGAAGAGGCTGAGCGGGGATGAAGCGTAGGAGTTGCTCTGAGCCAAGCCGCTGGTCACGCTGCTGGAGGACGGCATGGTGGGGGAGTCCAGGGGTGAGTCTGAGACGGGAACAAGGAAGGAGTACTTTGAACACAAAATGTTTTCTGTGTGTGTTTTGTGACATGAATGTTTTTGTAAAGATACACATCCAGGAAAATAATGGCACATACAGAACAAAAATGTTTACCTGATGTGGGGTTTAATCGTTTGCATGATGGGGAGCTGCTCCCAGACTGTGCCACCCCTTCCCCCTGTGTCTCCTCGCTGATTTTCACCCTTGTCTCTCCTCTCATTTCATCCTCCTCCCTGTCTGCATTGTCTTCTGCTGCTGACTCGCTGTCTGACGCCTCAGGAGAAGTGACATTGACTTCCACGCTCATCTCTCCAGGCTGGGGCCGTGAGGCCGACTCCGAGTGACAGGAAGAGGAAGAGGAGGAGGAGGGAGGGGGAGGAGTGTGGGCCTCAGGATGCAAGGTGGTAGTGGCAGAGTTATTGTTGGCCTTTGTGATATCAGTCTTGGAGGTCTCTGTAGTTCCCTCTGAATCTCCAGACACTTCCTTCTGTTTCTGGAGTTGCTCCTTTTGAAGACTGCGCTGCTTCTTACGAAACTTGGCTCGCCGATTCTTGAACCAGACCTGGTGGATGGATGGATGGATGGATGGATGGATGGATGGATGGATGGATGGATGGATGGATGGATGGATGGAGAGGAAGATCAGTGGTCAAGTCAAAGGTCAAAATAAACACCCACTTAGCATTTTAAAGTATCTTTGATAATTCTTATGATTTAGTTGCATCCAGTGGTGAGAATGGAAGTTGCTTCCAACTGAACACCCTTCATCTCACCCTACCCTACACTGGTCCTCTGTAAAGTCTGTATTTGTCCAATACAGGCTACCGTAGAAACATATCAATACAACAACATGATATTCTCTGAAAGGGCACCTGGTCTGTGCTTCAAACTGTTTTTTGACACTTTTTTAAATGAAAATTCTGAAGTAGCAACACAACAACAACACATAACAAAATAACAAAATCCCAAAAAGGGAGACAAACACAAACTTTAAAGAAATAGGAAAAATAAACTTCAAACTCATCAAAAACACATTCCCACTTTCATGTCATTGCAGACAAAGGCTAACATGATGATGGACACTGTATGGTATTTATGAATCCTACAAAGTTTACTTTATAGCCTTCAAGTGAGCATCAGCAACACAAACTAAACACACTCTGAGGGTTTTTTTTTTTTTTAATTTCACCTGAACCCGTGCTTCAGGAAGGTTGGTGCACATGGCTAGACGTTCACGCATTACCACGTCTGGGTAGTGGGTCTTCTGAAAGGTCTTCTCCAGGGCCTCCAGCTGCTGGGCGGTGAAGGCCGTCCGGCTGCGCCGCTGCTTTCGGTGCTGTGAGCCGTACCGGGCCTCAAGGATAATGTCTTGAAATGTGCAGCCGTTAAGAAACAAGAAACATGACCAATTTAATTGAAGGACGGGTCAAAGAACCTCTCAGCGACTAGAGATTGAGACATGTTGACTTTGTTTTAATACTAAGCAGGGTTATAATTAGTTCACACCCAGTTGAAATGATTGTGAAAGAAAATTTGGGATTTCATTGTGTGGAAGTGAAACTTTGAACATCAAAATGAACAACTGATCCCTACCTGCTAGTCTCTCTGCAAGAGTGAGAGCATGCACCGAGGGCCTGTAATCAGGTGCATGCTGAGCCTGTTGCGCCGCCTGCTGGTGAAGATTGTACATGGCGCTCAGAGAATTCATGGCGTGGAGAGAGTATCCGTTCACCCCGTAGTGCTGCATGACAGCTGAGCTGCAGATACAAAAACAGGCAGATCTCAACAAAACAGTCTGTTTTCTACAGTCACAGCAATATCAGACGGCTAAATACGTTTTATTAAAATCTGCGTTTCCAGAATAACTGGAATGGCAACAGGTCGTTTAAGCTTTAAATATTACGCAGAGGGAGAATAAACACGTTAGAGTGGCCTCGAGTGAGATTGATTATTTGTGGTACATCCAGTGTGATTAATTTCGTTAAAGGCAAAACGAAACGAAATATTTTAGGAAAGTATTTCTTCTTGGTAGTCTGCTCATATAGGAGGTTTTTAAACAGCTGATATTAAAAAATACACTGGGTCGTTTTTTTTTTTTTTTTCATTATAGCCAAGATTTCAGAAAATAAATGCATATCAGTAATTTAAGTCTTGTCAGTCCTTTATGACGGTTCGGTTTTATTGATAATGATCAGAGGTGCAGAACGGCTTCAGTTTCATTCCACATATACAAAGCACAAAACATGTTTAGCACTGCAGTCACTCAAATGACATATTCTAAACTACAACAACTATAGTTACAAATATTTTATAATGTACTTTTTTCTTTTTTTCTTTTTTATGTTCGTTTATTGAGCTTCTTCTTCTTCTTCTTCTTCTTCTTGGTAGTCTGATCATATCAGAGGCTTTTAAACCGCTGATATTAAAAAATACATTGATGTTGTAATTATTTTTAATACGATGTCATGTAATTTAAACACGGCCCTGCGGTTTCATTCAGGCAACGTTGTGTTATGTCATCGTTGTTTACATTTCTCTACCTGTCATTTACCTGTATTGTACATGTAAGTCTATAATAAAAAGGCTAATAATAATAACAATAAAATAATACTAATAATAATAATGATGATGATGATGATAATAATAATAATAGTAATAATAATAATAACAATACTAATAATAACAATACTAATAATAACAATAACAATAATATGTTTGATTATAATAATTGTAAAATCCATACATGACACTAAAATAAACGAAATTAATTTTGATAATTTTGCCGTTTTATAGGAATATTTCCAGCCCACTCAAGTGTTCACTGTAAAGAGGATTTAATTCATTCCACGGCACTGAAACGCTCCTCAGGCTATGACAGCAGGTGAGATAAATATTTACTTTGTTCCCTGTTTCACTCTAGTCGGGGTCGTTTATTTCCATCTGTGGCGGGTCCCAGGTCAGTGTCAGACGCCTGGAGGCTAACGGAGATGTGTGACAGCTATTCAGCAAAAACACGCACATTGACTCCAGTCTGATATGGGCGCAAAAGGCTACAACTGTTCATATTGAATTTAAATAGGACTCTGTGTGTGTGTGTGTGTGTGTGTGTGTGTGTGTGTGTGTGTGTGTGTGTGTGTGTGTGTGTGTGTGTGTGTGTGTGTGTGTGTGTGTGTGTGTGTGTGTGTGTGAGAAAGAGAAAGAGAGAGAGAGAGAGAGAGAGAGAGAGAGAGCTGTGTGCTACCTTGTGTGTTGTGAATAATTTTCACGTGTGATTATTTAATTGAATTGTTTTATCAAATGAGCCTGTGATTCTAGTTGTATAATCTGTTCCATTGTTTTCAAAAATGCATGCTTAAAATTTTAACATGACGCTCCTTGTTCATGTCAATGTCACGAAGCCTCGGGCCGCGGTTTAAACCTACTTATGTCAATTGGCGTGGATTTACGCGTCAGACAGCATTCACCAAAAACAGCCGTGGGGCCAGAGCTCTGCGCATGGCGTCAGTTTAGCAGCATTCATAACCTGAAAGTACTTAAAATATGAATGGCGACAATTATAAATTTAATCAAGTCTGTCATTTTGTACAAAAGTTGTCAAATGGTTTCCTTTAAACTATAATATAACTTGACTTCAACGCGTTTGTGTTTTAGTTGATGCGTGTAATTTCAAATCAGCAAAACAGTTTCACGTTTTTCCACCTTTCAACTCATTTATTTTTTACTATATTTTGACAAAAACCCACATAAAATTTCTGGGATTCCAGTTAAACCCAGAAAGGCTGCTGTTTAAAGCAGATTCAAACAACTTGACTCACTGCAAATCGTCCAACTTGGAGTCAACAAACTTCTTACCTCCTGTTTTCCTCTCTGTAAGTTTTTTTGAAGCGAAATATCTCCACCGGTAGATGAATATTTTCCTTTTACATCTCCATCTCTAAAGTCCACGGGCTGCTGTTCAGTCTTTCTTCTTATTAGTTTGAATTAATTCTATATATCCTGTTAAAATCCCGGCGTCTCGTCGCGTCCTGCGTCTCGTCTCTCCGTGAACGTGGGAGGATGCTGAGCTGCCATCTATCGGCCTTTAAAGAGCTCTGGGTGGGGTCACCGGCCGCTCAGACGCACCCTCTCTGTGCCAATCACGTCGCTTTTCTTCCTCCGCCTCCTCTCCCTCCTCCATCACCTCCACCTCCTCCGCGGCACTTCCCCGCGCAGATTTCTCCTCTCAAGGTGCCAATTTAAATGGCGAAATAAATAAAATATATTTTTGTGATTTCCAGTTTTTGTCAATAGCTTACTTGAAGATCTTTTTTATTTATTTATTATTCCTTTAGTCACTATTTTCCTAACCAAAACTGTATTATTACAGCCTATTTCGTTATCAAACTCTCTGCTGTTAATTTTACGTGATAATATTTGCTTTTATACGAGAATGCAAAGTTAACCTGCACAGTTTTTTGTGATACATTCATTAACAGAATGCAGTTTGAACTACTTCCAGGTCTATATTTATGTATAATTTGTAAATTAAGGGTTTACCTGTAAATCAGTAGAATCAAGTTCAAAGGGTTGACTACCCCTTAAACAGTTCAGAGCCTAATGAATGTCTCGATAGCCTAAACAACCATAACAAATATCAGGTGACGAATATCAGGTGAAATCGTCAAGTATATTGAAAATAAAGTGAAATTGAGAGAATCAAATATTTATCCCTAAAGCAAATATTTGTTTCAAAAAGAAGAAAACTTAAAACACATTCAGATGAAACAGTTAATATAAACAGCTCCGAACTGGATGATGTGTATTAATATAAGGGCCTTTTCCGAGGTGTTGTGTGCTCAGTGTGTTCCAGGTTAATGCAGTGTTTGCGGTCTATTTCGCGCCTGCTCCGGTAAGTTGCGTGTCTGAGATGGAGAGACTCCGGCTGGGCTCCTGCCTCCAGCGCCTCCCCGGCCCCGAGGGATTTAGGTTGGGATTGGGAGACAAGACGCCATTTCACCCTCCAAAAATGTCTTAAAATGACTGCTGGTAAGAGGATTAAAACAATAATGCCCCCTCTCTTCTTCAAGGTTTTTAGAAAAGATTTCTTCTCCCGAAGAAAAACCGTTTAGGCTGGAATTAAGGGCAGAGAAAAGTAGCCTTTTAATGTAAAGCTTGCATATTTTTGTTGAATTTTCTGAGAGGGAGAGAGAAAGAGGAAGGTGGAGCTGAGGGGGTGGGGGTCAAATCCCAAACTCGATCTGATCTTTGGCCACACTCATTTGTAGAACAGCCTGCGTGAGAAGAAAAACTGGGGTTCTAGAAAGCCACCTCGACGCGTTCACCAAAGTTCACTTCATGTGTCACACGAACACATCGGCTCAAACGCGCCTGTCACGCAAACTCAACTAAATTATATTAATTTATGTTTGAATTAATTAAGTTTTACATGATTCAATAATATTAAATTATTTATATTGCTTATTTGCAAATATTAACAACAAATTAATACAGTAATTATGAAAGTAGAGATTATCTTCATATATTTTATTTTCAATTCCTACTATATTTATGTATGTATTTATTTTGTGCCTGCAAAGAATTTTTGGCCTAGAGGATAAAAAAAAAAAAAAATCGGATTAACTTGTGAACCGATGGAAATAAGAACTTAAACTGGAGGTAAATCTGGCCAGTGTCTCTTTGTGGGAACCGTTGCTAAAGTAATTAAAGCGAGAAGGAATTCTTCTCAGCTGCTCTTCCCCAAATCAGCTTTTTCACGGAACTTAATGGGGGCTAATGTCCAGCGTGGAAGAGGGCTTTCAGCGAGTGTCAGGAAGGCCTGCTATTAGAGTGATATTAGGCCTGTGGAGCAGCAGACCATATACCATAGAGGGAGGAGGGTCTAAACTCTTAATGGAACCTAAAATATAACATAAGGACTTCTAATCAAAGGGCTTAATTTTCAACTCTGATTAGTTTGGTTTATGAGGACAAACTTGTCATCTGATACAGACTTTCTAAATCAAGATATTGGTTTTATAAGATACTACAAGGTCATTTGAGAGAATAAAAGATTTTTTAAAATCAAAATTTTAAAAAAGTTTCACTCGTTTGTGTTCAGGTTTAAAGCAGCAGAGAAGCGAATGAGATATTTAAGGAGTGTGTGTGGATAGTATGATGTTCAAATTTCTGAAAGTATTGAGAAATATCCAACTACAATTTTGAAGCTCATGGTGATTTTGCAAATATTATATAAGATGAACTGATGATCAGATGATTTATATGCAATGATCACTATAGATTAAAACAGAAAAGCACCAAATTCTCATATTTAACCCTCAGAGAAATACGTGGAGTTTCAACCTAAAATGTAAAGTTGGCATGAGTGAACAGAAGTTCCAGACGTTTCATTTTGCAGGACATTACCAACTGCTATCATGATCACTATCCTGAATGCAGGACACATCTCTTTACTTACCATCCTCACATAGCTTCTAATCCTTATTACCTTCAGAATTGCAGCACTACTCGCTACAGGCTAACTTTCTAAACCTCAAATTCATCTCAGATTTCTGTGGATTTCATTGCTGTGCTCATTGTTCTCTGTATCCTAACTGCATTCAAGATTTATCATGTTAAAGCTTCTCCTCAGCTCTGCGTTATCGTCTTTACTCTCCATCATCCTCCTGCATGCAGGAATACCAGAACTTTATCCCTGCATCGGGACTTTGGCTGCCTGAATCAAAGCTCAGCTGAAGAAGCTGCAGCAATTTATAAATCATATTCACAATTTTATCAGGCTTAAAATGCTTGAACATTTGTAATTTTACCCCTCTAGCTCAAAATAGCATTTTACATTAGACTCAGGAGAAAGTTGATGCCTTCAGCCTTCAGAGTCCATTAACTTTTTAACATAAGATTTTCTTTAAATTCATGAAGCATCAGGCTTTGTTGGAGGTTCTCTGGTCCTCACAGGTTCTTTATCAAGGTTACCTTCTAGTCATTCGGGTGAAATTCATCATATTGATGTATGGTTTAGAATCAACTCAATCTCTAGGACTCGTGTGACTAGAGTAACAAAGCAACAAGCCATTAACAATCTTCTGGTTGCATAGCTGGACATTCATCTTTAGGAATTCCCTCATGGATGCTGGATGCCGGACCGACTCTCCACAGTCTCTTTCAACATTTAGCTGACAGACAAGATCACAGCTTCCCCTGCACATCTGATTCGTCTCAATGGCATATAGCCGCCATTTCAATGTTCGTTTAAAATCAAAGATATAATTATTAAGCAACAACACGTACTGTGACTTAATATATACTGTGACTGGGCAAATATTTAAATGTGTAATTTTTGCCATATGCATATTAAAATGTCTATAAATAACTACCTTTGCTTCATAATTGAGTTATGTCAGTATAGGAAGGTGGTGAGGAAGACTTTGTTTAAAGAGAATGAAATTGATCATTTCCCCCGGTGAACATTTCCTCCTACTCTATTGAACATTCCTGAATTTCAGACAAAACCACAAACTCAGAGACAGACATGAAATATTGTGTATGTAATGTGTAAACATCAGTCATTTATAAGATACGAAGCTCCCTAAGTCAGTAAGGCAGTGACAAATTAAAATGACACGTTTTAATTATGAATTATGTAATATGCAAGGAAGGAACACTTAAAATATTCATAATGAACAATTTTGTCTCACTTTTTTAATATTGTTACCTTGAAAAGAATCTGCAGACATGAAGAAACATTTATCAGATGAAGTGTTCTGGTGCTGCTGCTGGGGTGCAGTGAATTTATGGGAACTTTTTAATCCAAAACCAGAGAAACAAAATTACATGAAAACAGTGGGAGTGAACAAGTGAGCAGAAAGATGCTGAAACACTTTTAAGAGATGGATGAATGGCAAAGTTCTGACAACAGGTCATTGAGTACACTTTACATATTGCCATTGGTAATAGAAATATAAAGGTTGGTGGAGCTTTTCAACCATTTATGCGTTGTTTTACTAAAACACTACAGAATGTAGCACACAGCTGGTGGCTGGTGTACTTTGGATCGGGCTTCAGCTTGGCTTGGCGTGTCCATTTTTGTAGTGGAAAACAGGAAAATGTTGCATTGCAGTTAAATAGGTCACCTAAGTATGTGTCTGAAAACGTGAAATAAACCATTAACAGCATCAAAGTTCATAACACTTTCTTCTTTTTCAACCATTTTCATATTATTTACATTTTTTCTCTATATAGCTGAACTGTACCATGAAACATCTTTCTGGTAAACGTGGTAGGAAACAGAACCCTTGTTCTTGTTTGGTCAGCACTGATTCATAGTTTGATCTCTCATTCAGCTGTTCTACCAACAGCCCCAGTAAAATCTCCTCCAGATGACACACTGTCCATATTATTGCAATGCTGGTTGAAAATTAGCACATATTTCCTTCAAGTGATGTCACTAGAGGTAGATTAACAGATGTTTTACAGCATGTATGATTTTTTTCACATGGTGCAGTCGGACATAGTAACACCTGTAAACAGATTTGAATGTGTAAGGCAATCCCCTCAAAGGATACATCTGAAACTTTACAAAAAACTGGTGTTAAAAGAATATAATGGGAGAAACCGCGTGTTTGTATGTGAGACTGAGCAGAAGTTTCTCGTTTGATCACCGCTGTTCATCCTTGTATGAAGCTCATCTCATCATGCTGCAGCCAGGGCTTTTCCTCTGAACGGTTTCTCTGGCAGACTTGACATATCGAGGTTGGCAGGTTTGTTTCCTCGCTCTTTCTCAGAGCCGGTCTTTGGTTGTGCCCCTTAGGCTGCGGCCCAGCACAAGGGTTCCTATTGTTAAGGCCTAATCCAGGGGCTACACAGCTTTAGCAACATGGTGGGATAAAAGCCCATCAAACCACTACTTTATGGGGGCAAATCTTTTCTAATCCCTCGCTTTATCTAAACAAAAGGAGAGAAACAAGAGGATAGAAAGAAACTGTGCAGACATAGGGCAAGACTGAGAGCTAAGATGCAAAGAAGTAGTTTCACTGGAGAAGCTAACCATTTCTGACAGGCTTTCACTAACGGATTGACAAAAAAAACGGACACCGGGATTCCAAAACGGGCCGTAAAGGGTCTTTTTTTTTTTTTTTTTCCTAAAGTTAAGCTCAAGATCCTTAGAGGGATATGTTGAAATTAGTGAGATTAATTCAAAAACCTTAGGTATTAAGAGGACTTGGCAGGAGGCACCTGTCAGTTTTGAATGCTATAAAAATTGCTCCTGATTTGCGCCGTTGATGTAAACAAGCAACGACTGTGTGATCTTGATCTCATTCTTTTCTCTGTTCTCGGACTGTGAAAAGGGAGTATGGGCATTTCTCTTTCTCTTACTCACAAACTGCTTAGATAATCTATTCTATCACACCCGACCCCATCCTGTGTCCAACAACAAGAACCCACAAGGCATAAAGAAACAGCTGAATTTCACGACTGGGATTTTCTCAACAAACACAGAATGACACTTACAAATGAGGCTCTCTATTTTAAGTCTGTTTAGATACAGGTCACCTTTCACTGTATTGTCCCCTCTCCTTCTGAATTTGTGGCTCAAAAGTCACATGGTGTGTGGACAAATACCCTGACACTGTTTTGTGTCTGCTGTCTATTCCAGTTCATATTTTTGCTCCACAACTGCCTTCAGTTCCCAAGTGTTGCTTCTACAAACGACTCCATGAGTTATAGGGGCTCCATTTTCCAAATGCTTCACAAGAGGGCCATTTGGAGCCAGACACCTGAGCAGAGGCTGGGAAACAGGTAGTTCCATGTAAATAAACCTCCACAGCCGAGGGGCTTTTACACTAACAGAAATATGGTGACATAAATAATTTACAACATGAAAGCAAATACATTGCCTTCATCCACACAAAACAAATTAGAGGCTTTTGAAATGCAGATACATCATTTCATTCATCATTTTTAATTTTTGCCTGACAGCATGCCCCCTGCTGGCATGTGTTGATACCCTCTGATGGGGGTAATTAAGAGATAATAGGCGAGGGCTGCTCATCAGGGACTGAGTGATTAGTGATTCATTACATGAGATTAGAATGAGGAGGAAGAGAGAAGGAAAGTGGTTGGATTTTGGTGGGGGGGAACACTGGAAGAGCCTGACAAATTGCCAATGGATTTATCCGGGGTAATTAACTGTCATTCGGGGGAAAAGCTGGGGCTGTTACAGTGCAACAATCAGACAGGCTGACTCTGGCTTTCCTCTCTGTTCATCACAGTGGATCTTTTATTGTTGGTTTATGTGTTCAGACAAAAATTATTTGGCTGTGAATACAACGAGGAGCATTAATTATTTAAAATAAAAAAGCACACCACAATAGTATGAAAGAAGGAGATTAACTTAACAGTACAAACTTATATGATGCTAATTTGAACTCTGATTGCCCCAGAAGCTTTGTATACTATCAATCGGCTTCACTGATGTTTTAGAAATACACACTGCAACAGAAGGTTTTATATTTTGAAAGGGAACATACTGGGTGAAAAGCTGCTGGAGAACAATGTGAATTGCCAAACTAAACATTTACTGCAATTACAAGAGTCTAAGAAAAGCAGTATTAAGAATTAAACTGTGAAATTCAGCTGTACTCTCGTTAAAGAATCTTTTGCATCCCATACGAATGGCTTCCATCCATTTTTTGATTGTCATGATCCTATAAAGTTGGAAAGTCTATATTCCCATCTTCATAGTCCTTTCAAAGCCAGCCTCCCATCCAGGAGTAATCCTCTCTGGTCCTTATCAGCCTCACAAAGCAGTGCACACTTACATGGAGAAGTTGCTTTTCTCCGTCTGTTTTATCTGATTTGAAAGCACTTAGAAACAGCTTTTAGTCTTTTCTCGATTATAAGGATGGGGAAAAACTCGGTGTGATAACTGCACCCCCCTCCATTGGCTCCCTCTGCAACAGCTGGCTATTGTTAAATCTGCTTTAAAGCATCTAAGGGTCATCTGAATTCATACAGTCAGGCTCAGCTGTTGAGCTTAAGTCACTGCTGTGTTGCACCTCTCGCCTCTTTAGTCCCTTAATATCAGAATAAAGGCTTTTTAAGTGGAGCTCTGCTTTATTCATCTACTTTTAACACCCCTGAACGTGTCTTTACTTCTGAATATCTGATACATGAACAGCCAGTCAAACGCAACTGTGGCTCCAAAGCAAGAACAAAAATTCAAGATAATTTTCTATAAACACAAATAACACTTTATTATTGATGGTTCATTATTTATAGTCTCTTCAAAGTGGTGAGGATGAATCTTAGAAACAGCTAACAGGGCCCGTTACAATGAGCTCTTCCCCCATAATCTCTCTTATAGTCTTTTATGAAATGAGTGTAAGTGGTTGATTTTATTGTTGTTTTATAATCTGGGTTTATGCCTTGTTCTGCAAAAAGACCTTTTTAAGAAGGCTTTGGCTTGCCGTCAGTGTAGAGCCATATCCAGCTTTAACCCACGGACTGACCGCTGGGACATCAGCCTAACAAGATCATTTAAACACAAACAGTTTTGTAAGACAGTTTTGGCAGTAGTTTTGATTTTGTGGAATGCTGATGGGAAAAAATCTAAGTGGGGGAAAAAAAGCTTTCAAGAACCATGTAAAGAGACAAGAAATCTTTAGCAAAGCTGTGCCTACCAAGAAGCCATGTTGTACTTTGATGAATCTAATTTATAGATAGTATAGAATAAAATCTACAGTCTGATCTGATTAATAAACTTTAGAGGAACTGCAAGACATGGTTGGTCTCCTTCAAATAAGCTAGGATAGCTGTCATACCGCTTTCATTTATGTTAACTTAGTTAAAGGTCCCATATTATATTCTTTTTAATTAATTTCACACAGCTGCCACATGCCACTGTATTTAAAATGTATTGCCCCAAACTGATCCGTGATCCTGAATTTCAGCGGTCTAAAAGTTCCTCCAATCATCTCTACTCATAAAAGGCTGGTTCTCTGGTCTGACCATTAAATGTTAATGAGCTTACTCTGTCAATGCCTGCTACACACCCCTGTTAATGTGGATTCGCATAAGTGCGCATGTGGCCACTTTTATTACATACTTAAATTTGACCAGTGACGTGCAGTCAGGGGAGGCAGGGGAGGCACGGCCTCACCTGCCATAATGTGAGGGGGAAAAAAAGAAAAATGGAAGAAATAAATTAAATGGTTATATTTATCCTGTAATGCATATTATAAAGTTATTTTCTAATCAACATCACCAATTATAGGTTATTTTTACTCAAAATTGCTGAATTTTCACATTTACCCCTTAAATACAAAGAGACCTGCGGTGAGGCACCAGCTAGCCGAGCCTTACCATGGATTGCGTAATAGCTGTGCTGACATGCTATACAGTGAGACCGTAATGCTATTTCTCTATATGTCACTATTAAAATGTTCAAACATGTTTGCGCTATGAACTAAATATCCATTTTAGCTAATGTATATAATGTACAGTGTTTTTTTGTCAACAACTGCTTGAGCATAACGTCTTTCTTGAGTTGAGCGGTCCTGAAGCCGCTGGAAAAAGGCACTACGTGAGGCACGATGATGTCGTGCCTCATTGGTAGGAGGCGCTGGATCTCCCAGGGATTCAGCCAAGGAGTCTTTTTCCTCGGCCGTAGAGGAAGTGACAGCAAACTACAGCCATTCATTTGTTTTCCGCTCGCCTTGTCTTACTATATAATTTTTCGATGCTTTTGTTCAGAAGGAGTGGCGCATGGACTTTATTTATAAGTAAACGTAACATATAAACAAACATGTAGGAAACAACACAACAACGTTTTTTTTAATCAAATGTGCTTATTTGTGTGTTACAGTTAGCACGTGTAAATAATTCTGCTCTGAGACTTTAAAAATAACCCACTCACTGTTGATAATTAAATTGTGAATAAGCTACACTGTAGGTTCATATGTTAGTAAGTCTAATTATGATGAGATCAGTGCCTCACCAGCCATGAACCTCACCGTAGGTCACTGGTTACTACTTATTTCTCTCTTACTTTTCTCTCTTCTTTTTCGTTATATCACTGTTGATTTTTCCACGGCGATCATGGACGTAGTTTCACTCTCATTCAGCCGACCGTAACAACGATGGGTGCTGGTCGTTTTTGGCTGCTTCATGACTTTGCGGGCTATACAGTCGATACCGTCCTGTTTGTTTTTCAGATTCTAGGACTTGGTAGGGTTAAGGAGGACCACCATACATAGAGACCTGAAAAAATGTGTTTTTCCATAATAGAACCCCTTTAGTCCTATTACAGAATTCAAGCTTCCATAGCTTAAATTCTTTAGAAATTTTCCAATAGTTACAAATCTTTTGTCAAATAAATTTCTTCAATTTTTTACAAGTTAATTTTATGGAAGACATTTGTCCTGTCTCATCTTGTGCTGAAATGTTCGGTCTCTGCTTTTTTTGCTGCAGAAAGAAACTTCAATTACTCCTGTGTGAAAACAGTGGGTGGTAAACTTGATATTTTATTGAGTTAGATCTGGGGTTAGTTCTGCTGCCAGCAATTTGGATCTAATTACAGTGTGATGACAGTCTCTTTAAAAGGTACCAACCAGTGTGGAAGTAAGTGCTAAAGAAATGACTGTGTCAGCTGGCCTGAAAGAACTCAGATCTCCACAGGGACATGGTGACTGGTTGCTCAGTCTGGATACCTGGTCTTACAGATCCCTCCAATCAGGAGCAAACGGGTGACACTTCTTATAATGTGGAGAACATTTCAGATGAGCAGTTTGCCTGCAGTAACATTTGTTCCAGCGATGAATTGAGATAGCGTCCATAACTGAGCAGAGATGGGGAAAGAAAAGTAGAGAGACCTGAAGGATAAAAAGGAGTCTTGCTGGGCCCAACTGGCCATGTAAAGCGCCAGGCTGTCCTGCCTGTCAGGTGGCGACAGAATGGAGGAACCCAGGAGTGAGAGCTGCTGTCTTCTCGTCAGATAATCCCTTCAGCACACAGAAGCAGCAGGGGGGGCAGCAATGGCCTGTTAAAGAGAGCTGGAGTGGATGGATATCTGCATGTATTTATCTGTTCTTAATGAGCGCTGATTAGCTGTCTGAGGAGGTGGAATGTGGGTGTTCGGAGACCCGATTCTCCGAAATGTGAAATATTCCATGCAATTGTATTAAAATTATACTTCTTTCAATTAATGCATAGTAACATCTATAACACAGGTTCTCTATAATAATACAAGTAGAGCGTGCTTCAAGATGAGATAGACTGCAACGGTTTGTGTTTTCATGTGTTTGTTCTGCCTCCAGGGCCTTATGTACACCCCCCACCCTGCAGAAGAGGCCTTTGGCAGTGATCTGACTCTACATGAATATAAATGAAGAGGTAACACCCTGGGGGGGGGGGGCACAGAATCTGATGACAGTGCAGGAAAACACTGGAGCATCTACGAGGATGCATGACTTCTCAGCCCTGCCACTGATATGATTAAGTGACTGGATTTGAATATATGTGCGCGCTAGTGTCCTGTCAGATGGATATGAATAATGTATTGATAGCCAGCCCCCTGTGGTAGTCTATATAATCTCGCCTGTGTGTGTGTTGTGTTTAGCCTGTCCAGCTGGCAGGGTCACAGGGGGATGCACAACACATTATGTAACAGTCCCATGAGATGTGTGGGTGCATGTTCCCTTTCCATCATCAATCAACACAGTGAACTGTTTAACAACAACAATGAGGCAGTTAAGAGGCCCTTCAGCTCGTGCCAGAAGTGGTGATAATAACCTCGACACGAATTTGTCAGTCTCCTTCCTCCTCAGTCTCTCCCAGCATCTGCCTCTTTTGATTGTGCACCGAGTCAAGCGTGGCTCACTTACAAGAGAGAGATGGACAGTAATTGGTGAGATTGATTTTTAAAGGCTTATTTATTTGACCTGCACCTTGTCCATATGGAGCATTTTCATTAAGCTTGATAAATGCCTGACACGCTCCAATTTCTTTTCCTTGGAGGCACCTCTCCTACTTTTTGTGAAATGAATTTTTAAAATTTGTCTTATTTATTTATTTGTTTGTTTGTTTGTTTACATTCACCACTTTCTGCTGAAATGAAAGAAAACTGTTTCTGTCAAAATACCAGATGTTTTTGTTGTCAAATAAATGGCTGTCTCCTTCTTATGGCTCGTTATTTACAATGTATGTAAGTAAGCAGTTGGTCAATGAAAAGCAGGCAACTAAATCAGCATTCCGTTAAGTGATTCAATAAAACCGATAAGGAAACTTTGGGGAAAACGTAGGTTTGAGAGTCAATGCTGATCACCGTTTATCCTGTAAAACAGAGAGGCTAAAAGACAAGAAATACACATTGAAACTTGAGAGAAAATTACTGAATACATTCAAATAAAATGATCTTTATATCCAGCAGGATAAATTTACCATCAATAAGTCTTAAGAAATTTTCAGTTAATAAACACACTAGTAAGATAAAAATAACTTTAAATACTATATTATCATTACATATCAATATTAACATAATTTCCAATCCCATTTTTCAAGATTTAAAGTCTTGATATGCAGAACAATTTGAAACGTATTCTTGCCTCAAGTATGAAACAAGGCTTAAACAATTCTGATGCATTTATAGAAGCACAAAGAGAATCACTCATCTTCCTTAATAAAAGTTTAAAACTCTCCACCATTCTCATGTATTTCTGATAGTTCCCTCTCTAGATGTTAAACATGCAGTCACAGTCCTGCTGTGTCCAAATAGAGCCATCATGAAACGTTTATTCTGCTGTACACCCAAATGACAAAAATCTTCCCTCTAAATCTTAACCATGTGTTTTTCTCTGCTAGTGGGAGCTGAACAAGCTGTAAACAAGTTGTCGACACATCATTGACATAGGTTTCAGGAAGCAGCTGCTTATTCACAATTCAAGCAGATGCAAAGAGACATAATTATTTATTGGAGTTGTGGTGACTGCCGTGAGATTATAAATCGTTGTTTAGTCTATTTTAGTCTGCATAATGTTTTCCTGGGCTGTCGTGTATTTGGCTGTTTATCTGCTAAATACTCCACTGTGTAACGGAAGAGGTTGCAGGTTCACCACTATAAAGAAACAGATTCACACCACTTTTTAACTTTCTGAATTCACCAGTCGTCATTATTGCTTTAACAAAAGTAGTGCAGTAAGTAAACCCCAAAGGCTACGTGTTTCTTTGAAATCTAACACCTCTGTCCTCTTGGAAAGCCATGCCAGCATTCATTCATGTTCTCTCCTCTGCTTAATGAAATTAATTCTTTCTCAGATTAGGTGCCTGTTACAATAAATAAGAGTGTCCCTGGATGGACACACTGGGAGCACTAAAGAGACGAGGGGAGAAGTATCAAAAATCTAAATTTAAATGTTTCGTCATAACTGCAACGTAGATATGGAAGTAAGCTGAGTTAAAATGTGTCTGTTTTTTTTTGTTTTTTTTTATCTGCATTGAGCAGGCTTGCAAAAGCAAACTTCCTCTCACAGAGCTGCATAGCCTTGAAACATAAAAACTAATCCATGGTATTGATCAGTGTGTTTCATACTGTTCCCTGCAATCCATCAAGCTAACAGTGCGGGATAGGACTAATTTATATCATCTGAAAGGTGTAATCAAAGATGAATGAACCCCAGCATGATAGAAATGTGCACAGAGTTATAATTTCTACCATGGTGAGTAATGGTTGGATAAAAACAACAGCTGCTGTTGAAAAAAGAACTAAATACAAGATTTGTACAACAGAGAAGAGCAGCCATGCTTGCCACATATTTAAATGTAAACTTTTAAATAACATATCTGTGCAGTATGAGACCAAATAAAAGCATAACATTTAGTTAAACCCCGAAAATGTCATGTGTTTGTAACTCATTTACCTGTTTTGGATGTAAAGCAGCAACAAAATACAGAATTTGACTTCATGTAAAACTTGAAGTAACCACAGGGAGCCACAATAAAAGGTACCTCAGCCAAACTAATTAGTCACAGCACACAATAACAGCGTTAGCAAACATTTATGTCATGACTTTATAATCATCCTTGGCTTTGATGAATCATTAAAATGTGCTGTAGGCAAAAACATTAACAACATCTTTATCCACTATACAATGTGAAGGTCATGCATGTGTGACAGGCTGACCTGGAGCGTAGAGGATGGTGGTGAGGCATTTCAGGAGTAATTGTGTGGAGGGACAGCGAGTGGCTGTAAATATATGTGTAAATATATATAAATGTTTCCTTTTAAAAAGCCACTTAAGAACTCCAACCCTTTAAATAAGGGCAGGAATAATCTGTTTCCTCCGTTGCGGTAGATCCAGGAGGGATTTGCAGAAACATTTGGCAGTGACACAGATCTACATAATCATTTTAAGTTTCTACCCGCTCCTTCCAATGATTCTCCTGCTGTCACTTTAGATACCGCTAAAACTGATTTGGGCTCCCTAATCTCCCAGTATTTCTTCGACTTTAAAAATCTCTAATATTATAAGGAGATTATTTCATTTATAATTGATTGAGTGCATTTGCCGGAGTGCCACTTCAAAGTTGCTGAATTAAAGATGCATTTAAGAAGCCTGGTGCCGGGCGCTGCAAGTCGTAGGCTGGGGTGGGAGGTTGAGATGGGAGGAGGATGGTTGAGGGGGGTTTGGGAATGGTGGTGGGGTTTGCTTGCATCGTCTCTGTGCAGCGAGCAGAGCTGATCCATGGAGATTGCTTGAAATGGTCTCTTGCAAAGTGCCTCAGTTGGAGAAAGCAAAGGAGGACACCCGCCAACGGCAGCAGGCCAGCAGCATTGGGAAACTGTCTTTTGGCAGGACTGTGCAGTAAAGAGGCTGCTCTCATTACATTTACATTCTCAGAGATACAACATCAGGCTATGTCCATCCTCAAAGTTCTAAAAAAACTCTGAGAAAGCATCAAGAGGAGGATTCACAGGTGAGTCTGTTCTACCTGTGAGAGACTTTACTCAAATATCTTCCTCTCCACTCAAGGGAATCCATTCTGAACTGCCAAAAGTGTACAGTTTTTTAAAGCCTTTTTAAGCTCTATCTTGGTATCTTGGATTTCCAGCAGACAGGACCCTAAAGTATTCACAGTCTGGGGCTAAAATAAGAGGACCCCTGATTCCCCATCTTTTCCCAATTCCAAATTGAGTCCAAAACTCCATTCAGGACCAAATCTCCCACCTACTCACTGGCTTAATGTTACCTGCAACTCCTCTCATTGGACCACTGTCAGGGTCTTCATTAACACGGAGAGTGAGAGATAGAAGGAAAATCTGCCCCAGCCCAAAAAAACAGGAAGAAGATATGGGCTATTGTAGAGCTTTCCCAGTGCTTAGTTCTGACTAAATGAATCTTGACAGTGAGCAGGATGCTCTCCTCCTGCCCAGTATTGTACCAGCTCACTCTGTGCACCCCCAGCATCTCGACTATATGCCCCCCACACCCTCCCCCAATCCCCGGCCTCCACTGCTACCATGGCCCAACCGGATCATAATCCTCTTAACGCTTTGCCTTATTAACCACTCATCTAAATGACATGAAAGCAACCAGCTGGAAAGAGGAGAAAAAGTAAATTATTTCCCCTGGAATAAAGTCCTGGACTCTTTACCATATAGTACTTTGTATTTCACATTTGATTATGTGACAAGTGTGTCTAAGTCTGCTCGAGGCTCAAGAGAAATGTATTTCAGAGCCCATCAGGCAAAGCAAATTTAAAAAGAGGGTCCGGCTGACTCGATGATTGTACATATACACTTTAGGTCTCTCTCTCTCTCTCTCGCCCTTGCTTTCACACACACACACACACACACACACAAGCACACACACACACACGCACACACGCACGCACGCACGCACACACGCACGCACACAGTTAAATTGAATAACAAGATATTTCCATAATTGGTGACTAAATGGAAGATCCATGTGACTCTTTTTTTTTTCAATAGAACAAACTCTGATCCCTCCCA
The DNA here is from genome assembly GCA_013358685.1 of Antennarius maculatus. Lineage (NCBI taxonomy): Eukaryota > Metazoa > Chordata > Actinopteri > Lophiiformes > Antennariidae > Antennarius > Antennarius maculatus. The sequence continues at coordinate 9,362,021 of CM023610.1, read as the reverse complement.
GAAGAATCCACTCATTAGGCTCCATGTTTGAACTTACATTTGCCCACATTTGCCCTCATCTCCGTCATCATCACCCTGCCTGTACAACCCAGTGAACCTTCAGAATTCTCCACACCACCACTTGTAAATTAATTCTGGCTACAACCATTTGACCCAGTTCTTGCTCCACAGGTAATGGATGTTGGTCTCCTGAGTGTTCAGACCAAGCAGACGTACCAACAACAAAGAGGAAACTACCGGTATTTGTATTCAGGGTGTTAGTAATACACAAACGTGGTAAACAAGTGTGAACGACTTACGTTGAAGACATAACATGACAGCAGGAGCCAGGAGTTGGAAAGTCATTGCATGAAAACATAACCTTTCCAGATTTGTTCCCCTACATTGGCCAACAATGTTAGAAATTAAAGCTCCTTCAGTTATCTGCTGATTTTTAAATATACCAATGAAAATCATGCTATTTCGCTACGAATGGTTTAGCTTATTTCTACCATTTGTTTTGAAGTTAATGTCTAAACTTTTTGGTTCATTCTCATCGTTCTGACCAGTTCTCCCATCCAAGTACTAACCAGGCCCGACTCTGCTTAGCTTCCGAGATCGGACGAGATCGGGCGTGTTCAGAGTGGTATGGCCGTATGCTGACCAGTTCTGATAAATGAAAACTTCACTCGCTTTATCAGACTAACTCAGTTTTGATGTTTGCCTTAAGTCAGCACAACTTCAATTTATTTCAGGGCTGTCTGAACAAAAAACTAGGATCACTGAATCACTTTCATAGTTGATCCTTTAACGGCAACAATGTTAGATTTGTGGCAAAACACTATGACTGAATGTGGATTTTTCCATATACGCATGTTAAATGATGTTGTCAGTCATCATCGGACTCAAATGACCAGAGAGAAGAGAAGACAAGAGCCAATGAATAGTTGATCATCCTCCACAGCAAAATGTCCTGCATCCATTCTCTACCGCTGCATCCATTTCATCCATTGGATCCATTGGATCCCACATTTTTTTGGTCACAAATTGCTCATTGGTTTTAATTTTAATTTTAAGATAACTGAATTGGTATGAACTTCTTCTTTTCCTTTCGGCTTTTCCCTTCCAGGGTTGGTCACAGCTAATCAATTGCCTCCATCTAACCCTGTCTTCTGCATCCTCTTCTCTCACACCAACTACCTTCATGTCCTCTTTCACTACATCCATAAACCTCCTGTTCTTCTCTAGGCCTCCCGCCTGGCAGTTCAAAACTCAGCATCCTTCTATCAATATATCCACTATCTCTCCTCTGGACATGTCCAAACCATCTCAGTCTGGTCTCTCTGACCAAAACCTCTAACATGTGCTGTCCCTCTGATGTACTCATTCCTGATCCTATCCATCCTGGTCACTCCCAAAGAGAACCTCAGCATCTTCACCTCTGCTACCTCCAGCTCTGCCTCCTGTCTTTTCCTCAGTGACACAGTCTCTAGACCAAACAACATCGCTGGTCTCACCACAGTTTTGTACACCTTTCCTTTCATTTTAGCTGAAACTAAGCACAATCATATTCCAGGACAACAATGCCAAAATTTATCGGACTCTAATTGTGAAAGAGTGGTCCAGGGAGCATGAGGAATCATTTTGTCACATCAATTGGTCCCCACAGTCCTGAGCTTTACCCCATTCAAAGTCTATGGGATGTGCTGGAGCAGACCTTGCAGAGTGGTTTGACTCCTATTGTCAATACAAGAACTCGGCCAAAAATTAATGCAATTCTGGACAGAAATAAATGCTGTGACGTTGTACGAGGTTGTCAAAACAATGCCGCGGCAAAGGCGCACTGCAATCAAAGCTACAGGCAGTCCCACGAAATAATAGAGTGTGTGAGGTTTTTTTTGGCCGGGCAGTGTATAAATAAACTACAGTGCGCCCTTGTGCATTCGCACATCAACACCCGGGACTCCACCTAATCACGAATTTTTGATAGGCAGTCATGTGATACCATACGCGCATTCTATTGGCTGACGGCATCCGGAAGTGTGCTTGGTTCCGTGAGTCTCTGACTTACGTGTGACACAACAGCACTGTGGCTCCTGGAACGCATTAACCGCGAGGAACGAGGGTGCACTGTAATTTGATTTGACTAGCATACACCCCAATTGGATCTTAAAACGAAAGCTAAGCTTTATAATGCTTCCATACTCTATGATTCATATAGTCACAGAGGATGTGGTAGGAGGTGAGTATTAGCATCTTCCAGACGTATTGGTGCCAACTTGACATAGGCAAACTTGTAACTCGTTAGCTGAAGAGAATCAATGCATTTAGTTGCTAATACCATTAGCAACTAGTTGGTCAACATAGAGGATCATTCATTCATTCATTCAATCTTCATTACCAGCTACTTCAGCTGTCGCAGGTCGTAAGGTTGCTGGAGCCTATCCCAGCAGACTGGAGGCGTGAGGCAGGGTACACTCCGGGCGTAACACCAGTGCATTGTGGAGCCACATGGAGGACAGAAAAAATACACGTACACACTCAAACCTACGGCAATTTAGGTCAGGCCAATTAACCTGACGTGCATGTTTTTTGAGGTGGGGGGAAGCCGAAGAACCCGGAGAGAACCCACGCAGACATAGGGAGAACATGGACACTCAACACAGTGCAGGACTCAAACCTGGAACTGCCTTGTTGTACGGAGACAGGGCTACCCACTGCGCCACCGTGCCGCCGACATGGAAAATTAGTCAGGTAAAAATCATTCAACATTTACCAAAACATTTTTATCCTGTTATCAGATGCTCAGCACTCAGAATCATATATTTCAAGATAAGAGAAGCATCTCATTAGGATATTATGGTTGGTGTGTTCCAGTAGCTGTCCAGGTTTAAATTCCTCATATACTTCTTGCAGCTCTTAAGCCAGTGTGTGGACTGTATTATCGAGGCTGTGACAGAATCTCACACCTGAACAATAAATTACTTTGCTGGGTCCAAGTCTGGTTCATAATAATGTTCTCAAGGCTGCCTGATCTAAACAAGCCTCCCCATCGCACCAGCAGTAATCAATTACTGATAGATTTGACTTACATTAAGTGGAATAAGCTTCATGATGAGATAATAAATATGCTCAGAACAAAAATGTTCAAAACTCTATCCAACTTCTATCATGTTCTATTTTTTTTAATCAAGTATGGAAGTAAAGGTGCAGAACACAAATATTACTGAATGCTCTATTACTATGCAGAATTAAAGAGAATAAGCTAATATTTTGGATAAATAGACCAGACAGAAAGCAGGTTTAACAGGCAGTTCTCTTCAGATTTCCTTGGTGACACTTAGACACTTTTCAGCATGAAATACAGCACTAGCATGTGTCTGGACCTGCTGAGATAAAATGAAGCTGAAATTTGCCTTTGCTTTTACTCCCGTAAGCGAACACTATACTCCTGTTAAGTTGACTGAAGAAACCATGTCCAGGGCTTTGTAAGGTCTGTTTGGTTTCCACACATCTTGTTTTCTTGTGGCTCCTCAGCACTCTAAGTCCTTTTCAAGGAGTTTATGAGGGTCTGCCCTGGGGAGAGAAAGCCGTGGCTGTATTTGCTTTGAGAATAGTCTCTTGACAGGGTGCTAAAGGAGCATGTCAGAGCACGGGTCCAAAAGTGTTTAGGTAAAGAGGACCACTACCTCTTGCCACTAAGGAATCCGCCCTTCTTCGGTAATCTGTCACACCTACTTCCAAATAAAATGGCTCAGAGATTTTCACACAAGTCTGTCAGAGTTAATATTTACCCCTGTCTGTTGGTCAAGACTGGGAGATGCAGACAGTAGGGACGATTTTGAAGCAGAGTGTCATCTGCATATCTTTACCTGATTAGGTGAGAAAATACTGACAACACATATTATATGGACTTTTCTTCACTTGACATCATGTTTTGATGAAGTAATTTTGGTTATAGGAAAAACTGAGAGAAATTGTTGGTCTTCAAAGAACCATTTTACATTTTGTAAAAAAAATGCTTATATACCTCCCTGACAAATTTTTGGTAGAAGATTGATGCAACTTTTACATCATGCAACCAAACAGGGATACACATGGACTCAAAGTGGAACAAACTAGCAAACTTCACTGTGTTCATAACATAACAAAATAACACCTTCAGAACTTGATAATTAATAGTTTGTTTTTGAAGAATGAATAAAGTCCTTGGTGTAAATATAATGGGTTGTTTAGCCAAGGGCTGTGAGCTAATGGTGTCTCTTCTGGTTGCATTCACTCTGATTAGGTTAGCTTGGTGGTTCCCCTGCTCTCAGTCTGTATGCTAAGCTACATTAACTACCTCCTGGCTCAAGCATCCTCTTCCATTGTGTTATTGACTCTCTGCAAAAGAACCACAACAGCACATTCCCAAAATGCCAAACAACTCCTGTAATAGTCCCAAAACATTAACTAACACCTTATTGTCATGCTCAAAGTGAATGTCCTTTTCATAAAGATGTACATAGAACTTATGTGTATCACTTCCTGTGTCTGTCTATCACTGCCTGTCAAACACGTGCGACGGTGGATGAAATTGGGGAGTCACTGCGGGAGAGCAAAAGCGGAATGAGCAAGTGGGGCATAGGGGAGGAGGCGGAGGATTTAGCATGGCCTGTCGGAGGGCTAATTCCTGTGCTGGCGTTGGAGCTCTTAGCTCCGCCGTGGCTCAGATATTCAGATTTGGGCTGGGCTGCCATGTGGGCTTGGAGATATTATGCAGCCGGCTCCTCCCCCCCTCTATTCAGGGCCTGCGAAGAGCCTAGGTATGGCGTTAAAAAAGGAGATTAAGTTTCCTCCAGAGAGCAAAGCTTCTTAAGGGGGTATCTGTGTGCCTCTCACTGGCTTGGTCAGTGAGGGATGCACGAGGGGGGCCTTGCCATGAACTCTAGTGGGAGAGTGATGGGTGGGAGACAGAGGGACACATAAGAAATGGGGATGAGGCATGCAGTGAGGCTGACCTGACTCCCACCTCTTGTCTAACTCAACTGTGACCATTTTTACTGAATCAGATATTGATATCCAATCAGATTCACTGCTTTGGCTGCTGGTAAAGAGGAATCCCCTGACAAGCTTTATGGTGGGGATAGATGATGCGTCCCGAGAGGACTTTGTTTGTCTGCATTGTACTGCCATATAATTCCATTTTAGAGCATCACTTGTTTTGTTGACATGACCATAAATGTACTCTTTAGAGTGTGTGAACAACACATATTGTGTCTTCATCTCGAAAGAGATGCTGTCCATGTGTGCAAAGACACATGGATTTTAAGAATTGTCTGATTCAACTGACAAGATGTGTGAATCGATCACTGGTTTAGGTAGAAGACAAACATCTATAACACTTCTGATATGAGATCAAAATGTCACCTTTCAGACGGCAGGCTAAAGTATTGCAAATTGTTATCTATGAGTTGAATCTCTCAATCACTTTGATTTTATTTCATTCACATCATAGTCAGCTGGAATTTAGAAGCAGAAAAAGAAAAGCCCTAACACATACTTTTATTTGATCAGCAATACTGATGACAGGGTTGAATGGGGGGGGAGGTGTAATGACTTCTTCTGCTTTGTAGCACGGCTAAAAAAGCCTTATCTGCTCAATTCAGCAGTGTCTCTCCTGGGAAGTGAGGATCACTGTAGTGAGGGACTGTCAGGTCCTGCCAATAGCCGTAATGGGTTCTAATTCCACATTAATGCAGTCTAAATGAAGTGTCACAGGAAGATTGATCTGTAGAGGGCGTTGCCTTGATGAAGGTTGTTCTAGTGAGTGGGCGCCTCAGTGGACACCCTGTTACCCTCAGCAGTGCCTCGGGGCCTCTGCTGAAACCTACAGGGGGCAGGCTGCAGGCTCTGCATGTAAAAGTCTGAATGCACATAAATGAATACATTTACAAACTGTTATGGAGTCAAAACAACCATAATATTATTTGATTTCTGTGAATAAATGCTAACAACTACAGAAACGTCCTGTCACTAATATTTCACAAATGTCTACTATGTGTTATGCATCTTTTGATGAAGGTACAATTTTTTGTCATTTTGTGTTGTCTGACAGGTACATAGGCTGGATAATGCTGCTAGTGGGAGATTTTGCAGGGAGCTTAAAAACAACCAGTCCTCCTTCTGTACATATCTAAAACCCTAGTTTACTCCTTTTCTACAAAAATGCTTTTTACTCACTGTCATTTCTAAACTGCTACTTTTTCCTGTATTATGGTATTAGGTTAATCGTGCAGTAATGCCACCATCTGTATGGTGTATGTTGTGTGTGTGTGTGTGTGTGTGTGTGTGTGTGTGTGTGTGTGTGTGTGTGTGTGTGTGTGTGTGTGTGTGTGTGTGTGCGTGTGTCTGTGTGTGTGTGTTTCTGAATCAATCCAACGCAGTGACAGTAAACTGGTCCCAGTAGTGACCAGTGCAACAGGGGCTGTAACCCTCAAACTGGAACAGTGCCTCGAAGAGATTCAAGGCAGTCTGAGGCCCCGTCCACACGATGACGGATTTTTTTGAAAACGCAACTTTTTGAAAAAGCATCGAAAACGATTCGCGTCCACACGACAGCGTTTTCAAAAAAATTGCCGTCCACACGTAAACGCATACATGCGTTTTCAAAGACGGCTATAAGCATGCCAAACCATGTGGTGGCAGTATTTAGTCAAATTTTATCCAATAGGAATCCTCCGTGTTTTGTTGTCACAAAACGCCTGCAAGAATGCTGCCATCAACAAGGTTCGTACATCCATCATGTTTGTACAAACGGGCCCATAAATATGAAATCACAGCGGTTTTCGTCGCAGGCAAGACATCAGCGTTTTTAAAAAGTTGCGGATACACCGTCCACACGACAATGCAGACCCAGCGTTTTTTTAAAAATCCACCTAGGCCACCGTTTTCAAAAAGTTGCATTTTCGTTCCGGATATCTGCATTGTTGTGTGGACGGACGGCGTATCGCAACAAAAAATTTGCGTTTTCAAAAAGTTCCAGCATCGTGTGGACAGGGCCTACCTCATCAAATAACAGAGGGCAAAAGTGGCGTCGATAAAACATCAGGGTTGAGGGTTGGATTGAGTTGTCCTTGTCTTATTGGACTTGTGTGACAAGACAGCCCAACCTGAAAGCCACCTCGTCCTCTGGCTAGTTCATTCCACAGATCCTGAGTGAACGAGACATGAACTGAGAAATCTCTGCATAGATTTGTCTCTGACAGCAGGGATACACTATGAAACAAGCTAGAACGGTGGCAGGTAAGGCATGGCATCACCTGCCACCATGAAAAAAAAATAGAAGAAATAAATTAAATGGTTATATTTATCCAGTGATGTGTATTATGTAGTTATTTTCCATTTAACGTCACCAATTTCGGGTTATTTTTACTCAAAAATGCTGAATTTTCACAAATACTGAGAAGAGACCTGTGGTGAGACACCAGCCAACCTCACCATGGATTGCGCAATGACTCAGCTAGCAGTGCTGACATTGAGACTGTAATACTATATCTCAATATATCGCTATTAAAATGTTCAAACAGGTTTGCTCTATGAACTAAATTCCAATAATTTAGCTGATGTATATAATGTACAGTGTTTTTTTTTTTGTAAACAACTGTATGTGTGCAACGTCTTTCATGAGTTGACCGATCCTGAAACGACTGGGAATAGGCACCAAGTGAGGCACGCAGTTCGATTGCCTCATGGTAGGGGGCGCTGGTGATCCCGAGGATTCAGCCAAGGATTCTTCTTCTGTTGCCACACAAGAAGTGACAGAAAACTACAATCTATACTCAGCGAGTCAAGTGCAGCAATTCATTTGTTTTCCGTTCGCCTCGCCTAACTTAAAAACTCAAAATTTTTTTGATGCTTTTGTTCAGAAGGAGCGGCGCATGGACTTCATTTATAAGTAAACGTAACATATAAACAAACATGTAGGAAACAACATAAAAATATTTTTTTAATCAAATGTGCTCATTTGTGTGTTACAGTTTGTATGTGTAAACAATTCCACTATGAGACTTTAAAAATAACCCACTCACTGTTGATAATTAAATTGTGAATAAGCTACACTGTAGGTTCATGTGTTTGTAAATCTAATTATGATGAAATCAGTGCCTCACCAGCCATGAACCTCACCGCACAACATTGGTGCATGCCATATAGACTGTAGACCCATGATGACAAGACACAGAAGTCGATCACTGCCAAATAAATAAAAAAATGTGTCTAAGCCCTTAACCTGGACACCCTAAAGGTCATCAGGTACCCTGGTGGAATAGTACAACAACCTCAGGAAGAGAAAGGTCATGAAAATGACCATAAAAAAGAAGCTCAAAATAGGGCATGGAGTACAGGAACATCTACCAAAAGAGAGAGCAAAGATGATGATGAGTGTCAAGTTCCAGGTTGGCAAGCGAGGCGCTGGCAGAATAGACCTAATGGTGGTTTCCAAGGAGCAGACAAGGGACTTTGATGAGGATGTGGAAATCCCAGCTGACAGTAACATCAACAAGAAGGTGCATGAAAAGACTTCATTTATGTTTTAATTTGTTTACTATACTGTTTTTGATGGTATCATATTAAAACCTGAGAAATATTGTCAGTCTCCAGTAGTGACAGAAGATGTGATCTGAATTCACACGTGCCTGTAATGATTTAAAGTATGGCTTGTCAAGGTTTGAGTCGATGTTTAAATCATGTTCATGCAATCACAAAACTCGTGCAATTTAGCCATGAGGCTTAAAGCACCGGACACATTTCCCTCACAACAAATGGCCCTTCACAGTTGATCAGAATCACATGAATTAAATTCAGTGTAGTTATGGTGGCAGAGGAGCATTGCAGCAAAGTTTGACTGCTGGTGTGTGTGTGTGTGTGTGTGTGTGTGTGTGTGTGTGTGTGTGTCTGTGTGTGTGTGTGTGTGTGTGTGTGTGTGTGTGTGTGTGTGTGTGTGTGTGTGTGTGTGTGTGTGTGTGTGTGTGTGTGCGTGTGGGTGTATGATTGCACACAAGCAAACATCTGCATATGTGTTCCCACCATCACAAGCAGCAGGCATCTGGATGAGCTTCCCAGGTGACCTAGACGACTGCAGCCAGAGTATCAGTGCCAGTTTGATTAACTAATACCCAGGCTTTTGGCACATGTGGTCAGGTTAATGAAACTCAGTGAGGAGTCACTTTTTCCTGGTTCCATCCCTACCAGGAAGCTGCAGGTGATGGGATGAGGTTCAGCAACACACTCCCTCGCTCCCTTTTTTCCCCCCGTCTCCACCAATGGGACTGTCTGATACCTTCGTTAAGCGCTAAAGCTGTTGAGAAGTATTACTCTTTCACCTCCTTTCCCCTTCTTCTCCGTCACAACCTGATGATTTTCATCAAATCATTTCATTTTTGTCCCTTTGCTAACAGAAATCGGGGGGGGGGGTAAATTTGGGAAATGCTCTTTTAATACTAACACTAGTAGAATTAATTTATTTAATAGGATTTAGTGACGTCTCCCTTGAGAACATAACAAAAATGAAAATCCTTTAGATTGATGTACCTTTTACTGAGTCGAATGTTGGAATCTTGCAGGAAAACAAATCCACCCAATTGATTTTTTTAAGCAGACAACATTTAGATAATTTTTTCCAAGGATTGTCAAGGTTGTAGGTGATATCAGCTGAAAACCTGAAAATGTCCATGCTTGCACTCTCTTTCTTTGCTGACACAGAAGTAGGACACACTAAAGAATGAACAACATAGTAAGGGTGTCCTGTCGCTTTAGGAAGAGTCCCATCTAATCTCTCACTATCCACTCAGGCCCTGGATATAAAAATTTCCTGCAATCTCAACTCTCAAAGCTGTCTTGATTTTGAGGGTGTGTGTGTCTGCATGTGAGGGAGGAAGTGTAGGACTGGCAAGAGGTACTATTGGGGGTTGTGGTTTGTTTGTGCTGTCCTTTAGAAAAAGAGCTTACGGGTTCAGTAGAAGAAACGCGGGGAGCTAATGTGAAGATTTAGGACTTTCTCCGAGGCTTGGCCTCGTCTAAGCTCTGTTTGCTTGAGCCGTTTGTGAGGTCCTGCTCACACTAAACCCAGATTAATATTCCCCCCATATCCAACCAGCCCAGACACCGTCTTCCATCCGTACTGAACCCACCCCCTCTCTTCCCTGCCTATTCTGGCCGTGATCGTCTCCCTTCCCTAATCCAAGTCCGCTGCCTCTCATCTCGCTCTTTATCTCGTCTAAGTAAGCACCTTTCTCATGGCTTCTTTCCATGAGGGGGAAGCAGCAGGAGGAGAGTAAATATGTTTTCCCCAAGCCCTCCTCGCTGCTCAATGACCTCTGTGAGGTGTTACTATCAGAGCGACTGCTAAACCCAGAGATTGCTTTTAGCCAGGTTCACCAGGGGAGAGCAGGGCTGGCTTTAATGGTTCTGGATTGGTTTACACACCAACCAGCGGACACCTATAAGGATGACTTCTTATTGTATTAGGGAAATCGTTCAGTTATTAACACTATAATGAACATAAACCTACATATAACCTGAAAGTTAGAGAAAACTTCTTGACTTCCAACTGTTGTGTAATTCAGAGCTTCCATCATTTTACAGGTGGAACATTTTGTGTGGGCTCTTTCTACGTGTTGCAACCTTATTTATTTACCTAACTGAATATGACATGGTAAAATGATTTTAATATAATTTACAGGAACACTGCCATTTTTTTGTAATTCATTTTTTAGGTAATTCGATCTGATTGTGTTGGTCGTTCACGTTGTTTTGTTCACACCTGTAGAATGCCGGTCCATCTGCACAATGTACAAATATGTGGTACATTGAAATTGAATTTAAATAACTTTACACTAATAAGTAATTAAGTATATTGTTTCTTATGATTTTAACAGCAATTTCTAAGCCACAGAAACATGTTATTGAGAGCAGGCCAATGGAAGCTTCATGTTGCTGGTTTCTCAGACTGTCACAACAAAAAGCCTCTTCTTGTTTGACTGCCTCTCATTCTTTTTTGTTTGCTTTTTCTCCCTGTCTTGCTCTTTTTCCCCCATCTGGATCAAGACTAGGAAAAGAATAACAAATGCATTTTGATCTGAGAGAAACGGGGACGAATTTGGCGCGCTAAACTGGCAGACTAAACCCATTACCTAAGTGTTCTTTATCTTCCCATATGCTTTTGTTGCTTAATCAGCTTTGTATCTCTCCAAATCCTGGATTGAGATAACAAACAAATGGATGAGCTCAACACGCAGAGTAAAAAAGCCTTTCTGCTGGCACCCTAAATGCTAGAAAGTATCCTCCTGCTGCACAGTGGTCAGAGCAGAAAATGCAACTAGGTCATATTCCTCTTCTTCTTTTTTTTACCAGGTTATAGCAAAGATCCACCTGAAATGACCTCTTACTTGTCCTACCTGTCATAAGGGAACTGACCCAAGGAAAGGTGGGGGGGAGGGCAGAGGTGGTGGTTGATGGTAGTGGGGGGTGTAAAGCTGGAACTCACAGATTTGCAATCTTGCCACAATTTTTTTCTGCTTCTTCTACATAAGAAAAGGAGGATTCTAGATTTTCTCAAAGCCAGGGAGAGCTAAGGATTCCAGCTAATGTGGTTTGTACAATAGTCACAATCCTTATCAGATTGTCTTCAGGGTTTTTAAAAGTGTGTGTTTTTGTGTCAGTTGTTGCTATATATTGTGACTGACTGCAGAGACTATTAAGTTTGAGAAGAATAATCAGCAGAGTTTAAAAAAAAAGGAAGGAAGGAAGGAAGGAAGGAAGGAAGGAAGGAAGGAAGGAAGGAAGGAAGGAAGGAAGGAAGGAAGGAAGGAAGGAAGGAAGAAAGGAATTACCTTACTGACTGTGTTTTTTGTACTGTGTCTGTTTCTTTTGTTTAATTTCCTTCATTCACATCTCTGTATTTGCAGTCTTACAGATAGCTTCAATAAACTTATTTCTATCTGGAATGATTGTCACACTTTCTGTCTTCGGGTAAAGTTCTGTTTGAAATCCAGAGAACATACTCCACAAAAAACCTTCAAGCAGGAATTAATCATTACTTGTAAAGATAGATCACAAATATCTGAAGTAATCTGGCTCTTTAGCTGCTAAATACTCTTGATATTTTTTGTTACACTGAGGTTTGGTTTTTACATACCATTGTTTAAATGAGCTGCCTCCTGTTGTCAAAAACAATGTGCGAGTTCAACAGTTTGTTATGTTAAGGTCAAAAAATCTAAATAATAAGCATAAAAACACAAAAGAATCATCTGTGTTGTTAAAAAGAACTGCGTTCATTACAGGTTCAATATTATGATAGTCTCAAGTTGTGCATAAAACTGATCAATTGGTATTCAAAAAAATATTTAATATAATCACTCATCATGTCGTGCAGTCATTGATTTTTCAGGACTATTTAATCTCTTATGTTTGTCTCAGACACAAAATACAGTTTAATTTCTTTGAAACCAGTTCAGATGTGTTATACGTAAGCATTCTTCATCAATCTCCATGCTGCTAAAGTGCAGTATGACAAATACTACTACCTGCCTACATTCTGGCACCTCAGAACTTCCTCTGACTCACATCTCAACTCATTTCTGTCAGAGAAAAGACACAAAAACAATTCTGTTCCGACCAGAGAAAGTGATGGTATGAGAGGATGTCGGCGACCTCAATGTGCATCTCACAGCTGAATTCCCCTCGGGGTAGAGGGGCTCATCGCCCCTATGTGTTCCCCCCATCAGCTACACACCCCCTCACCCACCCCCGCTATATCCACACTGACACACACAGACACACAATCTGGGAATCGCTCTCATTTATTATTGCCATGCTCCCTCGTCTCGTCCCTTCAGTTCAATGGTTGCACCACGAAAGCACGTCTTCCACCGCCAATGTCACACAATTACCTCTTAACTGCTCAAACAAATAGAGCGACCCAGAGAGTGACATCAAATCAAAACTGTCACAGGTGATTGAGTCTAGTCATCAAGGCAGTCGGCCCGCTGTACCTGTCAGGAGAGTGAGGGAATGAAAGGAGGGAGAGACGAGGGAGAATGTGATAGCGGCTTTATGATAGACCCCTAATAATGTATAAACACCCACTCTCTTTTTTTTTTTTTGCTGCAGTCATATTAAAGTTGGGCACAGAGTGCACAATGTCCTCCTTCTTGCTCTCTCCATTCCCTCTCGAGACTCAGGATGGAGAGAAATGGCTGTGAATGGAGTAATGATAGGGAAAATGATAGAAAGGAGATTGAATTTTCCATCCTCTGTGAACCATGCCAGCTCTGCTCCTGAGAAGACATTGGGTGCTAATGGGGTTAGATCACTTGCATGAGCATTTGAGGCCTGAGTGACGTTAGCAAGTGACGCTCCAGACACAGATTGAAATTTTTTTTTTTAAAAAAAACAACTTTTAAAAGGTGAAAACTCTCCAAAGGTTTGGGCAGGAAGTGATCGTCTCCAGACGACAGCTCAGCATTTCACTCTGCTAGAAAATCACATGTGGATCCAAACAACTGACAGCGTTTGCGTCTGTGATACGAGGGATGCAGATTTGGTGAATGCCGCGCTGGAGATGAAGAAACAGAGGAGAGCACGAGCAGAGGGTTGAACAAGAGCAAGCCGAGGGGACATTAGGGACATGATGATGTTGTCAGTGTCTGATGTAAATTGGAGAATGACACAGTCAACAGACACGGCTGGCTGCTCGCCGTGGCAACACGCCGGGGCCGTGACACTGACAAATGGAATATTTCTAAGGACTTAATCAGAGGAAATGGAGTTTGGTCTGCAGGTGACACGGGTCCCGCTTCAGCGCTCACAAAAAGAAACTGATTGCCTGCTTTGACACCCCCACCATCTCTCTATTTCTGTGTGTCTGTCTGTCTGTCTGTCTCACTGCTGCCTGTCTGACTCTGTCCTCACTCGCCTCTGTCATCCAAATACAAGTGGGGGCGCTACCCAGAGCATGTAGTACAATTAGATTCAATCACAGATAGCCTCTGGAAGCTGCATCAATAAAGTCAATGCAGAAATACAGTGAACACTCTGTGTATGTATGTGTGTGTGTGTGTGTGTGTGTGTGTGTGTGTGTGTGTGTGTGTGCGTGTGTGGCGCGTGTGTGTGTGTGCCAACAAAATAGAGCCAAATTTGCTGTGTTTGTAGCTTTTTTTTTTCAACTTTGATATTTGGACAAGCCCTGACCTGGTGTCGCATCCATGGTGTACCCCACCCATAGTTAAAGATGACAAAATTATGATTACCTCATTCAAGAAGATGAATGAATGAATGAATGAATGAATGAATGAATGAATGAATGAATGAATGGATGGATGGATGGATGGATGGATGGATGGATGGATGGATGGATGGATGGATGGATGAATGAATGAATGGTATTATACAGCAAATTATACGCCTGTTGAAGAGAGTCAACAAAAACAGACAGACAGACAGACAGACAGATAGATAGATAGATAGATAGATAGATAGATAGACAGACAGACAGACAGACAGACAGACAGACAGACAGACAGACAGACAGACAGACAGACAGACAGACAGACAGATAGAAATATAGATGGATAGGTAAGTAAGTAAGTAGATAGGTAGGTAGGCACAATGAAAGGACAGCAAAAAAAAGGAAAAATCAACAACATGTGATGGAAAGAACACATCTGGTATGAATGTTAAATTAATCTGACTTTCTTCTTCCTTGTCCAAAAAGAATGGAGTTCACACATACACTTGTATTTTCTGATCAGCCAAGACCGCCACCCAGAAAGTTGCAGCAAGAACTTAAAAAAGCTGAACTCCATCTCCTGAGTACTGTGTTTCCAGGATTGTACGTGGCAGTGCCACCAGAAGCTACATGGGTCTGAGAGATTGGTGACGTGGTGCCGCAAGTTCAGCAGCCCCTCGCCAGGTATGCATCATAGCAAAGGGCTGATACCCTGTCACAGTGGCTACAGATCAATGATAATTACCACCTTGACATGAGTACGCTTATTACTGAACAGGATCAGGGACAGGGGCATGAGCTGCGATGGCCGTAGGGCCCAATCGATACTGCAGGAATAATGGCTCTCTGGGGCCTCAGATTGGACTTTGCCACTAAACAAGCCATTACAGTCGCCCATGACAGCTTAGGTCTAGATATGCGTCCTAACTCTCCCTTTCCTGAAGGCGTCTCTCTTCCAGCCCGCCTCACTATGGCTCCCACAGGCCTCACTACTCAATCTTGTCATAGACTGTTACGGGCAGCCAAGACACATGCCTCTGGCTTTGAGACGTGTTAACCAGAAGTGAGTGATTAGGGGAAGCATGCTGCTACACAATGCACTCCTGTGCAGCACACTGGCAAACGGGGGCCTTGCAATGTGACCTGATGATTGCCACTGAGCATAGAGATCAAACACAGCTGCAGCGATGTGTGAGCATACTGGTACACACAAACAAAACACACAAAATAGCAAGCGCATCAGCGCGTATAAGCGATGCTGATCCGTCTATGGCAGCCCTCATCTTCTTTTCTCTTTGATTTTTACCATTTCCCTCCTCCAGATCCCTTGTTTTTTTCCCCTCTCCTTTTTTAATCCGGTCATACCTGTAATCGGGCTCTGCGACAGGAAACTTCAGAGAATCAATTAGTCTTCGCCTCATCCGGGAGCCAAGACGATTCCTCTCGACTTGAGCCGCAAACTCCTTCTATCAGGAGTCATTCTGCCTGCCTAACACCCAGACTCCTCTCTCCTGAGCCCGGATAGGTTTGACTCTAAGCCTCTAAAACGTTGACAACCCAAAGCGCCTTTCTCTCAGCAAGCCCTAACCGCCTGCCTCACCCCGGCCCCCTTTTCCTCTTTCAAACCGTCGTTGCTGCTGAATAAAGAATGATTTGTTTTTCTTCCACAGTGGAAAGGTGATAATGATGCTGCATTGTGGCATCACATCCACAGTCAAATAAACAGATTTTAGTTGAATCCAAACTACACCCTAAAGCTTGATAAAAGTGGGTATGATAGGAGATTCTGGTGACTCCAGGTCTTCCTTTGTCTGGGGGAAGTTAGCCACTAAAGAGGCAGCATTGTGGATGGTGCTGTTTTTAAATACCACCACACGGCACAAAAGGAAATGCAAACCTGGGACTCTTCTGCTGGCTACAGCAGGCCCTGGAGTGGAGTCTGGAACAAACAGAACATTGAGGGGTCAAATTTAATCCCCCCGCCCCTGCCTTTTGTATTCAGATTAAAGACTAAGGAGGATTTGCAGGAGCCTGGAGTCTCTTGTTAAAAGACTGTGTTCTCCACTTAACCTGCAATTTACCTGTCACTTAAGCCTGCTGCAGCGATCATCCACACCTCTGCTAGTGAAAGGGGCTGTTTTATTTTTCTTTTCTTTTTTTTTCCACAACTCTGAAAAGGTTTTATGTTCACTTAAGCATAATGAATTTTCTGACAGATGCTGATTGAAGTAGCAGAAGTTTGTGAATGATAAGAATAATAAAAAAAAAAATTTACACACACACACACACACACACACACACACACACACACAAACATACACGTCTGCTTTAGACAAACCAGAAATCACTTCTTGACCAGTCAGAGTGTGTTGACGGGGATCCAATATGGTGTGTATTCTCTACAGTGCTGTAAACGCCATGCCCGCGAGGCGCGGAGGCGAAACACGTCATTGAGCTTCTTGACTTGTCATCGCCAACCCTCTTCATCTGTCCTCTGGTGCCATAGAAACCTGACCCTCTTTTTCTTTCCCCCAACCCTCTGAAGGAGGCCGAGCGTAATTCGTCTCCCTCCAACTAATTCAAGGGGATGAATAAATCTGCCGCCATCATTTTGCCCCACCTCATCCATTTCACCCCCTTGTGTGAGTTGCCCTGCCCTCAGCTGGACCGCCTCTAAATCTTCCTCCTGAACAGACGTTGCTACGTCCACGCTACTACCAAAGTGGACCATTTGTTTTCAGAGCCAAGGGGAGTAATGACAGTGATACTGAGACGCCAGCAGTCCCTCGCTTCCTTCTTCATGCCCCCTCTTTCTAGAAGTATGCGCCGATGCCGACCAAACAACTGTACAGCTCTTGATGGAGCTTTACACAAGTCTTTGATACGTTCTTTAATCTCCACTAAACTATCCCGCTGGTTTTAACATCCTTGAGCATTAGCCTATGTCTTATAACTTAAGAGTTTATCGTTACACGCTAAATTTAGACGCCCTTTCTTAAGACTCAAGGCAGCTTGGAAGCCGTGTGCAGTACAACAAATTCCAAATGCTCAACAACAAAGCAAATTACGTGAAAATGTTCATTGTTTTAAGAATCAAACCTCTCCGCACTTGAGTCATTTTGAGGAACGAACTGTCTGCATGGAGGAGATAATGTTTCCCTTTCTCTGTGTGGATATTCAGATCAGAAGGAACTGACAGTCAGAAAGTTAAATGGAGGGCAGGATCCCAAACCAAAGTCAGTCATATGCTGAAAACCTCTATTGAGTTTCTTTGTGAAAGAGGATCACTCTCTGATGTGCTTTCATTTCAGAATACTTCCTCGTCTTCTTTCTGCTCATCTCTCCATTTTTTTCTTTACTTCTCTTCCTCCTATAACCAAACCCATCCTTTCTGCTTCCACCTTTATTCTGAAGGAGGCCACCTGTCCTCCTGCATGTCAAACCCATCCCCTGTGAGCTTCTGTGTTAACTTTCAAACTTAAAACCCATTACCGAGCTATCAGCCCACTCATAATGCTGTCTAACGACCTAATTTCCCTAAGTGTCAGCCCTGTCAGTCACAGGAGGCCCTGTCGGCTCGGCCCCCCGTGTCCGAAGGGTCCCAGGTGCTCCGAGGCATCATCGCTGCCGCCAGCGAACACCTCGTCTCAGCCTGTCCTCATCAAGAACAGGATGAAACCCTCAATCTCTGAAAATATGTCAAGGCAAAGTGACTGGGGACACAGGGGGTAAGAGACTTTGGAATGAAAGCACAGGCTTTTTCATTTACCATATCCACCCTATTAGTCAGAGCGGTCCCATTTTGATTTGAGCGTAGTCGGGGTGGGGTGGGGAACTGGGACACGGCAAAATGGTTGACGGTCACACCGTACCTATACCAGCTCAGGTGAAATTAGTGTGAGGAGTTTGAGTGTGTAAAACCCATTATTACAGTATGGATCTGAAACGACACCTGTCCTTGTTAGTGGAGCAGCAGTGGCGCAAACTGAGCATGTGCAGGGGGGGACGTGACGAGGAGGGGAAAATGTTCACCTGGAGAGGGCCGAAACACATTGTGTGTGTTCATGCGTGTGTGTGTGTGTGTGTATGCTGTGTGACCCCTCCCCAGGTCTCCTAGCATACCTTTCTGTGAAATGATTTCGTAAATATGGAAAGGGGCCCCTAGGCCACACAGGCCCGACCCTCTTTAGAAGTGGATAATTGACTCCTTTTCCTCCACGATAATTCATTGCTTGCATATGCCAGTTAATACATCAGCTGAAAACTGCCCTGACCCTCATCTCCCTTGATACACACACACATGCACACACGCACACACCACCACGACCCAGAGGAATGAGCACCTGGCAAGAGACTGAGCATAAAAAATGGGGATGACAAATGGCAGCACTTCTAGATCTATGAATGAATTATGTCCTCTAAATACCTTGAGCAGAGGCAACTGTCAGCTGGCGTCTATACTAATCTGGGACAAAATATGACCAGCTCTACATTCAAAAGGAGGGAGCTACTATAGGATGAGGTGAAAAATGAATGAGCAAGCAGGCCATTAAAACGTAATGTATGACTGAGCTTTGGTGGACATTTATGCATTTATCACAAAATGGAAATATCCTCGGCCTTTTGTCATTTTCATTTCTTATTGAAATAGATTAGGATTAGTCCAACAGGGCAGAGATATCATTTGTTTTACAATAGCTGAGTCAGCACGCATAACTGTCTTTGGGAATTAGATCGGAAAAGCTAGCGTTTTAAGAAACACTCAGCAAACTGAGTGGAGGCGCCAAATTAAATATATTTGGGACTGTTTAACTCAACAACAGAGGTGGGACAGGAAGACAAATGGTTTATACAAGATGCTGAGCCTGTGTGTAGGATGTTCAGCATGCATGAACACACTGGGGCAGTCACCCACACACAGAGGGGGGTCAAAGACATTATAACCTTGTTATTGTTCTATCTTATGTTTATCTTTATTTCCCACAGGTACTTTTCAGGCGGCGGTTCAGAGATGAAGTGACTGTTCAGGGCCACAGGAGGATCACTGCATTCCTCTGAAGCACAGAGAGCTTCTGGCAGGAGGAGGCCCAAGGACGGCGTGGCTGGGAGGCTGTGATGCATTCATGGTCCACTCTCACTGTGGGAAAGGACGGACTGAGATAAGTAATCCAACCAGAAAAAGATAAGGAAATGAGTTTCATTTGTCTTAATAGTTGGGAGTAGAAACATGGATATTAAAGCAGCTCATGACCAAAGATCTATTAGAGTGTATTAGTCAGTGGTCACTATTATATAATTTCATAGATTATTATTATTATTATTATTATTATTATTATTATTATTATTATTATTATTATTATTATTATTATTATTATTATTATTATTATTATCATCATCATCACCATCATCATCATCATCATCATCATCATCATCATCATTATTTATTCTTCTTAACCTCTTAACCAGCAACCCCCGGGTCACAGGAGTTACTGGAGCTTATCCCAGTTGACTTGTGTGCAAGAGGCGGCGTACACTCCAGGCACAATGCCAGTGCACCGCAAAATTATTATTATTAGATTAGATTAGATAGATTGAATTAGATATACTTTAATGATCCTAAACTGGGAAATTCACTATTATTATCATTATTATTATTAATATTAATGTTATTGTTAATATTAATATTGATATTAATATTAATATTAATCATTGTTATTATTATTATTATTATTATTATTATTATTATTATTATTATTATTATTATTATTATTATTATTATTATTGATGTTGTTATTATTATTTAACAAAATGTCAGCTTATAAGTATTTTTTTCTTTAATCACAGTGTATTACTGGGTATTTTATATTTACTGCCATGGATGCTGAAAGTGCACTGATTGCAACTACTTTAGAAAATATAATATTTTGTCATGTTTAAAAACAAATAGATCGTTTGATAGGTGGTATTCTGGTGTGAACCTGTGATTTGCAATTATTTGAACAATCTTGAAAGAAAGAGATGGTGCTGCTTTTATTTATTTGTCTGTCACCCTAACTTAACTACAGAAATTACATTTTGTATTGAGCATCATTATATTACTCATGTTATTCAGATATTATTTATATGTGTATTTATGGAAATGTGTACTTAAAATGCAATTCAAATTCACAAATATTATATTTTCGTTTCACTCATGGATGGAGACTTTAATCTGCATTCTCTTCTCATTATCCAGTGTCTCTTACAACTAATGGCAATGTAATGATATTTTACATCTATTTCATGTATAAAACATTTAAATATCGAAAGGCAGTCAACAGCAGCGCACTCCGTGTTCTCAAATACCAAAGTGGAAAAACACTGACCTCAGAACAGTTTGAATAAAAACGAGGCACGAAGATTCTGAAAACACTTTACTGTACAGTATTTATTTTATCATAAGTAACCCTTATACTTGTGATCAGTGCGGCCGCCACGCTCCTGACGTAACGTCGTGTGAATGACGACACCGCCATCTAGTGGTGGAATTTAACAATGACGACTGAAAGAAAATTGTCTCCAGCATCAATCCGTTCATCCACTGAGAGGAAGCTGCAGATGTGGCTCAGAGATAAATGAATTCTGGTGTTTACTTGAAAGGTTTGATTCACCACAGTCGTATTTCTCTAAAATTGCACTG
The DNA here is from genome assembly GCA_013358685.1 of Antennarius maculatus. Lineage (NCBI taxonomy): Eukaryota > Metazoa > Chordata > Actinopteri > Lophiiformes > Antennariidae > Antennarius > Antennarius maculatus. The sequence goes on along the minus strand of CM023610.1, from coordinate 9,341,097 downwards.
ACTCTCTCTTGAAATGGTAACAATAATTAGTTTGTTTTTAAAAATATTATTGGTTACATTTAGTCATTCAAAAATTGAAAGACTCCCCTATGGACTACACTTAAAGCTTTCATTGCTCAACATTTTATCAATATTCCAGACTGTATATCAGATATTTAAATCTGCAGAATGTGAATATTTTACTCCCCAATAGATTACCATGGGTATCCTGTAGAAATTGCTGCTCCCACATTGAACACGATGAGGTTAGATTGACAAACGAACTACACTTTCAATTCTTGGCAGTTGTTTAAGGAAACTAAAGGGTGATTCCAGATTTGGTCTTCATGACAGGACATCTCTTATTTCCTACCTGGAGATCTACAGACCAGGAGACTTTGTGTGGAATCTTTTCTCTTCGACTGAACTGGTGTAAATCTTATGTAGATAAAAGTTTCTGGTCTTGCCTCGTGTCCTAGTCCACCTCAGCAAGACACCGGATAATGATCTATTATACATCAGAGAGAATGCAAGAGGGCTTAGAAGCATTTTTTATTTGTATTGCAAATCAACCACGACAGCCTGAATAGAATTTTATTTGTATGAAAATATGATAAACTGGAACTCTATATAACTACTTGATCCTTTGATAACGACATCATTACTTTATCAGTAATGCAGGTTACCAAGACATTTTATTATGAACACACTAGATAGCTACAGACATCCTCACCACTAGCCTCATAAAGCTCGTTACACACACACACACACCAGAGATAACAGCAGCAGCAGGCGACAACTGTTCTCTTATCTTCTCCAGGGGTTGAGTTGTGTGCAAGGATCACACTGTGTGTCTTGCTGTGTTTGTGGCCAGCAGATGAATAATGTTGAATAAACAGAGCTCTTCCCCTTAACAGCAGCTGTAGGGTCATGATGCCAAGAGATGGGCAACATGTTGGGAAGGAGTTGTTTGCACTTCTGCACTTTTTTTTTTCCATATAACAGATGAATTGTCTTCATGTTTACTTTTTTAATGTAGCATGACAATGGTTTTATTGTTCATTTTTAATTTTCTCAACAAAATAAACACAAACACACCACATAACTGGCGATCAAACAAAGTCACCTTCATTTAAAAATGCCTTCGCCTTTAAATGATGTCTACAGAAGGACAATATTAATAATGGAGGCTACATTTTTCTAATTTGCTCCATGAATATCCAGCTTCAATTAAATTTTGACTCACTCTCAGCAAAAAGCAAGAATCCAATATATAAAAGTATGGTCAAAGTGTGGGAAAAAGCGTTACTGAGATTAACAGGATTACACAGGAATAATTTAATAGGGCACATACATGACAAGCGCCAACCACAGTCCATCCAAGGCAAAGTAATCATTAACAATGTTAAGGGAAGAAACTATTAATAAATAAATAAAGTTGGTGTTTTATTACACAGAACTACAGCGTGAACCAACTCCAGTTTATTCCTCTGAATAAATCATATTGGGTGAAATCCGTTTTTCTGTCCTGATGATGATGATGATCCTCGTTCGCTCCAGCAGTGGCTCCATGTCACCATGCAGTTTAAGAACAACTGAATTAAGGAATCATTTCCTTCCCCAGTTTCCATTCGTAAAAAAAGTGACATACTTCACGCTACTGAGCAATAATTACTGACGATATGACGTAACATCCATTAAATAGGCACACCACCAGCTTGTAAACAACAAAACAAACAGTGAACTAGACAGGCTGCAGAATACATGCTATTTACAGGAAACGTCATGAATGGTTTTCCTTGGGCTCAGAGGTCAGGGTTGGGTTATCTGAGCGGTTCCCACAGCAGACGTCTCTGATCTGTGCAGGTCGCCGGCTCCATCCTGACATCCTGTGGCTCCATGGCTGGAGCTGGACTTATGGGAGGAGGTGGGTGAGTCGGTGGGGCTTAACTGCACAACTGTGGTGTCCTGAGGTGTGTGCTCACTCATCTCCATATCAAACAGCACCGTCCCCATCCGCATCAGCCCCCACTTCTCACCTCCTTTCGGCTTTCGGAGCTTGTGGACCGAGGGCCTTCGGCTGACCAAGCAGCAGGCTGTGAAGAAGACCATGGCTATGAACAGAAGAACCGGCCCAATGATGATGGGGAGGTTGCTGGTAGGGACGTAGGAGCCAAAGGTGAACACACCCACTACGGTGATGTTGATGCCAGCCAGCATGACGCACAGGCCACAGGCACAGCACAGGGCCGGGGACGGCTGGCTCCGGTCAGGGAGGGCCCCCAGTCTGGAGACAGAGGGTTTGGAGGGTTTTTCAAGCAGCACCATGTCTGATGGGGAACTCAGTGAAACCCAGAGAAGCTGTCGATCCAATGATCAATCAGTGAACGCATCACTCTGGACAGAGAGAGAGAGAGAGAGGGAGAGAGGAAGGGAGGTGTTAGTGATGATGATGAGGAAGAACAGCGACGTGTTGTTGGTTATTCATCCGTATTTTTTACATGCGGTCAAACTACATCAGGAGTGTCAAACTCATTTTCACCATGGGCCATTTGAGCATCACGGCTGTCCTCAAAGATCCAGATGTAACTTATAAATGTAACTAAATGTAACTCAGTGTTATGAAACAAATGAAACTCCTTAATGTTAAATAACGCTGAATTTATTATTTATTCAAGTTACAAAAATTACAGTTACACAGAAAAAATGTTGTCTCTCTGTTATAACATGAATCCTTTTCATTTGTCAGGTTATTAAACCCACAGAACTCCATCAATCAAGGATCAAACTATCCAAGTGAATAAAGAAAATATCATCAAACACAAGTCAAGATGTTAACTTTGTTCAAAGTTGTTTTGTCAAAGTTAAAATGGGTTTAATTATTGCATTCTGGAAAATGTAGTTTTGGTCAAACACACTTTTGATGCATTTATTTTTAGACACTCTGACCTTTTATGCTCACGAGGGCCACATTTGGCCCCCGGGTTTTGAGTTTCACTCATGTGAACTAGATAGATATCATTTGTGTTTGACGACGTTCAACAAATGAGGAATTGATCCATTCATTTCTGTGTCTTCTCAACTTGACCGAGGAAACGAGACGCAGGAAGTCGTTCTGATGGTCGGATGTCAGACTGGACTTAACTCTTTGTAAAGAGAACCACATCAACTCCCACTCTGCTTCCCAGTTTGGGTCTGACATCTAATCTGTTCTAAATCCCGGTGAGGTGGTCATTATGCGTCCCAGGCTCATCGGCTATCCAGTTAAAATGCAAAATAACGTCTATCTAAAGATAATTGAAGTCATCTTAAGTAATCAGAAAAATAAAACTTAACATTTGATTTAAAATTATGTTAAGTGTCCTATTTGGCATTACATCCCCTCATGAATACGAATCGAATCAGCCGCTGAATAGAAACAAAACAAAAAAAAAATCCCTCAAATTAACTAATTAATTGAACCTGCAGATAGTCCTTGTTTTTCAAGCAAATCATAAGCGGTAAAACTACATTTATCTCTGCTAATCACACAAAACACGACAAGAACCGCGGAGCCAGACTGACCTCCGTCCTCAGATGAGAGCCGGTATTCGGCTGCGACCTGGTCCGTCAAGAGGGGTGGGGGGTCTGGAGCTGAACTGGTGCCGAAGTCCACAATCCACCGGAACACGGTGAGTTGTCTGATTGTTTGCACCTTAGTGTGTTTTCAAAAGTTTCCGATTATTAAAATCCACGTGTGACATCCTTCCCCCTCTCCTGAAGCGTGAACGAGCTCGACTTCCTCATCTGTGTGGACGGATTCACTGCAACACCTTCATCCAGGGGGCCCCTCAAGATGAATGAGATCCAGTGATCATGAATACGGTTTTATTATGTTAAAAAAAAAATCATGTCAGGCAGGAGGTTAAGGATCTTTTATTGAGAACACAGGAAACCAATAACCATGTGGTCTACTAAGAGCTGTATGCTCGGGATCCAAATGAGCATCGATGGATTTCAATGAGATTCCAACAATTGCATAATACACAATAGTCACTGACACAGTTCCATGCTGAAGGGGGAAGCAAACATGTCCTTGAGCGATTCCTAAAGCAGTAAGGGAAGCATTCATGTCAGCAGACGACCGATGGTAGCTACTATGGGGATGGTGGGGCAAGACTGAGTTAATGGGGAAAAAAATGTAAAATGATAGATTAACAGTGGTGACCTCATTCAAACATATTTGGAATCCTCAATGAGTGAAACAAATTAAAAAAAAAAAAAAAAAAGTACAAATATTTCTTTAAAAAATAAGAATCAAAAGTAAATATCGGCTCCAGTATCCTTTTCCTTGGCACATGTAAAACCAAAAACACAAAATGACACATATTTAAAAAAATAAATCAACTATAGCATCTTATTACAAACTAGTCACAAAATTCCCTTTCAGTGTCATCGACAAACTAAAATCATTCAGACAACCTGACATTAGATCAGGCAGACAAGCAAAACTTTTTGGGACAGACTTGTTCGGTACAAAACGTGCAAAACATGGTGCAAAAAATTAGAGCCTGAGGTAATGTTGTTCAAAATGCCTTAAAAGATAAACATTACTGTAGGTGCTAATCACATTATGGATTTAAGGGAGAACACTTCTTTTAAGAAAAAAATAAGTGACTTAAAGTAAATCTGTGCTACAACCACCATTTGATAGTTAAAAGCCCACATTAAAAAAGGCCTTCTCCACTTCAACACGCATTCACATTCCTGCACTTTCTAAGTGGCCGCCACTATGACGACTGAAAATGGAGAACGCTCTCCATTTTTATCATTTACACACTGCAACCATCCACATGTCAAATCACAGACACTAACATGTTTAAAAAAATACAAAAAAAATTCAGAACTCCTCCCTTTTCTCCAATGACTGAGAAGCCATGAGGAGGATTTAAATAAATTATAATTCAAAAGTTAGACAAACCGACATGATATGAAAATGAGATCATATTTCACAAAGACAGAAACAGCTGATAACCTGCTGAGTAAAATGTTGTTTTTAGATTAAAAACAGCTGGTGTCGAGAGTCGCTTCTGCTGTGTTGAGTCATCACATATTTTATTATTGATGACTCAAATGATAAATCTGTGAACTGTAAAAATAAAGAAAATCTATTCTTAAATGAAACAGTTATTGTTTAAACTCTTAAAACAAATCCTGGACAAGTCTCAGAATCTTGGTGCTCAAACTCAGTTAAGGTGATAAAATTACCCGCCTCAGGAAAAAGAGCTCCAACAACAGACGGCCACTTCAGGGCAATCCTCCGAGACTACAAACATGCAAACAGAGGAGGCCAAAGCTAAAATCAAACAGGAAACAATGACAAGAGGGAAACGGGCTCTGATCCTTCACACTGCAATGTTGTCTGATGAAGGTGCAAAGTCGCCGGCGCGCAGAGCATTGGACTCGGCCCGTCTGCGGGCCAGTCTGGAGTTGGAAGGAGGAGAGAGGCTCATGGTGCAAACAACGGCTCCCACGTCCTCCTGCTGCTCGTCGTGCTGGGAGAGCTGCCGGTTGAATGCGATAGCTTCTGCTGCAAACTGGGTCAGTTCTTTGGTGCTGCTGTTCCTGGTAGAGAAGAAGAAGAGGATTTGAGAGACGTAAACGTCACCGCACGCAGAAACATCAGATGTCACCGTTCAAGGTGTCTATCAAACCTCTGCAGAACACGAGGAGTTGGAAGACCTCTTTCTGGAGCGTCCTGTAAAAAAAGATCACAGCTTTGAACTACATAAAAACATTGCTTGAATGATCAACAAGAACAAACCATCTTTCTGGTGCACAGATGTAACAACACTCACCCCCTGCACCCATGGGTGCTTGAGGACCTGTGCAGCACTGAGGCGCCGGGTTGCATCCCGAACCAAAAGCTTGGATATGAGATCTTTGGCCCCCTCCGTGATGTGAGCCCAGTCCTTTTCTGGAAACTCATACTTCCCCTGTTGGATGCTCTCAAACAGGTTCCTCTGAGGATGAGATGTTACACAAAAATCCATAAAATTGAAGCACAGACACAACATTTACCAAGTTAATTGGGTCATGTGCTCTTTCCCATACTGAAGCAGGACGTACTGTACCTGGCAGGTTCTACAGATTTCTCCCCGGTCCCAACCACAGTCGGTGCCGCAGTGGCCTGTGAACGGGGGGCTGCCGCTCAGGAGGATGTAGAGGATGACCCCGAGACTCCAAAGGTCACAGCGCTTGTCGTAGAAGGAGGCTTCATCAGTGAACACCTCGACTACTTCTGGAGCCATGTACTCTGCTGAGCCACACTGAGAGACAGCAAAGACAACAACAAAAAGTAGTGATGATTGAAGTAACTAGTAGCTGCTGATAGATCAGTTGTGTGTCTGCAGGTTGTTACCGGTGTGGTGAGCTCTGGAGTCGTTATGGGAGTACAGGCGCTGCTGAGCTTCACTCCACTTCCCAAGTCAAAATCGCAGATCTTGACTGGGGACACCTGGGAGACAAAACGAAGAATATATATTAACAGGAAAATACCCTTCTGAAAACTTTCTTCATCCTTCTGTCCATTAACTCATTTGCTACCAGCGCATTGTAGCAGTTGATCTCCTTCAGCTGACTTTCTCCAAAGTTTTGGGCATTTATTGATGTTTTCTTTCTATTCTTGACCAATCGCAAGATGCTTCACTCAGTGCGACACCGTGTTCGCTCAAGGGTGCTCAAACTTTGTTGCATCATAAGCAGTCTTCCTCTGATTCGCCATTCTCTATTCCGTAACTGATCAGTTGTCATTTCGCGAAGTTCCATGACAAGTAGCCTGATTTTCTATAGACGTCATTGACGACCAGTGAGTTAAAAGTGACTTACCCGATCAGTGTATTCACAAAGGATGTTCTCCAGCTTCAGATCTCTGTGGGCAATGCCTGCAGGAAAGCACATCTTCAACATGATGGAAGGAAACAAATCATAGCTACTCTCTATGGGCTTTGGCAGCCGTTTGGACCCTGACCTACCTTTTGTGTGCAGGAAGTCAAGAGCTTGGGCAATGTCTGTGACCACCTTACTGGCCTCCAGCTCATCGAAGTGCTTTCGGTTCTGGATGTGTGTAAGAATAGAGCCTAAAGACGGATAAGACACACTTATGACTGTGTAATTTTGATTTGTAAACTGTAATAGCTCTGTATATGGAGATTAGTTGTTGAATTATTAATTTAATCTTACCTCCATGCAGCTTTTCAAATACCAAATAAAAGCAGGAGCTGTCTTCAAAGAACTGGATCAATTCCAAAATGTTCCTGCATTGAGTCCAGTGATTAGAATCTGCTTCATTCTGCATTGATTTGATATCTGATCTCAGTCTAAATGTATTCACCCGTTCCCCTGACACTGGTAGAGTGTCTCCACTTCTCGAAAGACTCGACTGCGGCTGTGTCCTGCACTCTTTTCAATTATCTGTGTAAAAAACAAAACAGAACACTGACAGTTGCTTAAATAATGCACTTAAAATATTTGAATGCACAATCTACTTTTAAATTGTGTATTGCTTGTGTTTGGGACTGTCTAGACCACCTTATTTTTAATAATTATAAGAGAGGGTGCCAGAGTCTGGTTCTTAATCAAGTTTAAAAACCTTTTTATAAGTATACATACAGACTCAGACCTCTGGCTCCTGCTACAAAACCCTCTATCCAAACTCTCAAATCCAAACACTCCCTCTGCCCCTCAGCTTGTTCACGACTAAACCCCACCAACAGAAAAAAAATCCAGCCTGATCAACCAACCATAAATGATGTTTGATAACTAACTTTCTACTCTTTTCATCTTTGTCTATTGTAATTGCCGTTGTATGTACTGTTATATTTTTGTGTTTTGTACGTATGTGATCATGTGTTATTTTCTCTGCTGATGCAAACCCAGTCGCCCCTTTAGAGGCAAACACATTCTACTGGACTAACCTGACACACTGGATTTTGCTAGAGGTTGTGTTAATGTAGTACAGTCATACACATTTGACATTCATGAAGTTTGCATGAAATAGCAGGTCAAAGGTAGAAGTTAGCACAGTGTGCAAACTGTTTACAGCCATCAACCTGTGATAAACTTTTGAACATGTTTAACTCTATCCTTGACGTTGTTGTTTTAAACGTTGCATTAGCTTTAAAAATTTAATGCAATAAAGCCTCTTTCTTAGTTAAACTCTGAAAAAAAAGTGTGAACTGTCGTTACTCACCTTCACAGCAAACTCCTGTCCGTTCTGGAGACTTATACATCCTTGAACTTTTGCATAAGCCCCCTGACCAAGAACCTCGTCTGTCAGCTTGTAGAGATCTGAAGAAAATGTGAGACATGCAGTAAAAGTTTCTGTCATTTCTACATTCATATTGTTGACCAATGAAAACCATCAGCTTCAGTACCCTCAAATGTGCCAGTGGAGCTGCCTGTTCCCCTCGTTCTTTTCTTCTTCTTTCTTCTAGCTACGTCTGGGATGTTCACTGGCTGGCTTTTCTCCATTTCTGTATCGAAACAGACAGTTAACATGAGACAAATGCAACCAAGTTAGACAGGCAGTACATATTGTGCCAGTGTGTTACTATATACAGCATAAGATTCAGCAGCTTGTTGTACCTGCTGGGCCTCGGGAAAGATGCTGCCTGTCCTCTACAGTGATCCCATTCTCATGAATTCCACCACAGCTCTGCTCCACTTGGCCCACAGAGAGAGAGTTGCTCTGAAACAGAGAGAAGGAGGCCACATGGAGGGGGAGAGAGCCAGAAAATATGAGCCTAACCAAAGAGAACAGACGCTGGTACAGGGGTGAAAGCACGAGAGGGAATACTCCCTGTTAAATTGTGAAAGAGTTCAAATGTCATGACTTTAAAATTCTCTATTGAGGTAACATTTTCTAAACAAAGAACGACCATGAATTTTGTAGTAGTATAACAACGAACTCTGTGGTAACTAGTCAGAGCATTGGTGTGTTGTGACTACAGGAAACCTGAAAGGACTGATCTCCTTCCTGGATATTACCAGAAGCATTTGCACAACCAGTGTTTGACTCATCCAGAGTGAAAAAACTTTAACATCCAACCTTGAAATTATGTAAACTTGTATCTGACAGTTTGAATGTTTCAGGAAACCTGAACTATTGAAATCATCCACTTTATCTCCAGACTTAAGAGTTCATGTCATACCTGCATAGAGTGCTGGAACGCTTGTAACTCCATCATGTTGTGCCTCACCATGTCTGCCAGCTGGGTGCACATCACTGATGTGAAGTGTGTCTGGAACAACCTGCAGATGCATGAATATCAGGTCAAATAATCATTGCTCTAACACATGCCCTACTGCTCCTTTCACTCAGGCAAACCAGGAGTTTCTGCTTGTGCGGGCACGAACAGCCTTACATGTTCCAGGATGGTTTAGAATCAAGTTATCTCGATCTTTCTTACAATAAATGTTCAGCTTCTTAGTAAGACTAATTATTGTAAGTTAGCAATTAGCCGTACAACAGTTAACCATAGCTAAGTCGGTGCTGTTACACAAATGGGGACAGACTATCAGGTGAACAGCTGATGGTCTGACGGTGAAGGCTACAGATAGCTTCTAGCTACAACCATTAGCTAGCTTGCTTTCAGGCGTTCATTCGCTCTTTAGTGTTTCGGTAAGGACTTGTTAAAACAAATAATACACGTGAAAAACGGTGTAACGAACCTGGAAGTTGACTCCAAAGAAGTTTAACTCCTCTGTCAAAGCTTCTGACAGCCGATGTAGGAATCTACTGCTAGCTGGAGTCCATCAGTCAAATAATAACCAGACCTGGCAACCCGGAAAAAAAAAAAAAAAAAAAAAAAAAAAAAAAAAAAAAAGCCCCACAGCAGAGTGAACGAGTTGACATTCTGTCACCTCACTTTAAACAAACACCGACAAAACATCATATCACTAAATATAAAATCTAGTTAGGAGAAATTTATATCTTCTTGATGTGAACTCTTTAAAAGAAAAGACATTTGCGAACACACGACACTGTCGGTGGACTTGTGTATCTGACGTCACTACGGAGGGGGCGGAGCCTCTCAAGATATAAGATAAGATGAGAACCAAAATATGAGAAAGACACACAAATTTGGACTTTGTCATAATGCACAGGGGTGAAATACATATACATAATTTTATTGCTGTGAAAAAAACTTTATTTAAATAATTGTCAAAACGAAGATTATCCTAGTGTTCTCGGCTTGTTTTGTCGTTTTTTGAAAAATTTACGGTGACCGACTCTCTAAACTTGCATGTGTCACTGCTACGTAAATTGCATAATACTCCATACATCACTATGACGCACACAGCAGGAAAAACCCTTCTTGCGTGGCCTCTTATCTCATTGGTTAAGGATAAGGTCATGATTTCCGCATCACGTGGCTCATTTCCCCGCCACATCTCCAATACACGTTTACAGTACAGTGAGTTGTTTTTTGTTTTTTTTTGTATGAATGAAACTTTATTTCTGACCTCACAACAAACAGAGCAACGAGTTGAAAGGATACAAACCACTGAAGAATAAAAAGTGCACTGGAAAGGTCTCTTTCTATGTATGTCTCTAACAAAATAGGAAAGAAAGATTTTGATTTTTAAAAGCACGTTTATTCACAAAAAAATTACAAAATAATTACACTCACACAAAATCCAAAAGAGATTCACGCAAAAGGAATTCACATTCAAAAAGAAAAAGAAAGAAAGAAAGAAAAACAACGTGCATGAAATCTGTAAGGACACTACAAACATTTCATCAGCACTTTCAAGAGAACACGACTCACCTAATATTGAATATATTTTAGTTTGTGGTTTATCACCATCTACATCCTGTTTTCTTGAAAATTCTTTGTATTGTATGTGTATTTAAAAATTTAGACTTTAAAAAAGTGAAATAAAAGTGTTCACTCCTATCATAAACAGTGTTGTTTTTCATGAAAATAATAAAATTGAATAAATGGTATACTTGACACAGTGCAGGAAATACATAAAGACCACATGCACAGAAGACTGCTCATTTTTAGATTGCATTTTTGTGTTCAAACCATAAAAAATGACACCAAATAATAACAAATAGATTAAAGAAACTTAATTCAACAAAATAAGACTCAACACTGTAGCACTATAATACAGTTAAACAAAAATGTACATGCACAGGGGGAAAAATAAGCATTAGGACACATGAGTTGCAGGTCATGAAACAGCACGCATGTCCGATATCGATGACTATAATTACCTAAGTAAAAATGACTGCAGCAACAGAAACCCATTTAAAGAAGTGTGGCAAGATAGTGAATCTTTTCAGATATAGTTAGGAAACCACTCATTCAACTTTCTGTGAAATTGTTCTTTGTTTTGAGTGATTTTAAGGCAGAGTTTTCTCATGAGGCTCAGACTACATAGCATCAACATGTCAGCTCCTTCGTCCACGTGGTCTTGCTTAATTGCATATCCTCTCTGTCATCTCTCTCTGTTGGTAAAGAAAAAAAAAGACATTTGTAAGACTTCTAATTTGGAAATGAATGGTTGCTCAAACTCAAACTTAGAATACTGTTTATTAACTTTTGTTTCAGTCAAACCAACAAAAATTATGTAGTTGACTATGATGTGACAAAGAAATAAGATTATTTGATCTTTTCTTTGCTCTGTATTGCATCATTCCTGTTTCTTTTTTGCAAGGGAAATTATTCAGCCTAGGGTTTATAATCATGATAACTGAAGTCACACAATTTGAAACACGGTTCTCTTTCTGCTTGTTTGGATGTTTGGAGACTTCTTCAGTTCGAAAAAGTCTCTTGGATGAGAGACGAAACATCTTAAAGAACTTTCTTAACGTCCAGTGAATTGACTTAAACAGCTTTTGGATGGCAAACTGTGCTTTTCCCTTTGTTGAGGAAAAAGGAAACAACCACAAAATGTCTGATTCATTACATAACTGGCCAAAAAGCTGCTTTTCTTAGTAAGATTCTTCCTTCAGACCCATCCATTTTCTGAAAGCGTTCTTTCATGACAGAAATTTGGGGAGGTGGTTTTGTTCATGTTGTCAAATTGATATACACAGTAATATGACTTTTTACAGAATGTGTCTAGAGTGATTCTTACTTAAAATAAAGTGGAATGTTTGTGTGCATCAAGAGACCAAATTCATTTTCTTTGCAATGTGCACTGGTTAAGAAAATACATAAGAACGTCACATTTTTTAACATGCCGCACAGCAACTGACCACTGCTAGTATTCTGCCAGATTGACAATTACTATAACATGAAGCATCTATCTGATCCTCTAACTCCCTTTTTGTCTTACCAGAGGCTCCAGTTCAGAGTTATCAATGAGCCCAAACTCTGAGATGAAGTAGTAGTAGTGCTTGTAGCAGGTATTAATGTGGGCTTCTGCACCCATACTGCAGATGCTGTCAAAGTGATGGATGTAAACATGCACAAACACCCTGAAGAGACGGCTCAGGATCTTCTTGCACACCTGCTGGAAGTTCTTGGGGAAAGGAACTCCTAGTGGGAAAAATGGAGAAAAATAATGCAGATGGGAAGAGATTTCCACCAAAACTATTATCAATGAAAAGGTAATTTAGCCATGATTCTGAAAGTAACATTAATGAAATAAAAACATAAATGAAATAAAATAGTTATGTATTTTGTGGCACTCAGTCATGTGTACATCTACCATCTAATGCAAATTTGTGTTTAGGAGGAGTGGAACTAAACTAAACTAAACTAAACTAAACTAAACTAAACTAAACTAAATTAAAGACAGAAATGTCATTAAAAAATGGTTTGAGTCTCGTCATTTGAACAGTAACACATATAGTAACAAACAGCAAAGATCAATACAAAACACATAAGCAGAGATCTATGAGAATAATAGCTGAACTATATTTGAATCATAGTAACATATGTAAAACTGACTGAATGCATTGAAAAATATCCTAAAGAAACCAAGCAGAACTATCACCATCTACATGGCACTGATACTCTATGCCAGAAAACCACCAAAGTGACTGTTATTTAGTCAGTTGCAAAAAAAACCAATGAGACAGTTCTGTGGGGATGGTGGATGTACACTTGATGAAAAAGGTATCCCACCACTGTGCGAGAACATATTGTTCCATTGCTTATGATTACTGTATCTCATTCCTATTAACACCGCTCATAGCCCTGAGATATTGTTGACAGGTTAGGGGAATAGGAGAATAAAGGCAGGGTAACACCTTCAACAAATATACAAATAGTCAAATTCAGGAAAGAAAAACATGCATAACTTCACAGAGAGGCCCATTATTCATTCAAACATAAAGCCAACCAGTGATCTCACTCCTCTTTGATGACAAAATTCGATGCTGTAATAAATGTTGCTTGTCAAGTCTAAATGACAGCCTAGTTACCTGGTCATTATTCTCTAAATGTCAACTGTTTGATTAACCTCCACTGAACTTTGTCATCCCATATGAGATGTTAATAAAGGGCACCATCGCTGCACCCCAGACTGACACTGCAGCACCCATGAAGCACAACAAGAAGCAGTCGGTCACAGATAAAGTAACAAACTCAAGGCTTTTTCATTTCTTGGCTTCTCACAGACCTACTCTGGTGGGGAAGATGTCTTCATCGTTGATGAGCGACTCTATCCAGTCCATCAGCAGGTTCATGTACTTGAGGGCAGGCAGCTTCGTAGGTTTCTTGTAGTCGTCACCATCCTGCCACCTGTACTCGTATCTCAGCCCCCCTGACATAATGGGACACGAGCGCTCTGTGCAAAACTCGCTCATTGTGCCGTAGATCAAGTTGATCCTGTTAAAGAAGTCAACCACATGAACAGCAGTCCAGTCATTGATGTTCTCTCCCTCTGGCAGCTGAACCACTTTCCTCAGATCCAAACCAGACTTGAGCGAGGCTTGTGCCTTTTTGTAGAGTTCAAAGCGTTGGGTGCCCGGTTCAAACCGTTTCCTTGGTCTGAATGTTTTGTCTTTGCTGAACACTTGTCCAAGACACAACGCCATCAACTCAGTTGTTTCCCCTGAGGTGAGAAGAGAAGGAGCGCTCCAGAATAAGAATTAGTTTAGGTTGAATAAAATGTGACGTTCCTGAGATGTAGACCTGGGCGTTCAGCTTGGAAATCAGGTCACAGGGGGTCAAGCGCCTCTCTTGTTAAGATTGTAGGGAGCTCTTGTTCTTATGTGGTGGGACGTTTCTGTGAGGCAGAACAACAAGAAAAGTCAAAGGATTATTTGTTTCCTGTCCATCCACTTCTTTTAGCCAGTATGACCAAAATTGCACATGAGCAAAATGTCAAAGGTATAACTATAAAACCATACATATTATTGTCCAAAGGGTTTTTGCAACAAAGAAGCAGGCAGGCATGGTATAATGTTTCAAAAGGGAAATATTTTTAAAGCCAAAGTATGTATTGCACTGAAAACGGCATGTTTTCTCCTGCTATAAAAAACAGTGAGCTCGGCCTAAATGTGCCTTCGCTGTTCTGTGTGACCGACATGACCCCGTCACAAGACTTTCAGCAGCACACACTGAATGACAGTCTGGCATGATGAGGGAAATGAATGGTATGTCGCATGAATGAACAACAAGAAAAGGCTGATCAAGAAAATGTGTAAGATAGGGCACTATGCTTTCGTAAATGCTATGACAGTATGAGCTTTGCCAACTGATGAGGAACAGAGAAGCAGCTCCTCCATTGGGAAATAAGAAGTTCTGATATATGACTGACAAATCTTTGTTTTTGTCCTGATATCTGTTTCACTATCTGGAAGATGGGAGCGTGACCTTACAGAAAGGTTATGACAATATGACATAGCTTTTGGCATTTGAATGTTTAATGAGTAAATACTGAGAAGGTGCACCTATTAAAAAAAAGAACATTACAGCTGGAGGAGTTATACTTAATTGTATTACACTTGGAAAACACTCCTGAGTATTTCCATTGAGTTCTTTAGAAGACTATAACATAATTCTGCTTCCACTGCTGTCACATTCAAGTGACTGTGGTTTCAACGTGATCCGTATTTGTGGCCCATTTTGAACTGCTGGTCTCTTTATTTCCTGTGGTTGTTATAAAAAAAAAAATTTGCAGAAGTGTCTCTGCATAATAATCTGAGCCATGGACCTGGGTGACTGGTGTAACAAACTACAGTTCTGTTGACTTTTATGAATTTGAGAAAACTGGGATGGTTTGAAAGCAGTTTTTTTCTCCCCCACTATAAACGGCATGTCTCTTTCTCTCACCACAGGGACAATTAAAATGCAGTCACGAGATCATCTGAATGACACCAAAACAAAAATGACTTCTGAGATAGATGCATGGTTATAATGTGTTATTCACAACTCAGGAAGATTGTCGCAGTTAAACATTAAACTTATAAACTAGATACTGAAGAACGGAAAAGTGACATACAGTATGTGACAGAGTGACTTCAATTTTGAACACTTTTCGTCTCCTTGCATGCCCCAACAGCTTGAGACTGAAGCATGTCCAATCACGCACCAGTGACATACTTTCACTATTGTGGAGTTTATGTCTGACTTACCAGATCTACAACAATCCCTACAAGACCTGACATAAATTATAAAGAAAAAGAGACAGTACTTAAGGCTGCAGTAAAAAAAACACAAAAGAAGAGTCTGAGGGAGATAAAAACAACAACAACAACACAAAAACAACAACATTACAAAATGGGAAAAAGCTGTCTGTGGTGTACCTGGCTGAAATCCTGCAGCAGCTGGTCTGACGTGTGGTGGAAAGTATAGTGGGAAGTTCAGGGAAGAATTATGCTCTGGAATCCTCAACCTTATAGTCACCGTGGAGTACGAATCCAGCGGCTCTGCCTTTTCTATATCTTCTGGATCTTTTCCTCGTTTGCCGTTCACCAGCAGACCGACAGACTCCAACTTCACTCAGCAGCACAGACAGCACAGTTAAAGAGAGAAAAAGTTGTTTGGCTTCTCCTCCTGTGGATGATGTCATATCCTGACTTTGTCTGCTGGCCTCTGCCGTCTTTGCGTGTGTGTCTGCCTGTGTGTGGGCGTGTGTACAGAGGGCCTATAAATTGTAAGAACGGTAGGGCTGGAAAAGGCCTTTCCAAACCCCCAGTCACCCTCCCTCCCTCCTCTATGTTTTTTTTTCTTCTAGTCCTGCAGGCAGAGAAGCCACTTGTCCCACTAAAGCCCAGGCCTCTGGTAAAGATCCTGAGAAAACAGCCCCTCCTCTTCAGCTGCATTTAGGACAGAAGGAGCAGAACGCTCCTACAAACTTTCTGGATGTTTGGCAGTGTGTAATACACTTATTTTGTAAAGTTTTAGCAACATATCATTTAAATTCTTGTCCTTTTTATGTTATTGTCATTGACCTCAGCGCTTACCCTGAATAGAGAAAATGTTACTTTCCAAAAAAATGCTCGTTTGCCCTTCTGTGCACACTCTATAAATGTTCCTCCAAACACTGACAAAAGAATTCCATCAAACATATCAATTTCCTGGTGACCTCCAGGCTGAGTGTTCTCATGATAGCTGTCCCAACTGTCTTTGTTTAAAAAAAGAATGAGAGTCACTGAAATGATGAGGTATCAGTTTCTCTGACACCCAACGTGACAAAAACTACCTTGCTGCCCCTGTATGGTAGTGATAATAGAAACCAGGAAGAGAAACAGAATCACTTGCTGCACCATCCCATAGATTCAGCTTCATTGTATGAGTTTGTCTTCCTTCCCAGTATTAAACATCATCTGATGTTTCATTTTGTGTAACACTGAACATTTCCTACTGAGACAGTGAGTTTCTAAATTAATTGTCCTCCTCTTTTTAATATCCTTAATTTGTCACCTACTTCTTAGCTTTAGCGGATTAGGGCATATTTATCCTTCCCTTTTTACAAGCAGCTAATGTTTTGGTTTCAAGATAAATTGCTACTCCTCTGTGAACAGCCTCATTCAGAATCCAAAAGCAAGTTTAAATGATTAGAATGTATTTAATGTCTTCACTCCTCTGGGCCTCGTAGGATTGATGGGTACATACAGTATATAAAATTTTATTACTCAGATCATATTTCTTAATATCACTCATTTTTATTTGAAAACACATTTTTATTTCCACTGTGTTTTATCCACCTTTTAAGTCAATTCAAATCATGTCAGTTTTATTTATGTATTATAATAAACTCTGCATAAGAGCAATTATGTTTCAAAAAGGATCCTGAGAAAAGTAAATCTATCCATCTATCTATCTCTCTGTCCATCCGTCCGTCCGTCCGTCCGTCTGTCTTGAACAACTACATATGTAGGTTGGATATGATTTAATCAGGTTGCGTTGAAAGATTTGATTCTTATATGACTACAAATGAAAGTAGCAGTTAATAAAGTAAAAACATGACAGCACACCAGAGAATCAATAGTAAAATCATCTCTGTCAGACCAAATGGAAAAAAGTTCATTTAATAAACTTACTTTATGGAACAAACATAAAGTACAGATTCAATTGTTCCCCCATGAATAAGCAGCGACAGCAGCAACATTCAGAGCTCGACTCTCGGTGGAAATTAAATAAAACAAACCCACCAGTTGTTCCTTCTTATTCTGAGATATGCAATCGATTCCCACACTGTGAGACCAGACCGGACACGTCTTGACTGGTGGGTTTTTTATTATCCTGGTAGTACAGCACTGTATTTGATTGTAATGACTTTCACTAACCCAAAATGTCCACTAGAGGTCACCATGACTGCTGAGAACACTGACGTTTTTGATTCAAGGTTACAGGTGAGTTCACAACAAGGTTAAACGAGGCCTTTCCTTCGGATATCCAGAGGATTTTCTATTAAACATTTTCTGGATTATTATTGTGGTGGTTTTGAATTAAATGGCATTCGAATATTATTTTATACTCATAATTTCCTATCACAGATATAAACTAAACTCTGTGTAAGAGCAATTATGTTTCAAAAAGGATCCTTTGGATGGAACATCTATATCATCTATGCAAGGAGAAACAAACTAAATGACAACAACAGTATCTGACCTTCAGACAGTATTGTTCAAATTTTCGACATGCAGTGAAGACAACACAGGAAACAATGTGAGGCGCATACGCTGGAGAGAACGCATGCTGCTGAACCACACTCTAGTTTTGCTTGTGTTATTGTCACCATCCAAAAATGTGACACACAAGGAAGTACAAACTGTGTCCCTTCAGCTTTGATCTTTACTAACAGGCTAATCTTGACTCACAGGATCTTTTAACAGGCTGTGATGAGGGATAGTAGTAACTAACCTTACACATTTCTTCATAAATAAAATGTTTTGGATAAACTGACACATAACTGAGCAGAGCACTGGTTAATATCGTGTTTAAAGACAGCTCTGCACTGTTATCTGACATGCACATGGCATTGAATAAATTAGAATGGTAGCATCGTTTCTGAGTAGTGTTGATGCAATTTTTTTATATACTGATTTGATCCCCGGAGGGAAATCAAGAAAATAAAATAATAATTCAAATTTTAAGTACTACAATTCATTTCGAGCTTGTAGACCAAGACCATTGTCAACGAGGCCTCAACAGCTTAAAAAATTAAATCTTGTAACCTAGATACATTATTGAAATTTTGGTCTGATATCACTTTACTGTCATCTGCCCTCTGCCAAAATAAAACCATCCACTAAATAAAACCTTTATCTGTGAGTCAATAAAAACTTGTTTAAGAAAAATTACATGCAGTTTGATCTTTCATAAGATAAGAGTTGTTTGTCAGAGTGCATGCATGTGACCTACATCAGCCCTCTTTATCATTTTATGTGGAGTGGAACAAATCATTAAATTGTGTAATGCTCTTTGTCAGAAATAGAGATGACAAGATAAACAAGGATACCAAAACAGGCAGCAATGAGAAAACAGAAAAACACAGACTATTGAACAGCGCCGTGGTCTACAGTATGTTCAAAGCATAGCCCAGAAACCAATCGAACAGCAGCGATGAGCGACATCAACCCCGAGCAGCCACAGATGGGCTCAAATCAACACTGAAGATTGGCTTTAGTGGTTGCTGGTGCGTTACAAAGGGGGCAACAAAAGAATATATATATATATATATATGTGTGTGTGTGTGTGTGTGTGTGCGTGTGTGTATATATATACTATATATATATATAATCCAGAGTCCATTGTGCTAAAATGTAGAAAATGAACTGTATGAATGTCTGGATATTTTAATTTAATTATTATTACACCAATCATAAAAGTTATTTTTACATTGGCGTTCATTTGTTTGTTTACAGGTTGGGTTGTCACCAGGATAATGCAAATACTTCTGTAAAATCATTTCTGTGAAACTAGTTCAGAGGACTGGTCAATTAAATTTAGAACCCTGGATTAAGACTATAATTCCTCAGAGAATATAGCACGGCTCTCAATGTAAGAACTCTTAACATTTTTAGGCAGCAGGCATCTTAATGTGTGTGCAATTAAGTGTGGATTGAAAATGAAATAGATAATCCAGATTATCTCCTTCTCTTGTTTACTACACATGGAGGTAAAGTAAACCCTAATACAGGTTTGAGAGTGATCTGAGGTCCGCTACACGGACTCCTGCCTGTGAGCTCCTCTCACACCATGAGTCCGATGAAACAACAGTATAGTAGAAACACCA
This sequence comes from Antennarius maculatus, assembly GCA_013358685.1. Lineage (NCBI taxonomy): Eukaryota > Metazoa > Chordata > Actinopteri > Lophiiformes > Antennariidae > Antennarius > Antennarius maculatus. Next base: position 9,321,429 of record CM023610.1, on the reverse strand, counting down.
ATCCTTCTCATCATCCTGGACGCGCGTTCGGTCCGTTCCAGCCCGTCAGAGCCAACACAACCAATGTGCCACTGCGCACCGACTGATTTGGGGTTTGATCATTAGAATACTTGATTACGTCCACATGGGCCGACTGATCCGTCGTTTAGAGATAACTCCACCTTGTTCCTGATTCATCGAAGGGCTGGGTCACACGGAAGATTTAAACCGAAAGGAAGAGGAAGCGCACACAGCCAGCCGATTTCCACCGCAGTCGCTCGACGCCTGCCATCCTGCCTTGAGTCCTTCTTCAAAGGTTCGTTTTTAAAATGGACTTTTATTGTCTGCGCACACTGTTTGCATGCCTATGAAAACCGTTACCAAGGTGAGCTTTTACTGTCAGCCACGTGCCGACCTTTTTTTTTTTTTTTTCTTTTTTTTTTTCTTTTTTTTAAATTTATTTTCATGTTTTTGGAAACGTGCTCGCTGCTCATCTCTGCGTCACGGTAGGGTTTCATTCATCTGGGTTGAATAGCTGCTTCATTAACTAGAGTGGGTATTGGAAAAACTTTTTTTGTCGTCCTTTTATGAGTAATGACTAGGAATGGGTAGCCTCAGGCCGGCCTCATGTACGGGAATGTGTTCTAGGGTCAACGCCTCGAACTCAGGCGGCCGATCAGCAGCTGTTCCATTAACGCACCTGTGCGCAGAGGCCTGCTGGTTCCGACTGCAGGAGGGACATTCTATCGGTGGATTCAAGCTGAAACCACCTATGAACCAAATGTTATAGGTGTGGTTTATATCTAACAGACTGCTGCTGAGTTAGTGTTCTTGTATTCTACAATACTGACTGTAAAATCCCGCTGGAGTCTATGGTATGTCACTTTGAACTTGACCCACTCAAGTCATCTGGAATCAACTGGAAGAGAAGAAACGAATAGAAATGTTAATCTTCAGTGATTTCCTGGTACTTTTGACGTGGATCTTCATTGAAAAGATGGGAGGTGGGGGGGGGGGGGAGTGTACTGGAGAGCTAGGTGATCTCACTGGAGTTCCAAAGGCTGAATTATTCACTTGTTTTAATGGGATCATCTGATGTTGACACGCTTGACACTTGGTTCAAAACACTTTCCACATGCAGCTGTACACTGAGCAGATTTGCTCAAACGGCCAGAGGTGATGGGAACTAAATTTGTGAACAGCTTCCAGTACTAGCTTCCAGAACAGTACTATATGTGGATTGTTCTCGAGAAATGACTGCATGAAAATGTTTTGAGTTATAGCCTTGATTTGAATGTGCACATAGCTGCTTATCTTCAGTGTAGAAGCTTCATGTTGATTTGGCCCTCTAGACTGAAATGACCACAATAACATTTTACTTGTCGTTGGTTCATAACATCTATGAATTTCCTTCCTTTTTCTCAAATATCCAAATTGGCACAATATTTTATAATTGCTTGCCACTAGTGGCCTGCTGATCAATTGATACACACGCGCGCGCACACACACACACACACACACACACGGTCATAGCTGTCACTAATAAACCAGTAAAGCCAATGGGGACTTATGTCTTCAGTTATCACCTGCCAGATCATGACCTTTTGCTCATTCAAATTTTCTAATGTCAAACCTGCTTCCAAAACTAACCACTGACTTGACCTGCAGATCAGCCTTCTGCTGGTGTGTCTTTGACTTGTGAGCTGGTGGTTTCACCGGGGAGAGTTGATGCTGTTCCTTAATTTTTAAGGAAGTTCCACAACCGACTTAAACTGCTAACATGCTTCTTCTGCCTGTCTTGTGATTTATACGAAACATCCTGTAGGTATTCTACCACCACCATGTGGAGGTACAGCTACATTACCAGGAGGCGCTGGGAAAATAACTGGGAAATTTGTACCTTTTTGTTCCAGTAAATCAGTGTTTACCTACTCTGAAAATGGGAGTAAATAGTCTTTGTGCTACAATGTTAATATCTTGAAAGTGACCCGACAGTTGTCACCTAAGAAACAACTGGCTGCAACTTTACTTGTTCCAAATAGTTGTTTGATTTCGTCAGACTGAGCTGTGTCACAATGTCAAATGGGGAAATGACACTAGTGGGGTAAAAGCCAACATCCTGCAAGATTCTTGACATGTGATCCAGAGTCAAAGCGCCTACACTTGGACAAATATTGATGGAAAAATTGTTAAGTACGTTTCCTGCGAGGCACTGGGAAACAATTTAGAGAGTACTTTGTTCCAAAATGACATGACATGACTTATTGAGTTCTACACATCCACTCAGTGATGTCTTATTTGTCAAGTGACTGTCGCCTAAGGTACAGCATGCATGACTAACTCTGTAGACATGTAAACATTAGCCGTAACCAATGCCTGTGGGTTTGAGACATGGGACTCCAAGGTCAACCACCCTGGTGTACTTGTGATAGTAGTATAAACATTTCAGCAGTGTCATACAGTTAACCTTCCAGCATTATTACTTGTGTGTAATGTAAACACTCAGTCAAAATGACTCGGAAAGCAAGAGTGGTACTGACAATGCATGTAGAAACCCGATGTAGGACTCCAATTCTTAAACCAGTTTTCTTTGTCAAGATGCCCGAAGGCTGTACTGTTTTCAAGTATCAATCATTTAACCCTTTAAAGCCAAGTGTGTAATGTTTGATACACTTGGCCTTTAAGGATTTTGAGGCTTCTAGGTGAAAATTTTACCAAAAATCTCATACGATCTACATTTTGCATGTGAGAATTTCTGTAAAAATTATACAATATAAAGGTCATACAGTACAAATGGATAAATGTTTGACAAATTTATTCAAGTTCCATTAAGATCTTGTTTTCCAAATTAGATTTTCTGTCAATTATTTCATGATTCGGGCTGCAAGGGTAAAAGGGCTTTCGGGGGGGAGTCATGCCCTTCCACTAAATGCCTGAGTTTCAGCTATTAATTTGGAAATGTATCAAGTTATAGAGCTATTTAAAGCCCTTAACAGGTATTTTTGTTTTTTTTTTTTTTTTCATGCATTTCATATTTTGCCGTTGTCAAACACTCCTTACACTCCACACCCCTGTTTTACAATGAAAAATGTCATCAGGAAGTTTGAGCTTGAGGTTAATCTGGTTAAAAACAAAAATGACATTATGTGGCAGGAATCTGTATACCTCAAATTAACTTGTGTGAACCAGAGTTGTTTTACACGTGGTGAATGTACTACAGTTGAGCTTATCTGTTTCGGTATGCTGCTTGTAAGTTACTGCACTAGTTCCAGTTATGTATGTACTGCCTTCCTAAAGAGACAATGCAAACATCACATTTTATAAATGAGGAACCAGAAATTTGTAATAGTTTAAATGTTTTTAGTGTTTATGGTTTGCTGCTTCACTAAGCTATGTGTTTAAAATTTCTTCTTGCCTTACAGTGCAAGGACAAGTGGTGAGGTGACTAATAGCCAGGGAAAGTATTAAACTTTTTTATTTTTTTTATTCAAATGCCATGATGACCTCACATGACAAGGAATACTGACCATTATCTTCCTCAGACCTGGCAGTACCATGGCCCTCGAATGATCTCCGCTCTATATTTAATGAGCGTGTGCATTATTGGAAAAACTACTTAACATTTAATTAACTTGTATTTTTTGGATTTGCAAAGGCTCAAATGAGTTTCAGCTAATTTAACCTAACAAATTAGAAGTGTTCTATATTTGAAAACTGAATCAAAAGGACGTTAATGGATTAAAATTTGCTCTTACTGGAATTTTTTTTTTGTTTCTCTTCACTCAAACTGTCAAGTTCAGACTATTTTAGGAAGCTTGAATTTTTTTCAATTTGATTTTGTAGTGTTCTTCTGCTTACCTTTGCAGGTAAGGGAGCGCTTCCACTTGATGTGCGTTACATTTAATGGAAGTTGGGAATGGAGGCTCATTTTGTAGCTGCTTTACAAAGTGAGGGTAAAACTGCTAACCAAATAATTGGATTGTTTACACGAAACAGCCAAATTATAAAATTCATGAGTCTAAGAAATAACTGCTCTATGCAAATGCCTTGCCTGTAACAGTTCACCAAGGTTCTCCCTAGGTTTCAATGGCATGGTCTTGTTCTGAGTTGTAGCATCAGATTTTGGAAAATATTTACAGGTTTTACTACTCTAGGGTTTTCCTTGCTGGTAGTGGTTTACTACTAGGTGAATGATACGGTTTGTCAGATGAAAATTGTTTTCCATGTACCCATCTTCCTCCAAGCCCAAACGGTTGCATGCTTTTCACTATTATGCAGAGACTGTCATCGTAGCACGTTGGGTATTCTTGGCACTCATAGTATTGCATTCCATTCACGGTTAAGTCTTGCATAATCTAAGCCGGTCTCCCTGGGCCATTTTTACACCTGCCTCCATTGATAATTCTGGAGCGCTTTTATTTATTTTTTCGTGAGCTCTTTTAGGCACCTGCATTGGCGCACCTTTTGCAGGTGACACATTTGTTCCCCACATTCAGGTGTCGCTTGAAGGACATGTATGAAGTAAAATCCTGTCTCCCTTGTGATTTGAACTGGCAGGGTAGTTGGGTTCCAGTCATAATCAGTCTGTCATTTTCACTGTACCGTAACATTTATCAACTTGAATGTTTTGCTATAGGTATCTCCACCTTTTGATTGTACAAATATTATTCTATCACTTTTCATTGACTGGGATCTCATCTTGTCCGCATCTTCAGATGCTTGAGATTGTGGCTATTCTGCTCATTCAGGTTTGAAAAAAGTTTTTTTTTTTTTTTTTTTACTGCTACCTAACTTTTCTGTTCAGTTTTACTGAATATTTTTCTGTAAAGCTGAACTTTGACCCACATCATTTTCCAGTTATGTTGAAATATCCTTTGCATGAATTATCGATAAGATAGATGGTGTAATCATTGATGAATGTAATGCAAGCAGAGTGTGAACTGAAATGACTTTCAAATGTTTACAAACGTCACTCAATGTGATACTCATCCTGACTTTTTCATCTTTGAGTTTCTTTAAGCTATGTCAACTTCCCCTTGTGTCTCTTGAACCATCTTTGAGTCAACTATTGCCTTTGGAAACTTCCAGAAAGCTGAGTAAGTGATTACAGCTGTAGAGGAATGAACAAAATGACATCAGTAAATGGCTAGTCTTTACTGATGGGTGCACCCCCCAGTGGAAACATGTCAGTCTCCAGTCAAGCCCTGCCACATTCCTGCACATGCTGTGTACCTATAAGCTACCACAAATCAAGCCTGTTGTGCTTGTACCACTGAAAGAATTCGTTTTTTGTGACATTGGTCTACCCAATCATGTGGAAATGGGAGCAATAACCAAGTTTCATAAAATTTTATGGATGTTGACACTGGTTGCATCATGACATGTCGATAAGACCAGCACATGAAAAATTTGATAAATGACTGCAACATGCAACTGAGTTCAAATATTTGTTGAGTTGGTTTAGGTGTCAGATTTTAAGAAGTTTACCTAGATCCTGAGAAATCATAGGATGTTAACAATCCCAATTTGACTCCAAATTTTGATGGTCACTTTTTCTGGGACTTGCTTTTTAATTTATTGATGTAATGGATTAACTGAGATGTGTTGACACAGGTTTACAATAAAGTTCAAGACGTAAATGTTAAGTGTGCCCAAATCACTGTTCATTCATATTCATTGACTAAACATCTGGATTTCTTGAGAACAAGTGGACTTTTGAGGAAACTGCTTTGGATTATTCAGCCAGTGTTTATCTGGAGACATTTTCTCTTAGGGGTTTAAAAGACTGAAAGGCCAGAGTGAGTTTGTTTGAAATGTCTACTGTCAGTTTTCAAGGTCTTTTGCTAGACTGCTAATCAGACTGTTTATAAGTTGACAAGATGAGTTTACATTAACCACTGAGGCTGTGCCTCAATTCTTCAATCAGGCTTTTCAGAGCAGAAGTCATTGCTCATGTTGTTCATATTACTCGATGACCTAACAAGACCTTGGCGGCACATTTGGACTCATCGCACCAGGGTGTGAAATTCAGGAAGACTTCTGCTGACCGCTGTGTATGCTCGGATCAGTCCTGCACTGGAATTCATGTGGTGCTCTGGTTATGTCCACTAGATGTCAATAGATCTGACAACGAACATTTAAAAAGATTTATTCATTAACCAGATTGATTTTAAAATGTCCAGTTTCATACTGTCCCAGAGGGAAAGGGGTATCTCTTAACTCAGGAGCTTGTGAATTTTGAGCTCAAGTCCGACTGACAATCGATGTAGTTGTAAATCAGTTTTATTTTAAAGATTAAACAGTAGTTATACTGTATTGTTCAAGCCAAAGAGGAGCAAAGTAATTGGAGGTGACATAAGGTGCTGGCTCATGGAGCAAGATGAACAAGATTGCTTTCATATCTCAAATGGTCTTGTCGACAGCTACAGCAGAGGAGAGCGGCTTGACGGGTATGTTTATTTGGAGCAGCGGCTGAAAGAGTGCTTCCTCCACCCCCCACCCCCCCCCACATGTAAAACTAGTAAAATCCAATGCAGCACATCACTGAATTATGCTTTTGCACAAGTTATCTGTTCAAGAACTTTTTTTTCCCCCCCGAAACTCACTAGAACTCTGACAAGTAGACTACATACTGTAAATGTCACAAAGGACGTGAAGGAAACCCGTTCTTTCCACTCATATTTGCCTACTATTGCAGCCACAGGAGAGAAAGCTCTTGAAGTACAAAATGTAATGATTTTTGTACTTCTGCTCTTTAAATAAGTTTTCTTTGTATGGCTGGGTGTGGCAGAGATCAAAGTGATAAGGGCCAAACCTCAAGAACACACTGGAAATCTATTGAATTGTGAGTAGTTCTGAGTTCCATCTCAAATTGGATTGAGGATCTTGGACGTGAAAGCAACAGGGTTTTGAAAGATGTGTAATTTTATCCATTGTCTCAGCACAGGGAGAATTCAGTGCTAGCTTTGCTCAATGGGTGTTGGTCGGGTAGAGAGCCATTAAAGGCGTAACAATGGCCCCCTTCATGATAACAGAGTCTCTACTGATTTCTCACCCGCTGCCTGTGAATAATATTATCAGCCCACCCCTGGTGGAAAATGTACAGGGCAACGGTGCTGGCTGGAGGGTAAAGGGTCTTCTTGGGGAGGGGAGGTGTGGGCAGCTGCAAAGCAGCAAGTCTTGGGTTTTATGATGTGGGTTTGAATGTGTTGCCTCACCTCAGTTATAGTGTTTCAGGTCACTTGCTTGCACAGTGCTCTCCCCTCTCCCTCTGTCTGGGTGAGCCTCACCCCCTCCCTCCCTCTCCTTCTGTGAGTGACTTATTCATCCACTGTATGAGTCAGGGAGGGTGGGGATTGGGAAAACTGCTGTACCAGTCACACTGTCAGCTCACTTTCCCGTTCATTGCTCCATGTTTCGTTCTGTCTTTGCTACTATATCAGACTGCCTGCCTTTTGCTGTGCTGCAAAAAAAGTCCACATTTGATCTGAAGAAAAAATCAACAAGGTAGGTTGCCTAGTGTTGGGTACGGTAAACGGTGGTTTAACCGGTGTGAAGTTGGCAAATGGAGTGTGAAGGTTCTGGGTTTTTTATTTACAGGAAAGCTTTCTATTTTTAACTTTCCCTTTTTTGTCACCAATGGTGGGTTTAATGGTTTGTCACTGCCTCACTCTTCTCTCAAGTTCATTAACTTCAACCTCATGAGTGAGCGCTCTTTTTTCCATCCCTATGATTCATTGACAGTTGTACGAGGACATGTTGGCCTTCTATGTCCACTGTGCTATATCTCCCTGGTAGATGTAAACCAGGCACCTCCTTGTCAATGATACCAGTGGCTGTGGTGGGATTACAGTAGGGATTACACTGCATTTGTGCTAGACTGATTTTTCACATGAATGGACTGATCTCATAGTGGGTTGTCTATGGTGAATTTTTTAAAAATGAATGGGCGCATCTTTGCTCTGTACATTTCAGTTGAGGAATGTCCTGCTTTCATGAGGAATTACTAATGATAAAATACCAATTGGGATTCTTGGGTCAGAACTTTATTAGTGGAGCTTGATGGCGCTATCGTGACTTTGACAAGATGCATTAAGGGTATAGACGGGAGGTGCTGTTAATGTTTGAAAAGTGGTCAGTTCTGTGCTAGTTGTCTGGAATGTCCCTTTTTTTAAAACAAATCTGAACATCTGTCTTGTGGGATTTTAGGTAAGATATCCTTGGTGTTGTAAGACTAACCCCCTGACTCGAATGAATGTTGGTGTTTATAATCTGAAGTTTCCAAACCTTCAACCGCTGAAATGAAACATCACCAAAAAGTCTGCTTTTAAGAACAACTTTTGAATTCCAAGCAATTGAAGTCAAATTTTAAGCCATGTGAAATGGTCTGAGGACTACTAGACAATTGGCCAAAGCTGTAAAAATAACTTGCATTGAACACACTAAACTGGATGATCGTATCAATTTAACGTTCAGAATTTTTCCTCAGAAAACGACACTCTACACCACAGGCATGATGGTACTCTTGTTGAAATGTGAAGTGACTGACCAAATGCCCCATCAGCAGTCCAAAAACAACCTCAACTTTTTATGTAAGAGTTTTCTGAAATGTGAATTATCTGATCTGTAATACAGTTCCACCTTTTTTTTGTACTGTTGACACTGAAACAACTGTCACCTGGAGCTTTACAAGATTAACCAGTAAGTCCACACATCATTTGTGTGTTTCACCTGATCAGGCTGCTTGCAGGCTCTACCATTGGAGGAAAGTCTTGATCAATTTTTAATGCTGCCTTGTGCCAAGTTTCAGCATTCAATATGCTGACTCCAGTGGATCCAAAGCAAACGTTTTTATCAAATTTGATCTGAGTTATGCAAAAAGGCCCAGTTGTTGCATTTCTGTGCATTTTTTTATTGGAGTTCAAGTTTTGAATTGAGTTGGGAGCTCAATTAAATGCTACTCTTGCAAGTAGTTTCCCTCATCATTCTTGCAGTGCCCTTCACTTTGCAGTGATCCTGAACAGCACCTGTCTGATCTCTTCCTGATTTTTCTCCAAGTAAAATTATTTTATTTGTATTTGCTCAATTTTGTTCTTTGGCAATGAGAAATCTAGGCTGTGTATTATACAGCAATTACTTGCTCCGTGGTCATGGTGAAGCCACACCCTGCATGTACTTTAATATTTTACAGTTTACATTTGATATGAGAAGCTTGTGTCAACAGAAAATATGCAGAGCAGAACATTGGCAGCATTCCTGTGTGCATGTTGCACTACCCTCTGTCGGCAGAATACCGCTTCCCATATTTGTAGTTCATCTCATGATTTGGTTTACTTTGTTCATTTTCCATTAAATATGTTTGGACTACATTTTGGTTTAGGGAGCTAGATAAATGTTCTGCCTTTTTTAAGTGTACTGACATTTAAATGTTCCCATTTTCTGCTTATTTAAATGTTTTAGGGGACCATTTACTACAGGACTCATGGCAGAAGTTAATGCACATTACCCAGTCGGTCATCTGTTCAGTGTAGAATAGGGATTCCCTCCCAGTTTTCTGTAGCGTAGACCCACTAATATCAAGCCCTGTACCCGGGTGGTTGGGACCAGTGCTAAGCATCCTGGGATTTTTTTGATGGTCAAAGATGAGCTGCCCTGTCCCAGTAATCTCATTCGGGTCCTACTGAATGGTTCAATGTCACCATATGCTCCTCCTTTAAGGCATTTGTTGGTCACGGGTGTTGACCAGTGAGACCCAGGCAATGAATGAGACGTGTCATCATTCGTGGGAGTGGTGGATCACTGTTCCAACAAGTTAAAACTGTTCTTGTTGATTTCTGCAGATAATTTGGAAACGGTATTACACAATGGCAAACATGCTCCAAGGAATGCAGGAGATTGGCTCACATGCTGTGGATATCTACGACTACCTCTTGGCTGGAGTTGGTAGGTAATTAGCCCAGCTGAATACAGAAGGGTTCCTGTGTGTTTCTGATGATGTGGTGTGTCTGTCTGTAGATCCACGGTTGAAGGGTTATCCACTCATGCAGAGTCCTGTCCCCATGTCACTCATATTGCTGTGCTACCTGTTCTTCATACTCTACCTTGGACCTCGACTAATGGCACACCGCAAGCCCTTCCAGCTAAAAGAAGCCATGATCGTCTACAACTTCATGCTTGTGGGACTGTCGGTGTTCATTGTCTGGGAAGTAAGACACTTTAATTTTCTAACATGTTGAGTCTTGTAATAAATTTGTTTTAGGGCTGTGCACAAGATGTATATTTTTACCATGGTGAAGTGGTTGGGGGTAAATTACACTTGTCACCTATGAACTATAATACAGACAGATTCTGGACAGCCATACTGTTGCTTGAACAAGTATGTAAAATGCTAATCTGATAATAGTCTGAACTCATTGGCTGCCAGAGATTTGTAAACATTGATCTCCTTCAGTGGACTTTATTGGCGTTTTCTTTTTGTTCTTGACCGATCGCAAGATGCTTCACTCAGTAACACCGTGTTCACTCGGGGGTGAGCTCTGACATATGGGCAGCTAATGATGCGACAGTTTGCGTAACTCCTACGTCTTTGATTCCGTACCCGGATCAGTCATCATGACGCTAAATTCCATGAGTTGGAAGCTCTATTTTCACTCCCTGTGGAAAAGCTGATTTGATGACTATAGATGTCAATGGCAGCCAGTGAGTTGGTAAGTAAGGCTGCTCACCACAGGATGAAGACGAGTGAGCTCACCTTGTAGGAAAAAGGACACATTGTGGCTACAGCTGTGATGTACCGATTTGAACGCTCGGCCAACTTTATTTCAAGAACTCACAACTGCTGTAGCTCTACACATTGTGCACACTAACATTTCATCAGTGTTTATTTGGATCCAGAATGAATTTAAGGATAAACAGTCTATGTTTGAACAATCGGAAAAGCGCCAGCTTCAATCAAGTAACAATCTGTTTGGTTTTTTTTTTTAGTTCATGTTATCTGGGTGGGTCACAACATATACCTGGCGGTGTGATGCAATTGATACATCTGACAGTCCTCAAGCACTACGAGTAAGCACTCTGAATATTCAAATTTCTTGATGAACATAAAATGAAACTAGTATTTGTCGGTGCACTTGTTTCCTGTCATTTCAAGTTTTTTCTTTTCACTAGATGGTGAGGGTGGCCTGGTTGTTCTGGTTCTCAAAGATAATTGAGCTCATGGACACGGTAACTTCAGTCGTTTCTCTGAAACTTGCAGCTTTTTTTTTTTTCCTCCTACCCCCACAGTCTTGGCATAATCCAATTGCTAACCTCTCATTCAGGTCTTCTTTGTGTTGAGGAAAAAAGAGGGTCAGATAACCTTCCTTCACATCTTCCATCACTCTTTCATGCCCTGGACCTGGTGGTGGGGAGTTGCTTACGCTCCTGGTGAGTACACATTAACTAAATGGACTGAAAAATTAAACAAGAACTATTGCAGGAAGGGTTGGGAGCATTATTCTGAAAATCAATCGGGTACCTGCTGACCTCTGCAAAAACATTCTCCCTTTTCATTCCTGCGTTTGTCTTTTCATAGACACACGTACATTTTTGTCTAGTTGTAAAATGATTAACCAAGAATCAATGTAATAGTTTTGCCTCACTCACCGTATTGTCACTGTTACCCCAGGTGGAATGGGATCTTTTCATGCTATGGTGAACTCTTCTGTCCATGTCATCATGTACTTCTACTATGGTCTGGCTGCTGCTGGGCCACGCTTCCAGAAGTTTTTGTGGTGGAAGAAATACATGACTGCCATTCAGCTGGTACACACACCCCACATATCCTATACTTGATCCATACTGGTTGTTCGATCAACTATTTTAATCAAATGCAAGGGCAATGTCACTTTAATGCATTTAAGATGATTCAGTGTTTCAGTCTGCCTTCTTGCTGTAATGCTGCTGTAAAGGTATTTGTATACATCAAGTGTCTGGCTAACCCCGGATTTCTTCCAATAGATCCAATTTGTCCTGGTATCTCTCCACGCTACCCAATATTACTTCATGGACAGCTGTGACTACCAGTTCCCTATGATCATCCACCTTGTCTGGATATATGGAACCTTCTTCTTTGTGCTCTTCTCCAATTTCTGGATCCATGCTTATGTGAAAGGAAAGCGTTTGCCAAAACAGGACATTAAGCATCTTCAGAATGGCACCATCCCTCATGCCAACAGCAAATGTAGCGAGAATGAGAGCAGCCTCAACCATGAAACCAGAAATGGCTTCAGTCACCTGGAGAATGGTGGCTATTCAAGTGAAAAGTTAAAGAGATCTTAGGAAATCAAGATTGTTTTTACATTTTATATTCAATGCTTTTTTTTTTTTTTTTAGAAATTAAGACTGTCAATGACTTCCACAGTTGGGCTTCCATTAATGGTTGGTTTTGTCTGAGTTGGATAACCAATTATGAAACACGATAAATGAAGAGAAGATGCGTTAACTTGTCTTCACTGATTGTAACCACCTATTTTATTTTTTGCACCCCACTTTCCTTTATCCCAATCTACTGTGGACAGATGACTGTACAGTTTCTATCAAACACAAATACTTTTTGTAAATACTTTTATAATTCCAAAATAACGTTGTTTTGGTATGCTTTAAAATTTGTTACATTACGTATTTAAAACTTAGTCCCAATAAATTCGTTTTGAATTCTTACATCTCTTTGGATCTGTTCTTTTTCAGAAAACTGTATAATGTGCTGGAAAGTTTCTCAGTTCTTTAAGACTGTCAGACTGACATTATGCTGTGTTGCAACAAAACACTTGCTTGGGCCTCTTGTCTTAACAATCCTGAGTATGTGGAGTTAGTAGGAAGTAGACAAGAGCCCCATTCTACTTTTGTTTAGAATTCAGATGGGAGAATCCATCCTGCTGATCTACACCCACGTGCTTCAGTTGCCAGCAGGGTTGTACCAGTGTTACAACTGTAAATTAAATCCACTTAACATTAAATGGTTGGACTGTTTGAAAAAGCACACTTGGCCTAATAAGCCAGACGTATTCAGTTTAGTCAATTGATTCTTTCACAAAGCCAGTCAGGCAAAGTTTAAAATCTGAGCAAAATTGAAGAATTTAGAATCATTAAATATGAAATTGCTCAATTTAAACAGTTTTATAGTATGTTATGTGAACTTTTAGGCATCTAAACTTGCAAAACTCTGATAAAGGCTAAACAATGTTTAATCAAACCCGCAGAGTAGCACCGCTCCATATGCCCATTTCCCTCGTCTTACCCAGTTCATTCTTGCAATTATAGATTTAAATTTAAAATAACTAACTTTCCATGGTCGCTACATGCAAAACATTCATTTTTTTAGAGGTTGTATTGCCATTACCCTTCGATTGCACCCGTTTGCAGTTACATTTGCACCAAAGCAGAAGAAATTAGTTGTCACATTTGTTTGTATTGACAAATTAATATCCCTGCAATTTTATCTGAATGTGTTAAACTGTGATTAAGTGTTCCTATTTTTTTACTTGAGTGCATATTGCAGAACATTTCCTGAACTGATCACGCATAACGAAAAGACTGTACTTGGGTCAAGTACATGCCCTCAGTGCTGAATAAAGGGAGTTTGATGAATGGCAGTAACTCCATTGTTAGTTTTATTCCAAGCTGGCATTACATTTTATTTTCAAACATTTGAGCATTCATTCAGTGCACATCTGACTGCTACAGATCTACTACATTCAATATTTCAAGGCCTTTTCCTCTTTGCCTAAAGGATGTGGGCTGACCCCAGCTTCCACTTTAAAGGTATTCTCCATATGGCAAATGGTATCGAACATTGTGACATGGATATCAAGCTATGAGGTTGCTATTACTGAGCAGTGCAGTACGCTAATCCTTACAGTCCACCCTAGGTTTCATGCATACCCAGATTGTCTGCTGCAGGGTGGGGTTAGATCAGACAACCACTCGGAGCCGGACCACTTCTCTCTACTTGAGTGGAGGAGATGGATGCAGATCATGATGTGGTGTGGTTTTCCCTTTGAATGCGTTTATTGCCCAGAAACCAACGGTTAGAATAAGTAGAGGAGACAGACTTGTTGTCGGGGTTAAAATTGATGAAAGAGTGGCGTGCATGCTGTTAAGTAGTGATCTCCAGAATGTAAAAGATGAGCTCCATTACAATGGGCTCATTTCCCCTCCTGTGGCCTCTGCTGTACATGACGGGAGTCATCACACTGTTCAGAGCGTCGAGGTACTGAGCAGGGAGGGGCTGTCCATTACTTCCTGCCACAAATCCCTCCTGAAATTGCAAAACAAACCTAAATTACTTTTAATGCATTCACACTCAATAGTCGGTATCTTTACTGCCTTGTTTTTCTGAATCACATGTTACCTGCTCTCAGCTTCAAAGTGTGACCAATTATGTTTTCACCCTGGAAAGATTATTTTGATATAGAGTTGTCTTCAAAATAATAGCGGTACAACATGACTAGTAAGATAAAATCATTGTTCTTGTTAGAATTTCAACATCTACACTGCAAGTAAGCTCCTAGAAGGTTTAGTAAAGATATAGAAATCCAACAGGAATGACATCCATGCTGCGGATTCTGTGAAACTGAGTTATTAACTGAAAGGAGTGTGTTCAAATAACATAGCAGTGCGGAGTTCAATTAGTGACGTCACTGATAATGTGAAAAAATAGGTGTTAAACAGGTGGCCCATATTAAAGGATCAAGGCATATTTAAGGATGCTGTAAATGCTGGCTGGGCATTTATCCTTGAAAAAAAGAGTAAAATGGGTTGTTCAAGATAATGTTCAAGAGAAGAGTGTTCATTGATTAAGAAGTTAATAAGAGGGGAAAACGTATAAAGAAGTGTAGAAAATGATAGGCTGTTCATCTAATATATCAAGCCCTTAGTAAAATGGCAGCCAAAACCAGAAAGACGAGGAAGAAAAAAAGACTATTTAAATAGATCAGAGTGTTGGTCCTCTTTATAGTTTACCAGGGATCATGGATCAGTTTGAGTCCATCAAATACTAGAAGTAGTCATGTTATCACAGGCTGAAGAGGAAATACCTTTGAAACAAGTGTTTCAATAACAAAGCAACCGCAAACACCAGTGAGCACAATCATGGTTCCAGACAAACATAATTCAAGTAATGGAGTAGCCAGAAAATCCCAGGACCTTAATCCCATAGAAAACTTGTGGGTTGACATAAAAAAATGCTGTTCATGAGACAAAACAAGTAATGTGGGAATTGTGGAATGTAGTACAATTGTCATGTGCTGGAGTTCCTGCTGACCGGTGCCAGAAGTTGGTCGACTCCATGCACCACAGACGTGAGGGAGTTATCAGAAACTGTGGTTATGCAACAAAAATATTAGTTTATGATTCTCAGGGAAGTTGAATGAATATAACCTTTTTGGAATCATTGTATGGCAAATGTAAACACTCACCTGTAGCAAAGACTATAAAATAGTATAATTTACTGTGAAAATGATAAATATGAAGGACTACTGTTAAAAATGTTTTTTACTATGGTGGCTGATAGACTGAAAAGGTTTGAATGGTTTGTTTTCATTACAAAAAAAAGGCATTTACAAAGCTCAACTTTAATTATTTACAGGTCATTGATTTTTTTTTTAGCCTTTATTAACCAGCTATCGATGACCCATTGAGATCAAATGTCACTTTCAAAGAAAGTTTCAGTGTTATCTATGTCGTGAAATTCTGCCTACAATGATGTTATTTTACCATTTCATAGAGTTAAGTATGCAGTGTAAGTCAAAGAAACCTCATGGCTTGACCTAGCTTTCCTTTTGCAGCTCATGCAAATGCTAGCTGTTCTTCTTTCTAAAAATGTCTCTATAGTGTAGAATGGAGACCTCAAAAGGTTGCATGTCATTCTTATTGTGTTATTTGTTGTTGCGACTTAGATCAACAATGCCAAACATCCTTTCTGACCTTTTGAGAGTCAAATGAGACACGCAGCCCCAGTTTGGCCATCCCATCTTCTTTTAATAATTTGAGGTGAGGACACAGTGCCAGGCAGAAGGCTCGGGCGATCCGCTCTGTGAGCCGGTTGTGTTCAGCTGTGTCGCTGGCTCCTCCTTTGAGATGATCGCCTTTCTGCAGGAAGAACACCTGGACAAAACATGCACAGAAATGTAAAAGCAGTTTCAAACAGGACTGCAGATCAAGTAGGTCAGTAGGTATACTTCTGTCCAGCGAATGATCTTCCCATTTTCTTTGTATTCTGACTTCTGGAACATCTTTGTACTGCTGATGGATTCCATGGATTTCCCGTCGATGGGGCTTATAACTCTGAAGGGAAGGAGCACATACAGTTCAGTTTTTTTTAAATCCCAAATGCTAAAGCAATGAAGTTACACAAAACAAACTCTGGTGTGTGCATCCTACTATCATAGTTCAAATACCACATCATACATGTCTGTACACTACAGTGTGTGTGTTGTAGCTAGTGCACTTGCTAAGAAATCCAGAAATATAAAAACCAGTGAAATATTTTTTTTATATAATTCAGGTAAAATATATGAAATAGTGTAATTTTACCTTCTTAGTGGAGTTTAAAAATGTGGTTTTAATAATGAAGCCCTGTCTGTGTCATCTACTGCTATGTGTACTTGCGTATTATTCTTGTGAGCAGATGTTACACTGAATTTCCTTCAGGATTAATAAAGTGTATATGTCTACCTGTGTCAATATAAAGATTTTTGTTACACACTGCTTAAAGGGACCTCTCCGATGTGTCAGAGTATATTAAACTAATTTTATTTGTTATCTAAAATGATTCTTTCTGACCACAAAGGCTTCATTCAGAGTCCGGTCCATGAACATCAAACACACACTCACCCTTTATTCACATTGCACTTCTGCTCCACCCACTGTACACACACAAGCTCCTGGCTCTCTGAATGGTCAAGCTGTCCACAGGTAACTGTGTAATCTTTCATCTCCCGTAGTGACTGACGGATTTCCGCCATTGTTTCCATGGTGATCTGCACCATTAGCCCATCTGGAGAGAGGGGACAGCAATACAGGAGAAACACACAGCCAGACAAAAAGGTGGGACACACAGACATACACACACACACACACACACACACACACACACACACATCTGCACATACCCACGCCTAGACAAACAGTATTTTAAAATGTACACAGACACACATACAAAGATCAACACATTCTGAATAAACCAGTTTTGAAACAGGGATTTTATCATGCATTTGTTAAAACAAATAAAAACCTTGAGGGAGACTCAACCCTCTCTGAGCGAACACCCTACCTTCTACAATGCTGGATTTGGCAAGGCATCCCGCAGACGCTTTCAGTGCACTACTGAAAATGAAAAAGCAGGATCCTGTGACTGCAAAAAGAGAGAGAGAGAAGCCACTATTAGAAACAAACACTAGATTCATACCTAGTCTTACTTTTCCAATCTGTCCAGTGACAGTAAAAAAACAAAAAAAACAGTCTCATGCCATCTAGTGTTTAATAAAGGAAAATAAAATCATTAGTGCAAGGCTTCAGCCACTGTTATCTGTGTCTCTGTGATGGGCTTCAGAACAGATTTAGATCATCATCCAGATCATTAATTTACACAATACTGGCTGCACATTTACTTGCATTGGTACAAAATAAAAACAAGTACAATTTATTGTAGTTTTGTTTGTATTTTAAATTATGCCTTGTCTTATAGATTTTGACTTCCTTTTCTTGTTGCAATCCAGACTCAGTGATCGTCCATAGCTATTTCATTACATAACACAAGTCCACACTGTTGATATTTGATCCTTGCAGCGTCCCGTTGTGACCCACCTTTGCGTGGCTGATTGTGGATACTGATGGCCTGGGTCTGGTACTGGCCATCATCTCCTTGCACGCAGATGAGGTGGGAGTCTGCAGCCTCATTGAAGCACGCCCCAATGGCTAGCACATGCTCATTGGACTTATTCAGAGCCTTCATTAGCTGACATGAGACACATGAGCCGAGAAGGATTAGAATACGTAAATATTAGAATCATTTCTGTGAGGTACTTAAAGTCTTAGCATTACCTCATTGTACCCAGTGATTGGTATCTTTATGCAGGTCCTCTGAGCCTCAAGATCAACAGTGAGCCCTGGTACCGTTGGCAGGCTGTAGCGGTAATTCCTAAAGTCCTGGAACAGGATGGGGGCAAAAGGTCAACATCAAAATATGGGAATTTTGTTTAAAATTACAAACCAGCAAATGTCATAATTACAACGAGCAGTCTCATGATGGTGTGACCGATTTCTCCAAACAGAGGCTTCCTAAGACGCACGCTGTACAGGGGGCAAGGGTAAACTAGAAGGAAGAAAAAGAGAAAATTACAAGAGAAATTTTAGTATTGATGCAGAATTTCAGAAGGGAGGCTTTCCTACATCTATATTCGGCTCCGAGTCGCAGCATGAGACGCAAGGGAAAGGCTTTAGCCCACGTCACTTCTGCTCTATGGACCAGGAGGCCAAAGAGGTAGGGTTGGTTTGGCAAAGGTAGACCCTGCAGGGACTGGTGAGTAGGGCGAACGTACAAGAAGCCTGCATGCTCCTCACTGCCCAAGAAACTACCACCAAACAAGGAAAGCGACAGATGTTTCACAACCTTTCCTACAGAAACACACAAGAAAAGACATTTTTTGAACTTTGTTTCCATAACAGATCTTAGAGCGAGGATAGGTTCATATGACGCATCTCTACCACCACTGCAGGGAGCTTTCATACTGTGTGTGTGTGTGTGAACCGCTAACCTGTGAGGGAGTCCCTGTACAACTGGATGAAGTGGATAAAAATGTCTTTCGGAAAGCTTTTCTCTTCAGGCAGGCACTGTAGCAGCACCACCACCTCCACCTGACCCACAGCATGCATCCCCTTTGACGTCACACACCAGCACTTCCTGTTAACATCTGTCACAATCGAGACAGAAACTCAGGAAAAAATGCACTAATGATTTTTTTTCACATGCGTTGTTCATAGTTTTAATGAATAGGAAAAGAAATTGAGAAAATGTCAGATATCAAATATCATATTCTTCTTGCTAACTTGAAAACAAAAAACCAGATAAAGAAGCCCGTCTAAACCACCAAAAACAACGACTAATAATAATTAATAATAATAAGATTTCATTAAAACATAAATTTCTTTTCTTTGGTTTGGTTAGATCTGTACATAACATGCTGACCATTACGAAATAAACGTACAGTTAACCAGCTTGACGATAGCGAGTAGGTTAGCATTGAGGACAAACACCAGAGGTTTGGGCCTGCCATTCTCCAACTCCTGAATCAGCAGGATCTCAGAGGGCTGCTCCTCCACAGTGTAATCTGAAAAAACATCACACACATAGAACGCATAGGAATGTTACACTTCTGCTTCAGCTGCACCATGTGTTTTCTGTTCTATTGTTCACTTATATCAGTTGTAACCAAATAAATAAAATCGTCTCATATAAATATAAAATTTAACTCATTGCTGTGTGAAAGAACCATTACCTGACTCAGTACCAAATAAGAGATAGAGACAGACAGATTGTATTGATGTTGCCATTTTGAAATTCCCATGTTTTACTAGTTAAAATACCACCAACATCATCATTTAAAGCAGCAGCACTAGGGGGTAGACATGCAATATAACTATAGTCCTGTACCTGCACAGCTGCCTGGCTTCACCACAGTCTTAAGACAGATACTGTAGGTTAAATAGCACTTTGATTTTTTTTTAAGTGATTCTCTCACAATCACTAGGAAAATGAGGGAGTATCAGAGCACTTTTATTTATTGTACATGACAGTACATTCAGTGATGTTCAATATTGTATATCTATATCTGTCTGTATATACTGTATATATACAGTATAGGAGTGCACCAATGTCATGTAGAAAGGGGTGTTTAAGTATGTGAGATAAATTAAGACCAGCCTGATAATGGTACAGTAATTCAGAATTATTAGAAGCTGTGAATGACACAAACAAGTCAGACAGGAAAAATTAATTCTCTCTCATTCAGGGGACACAATTTGAGATTATTCACCATTAACCTGTAATCGTTCACATTTTCACACTTCACCTTGTCATCAGTGATTGTGAACTCTTCAGCATCATGTCAAATATTCACTTGGGTGTGTTTTGACCTGTCTGTCGCTCCTATTGTGTTTGTCTGTCCTCCTATTTGTGCACTAGGCTGACTGTACAAAGTGTTTAAACACTAAAAAACTGGCAGATGGACCAAGAATACATAAGGGCAAGGAAATTATAGTAATTTAGCTAAACCTCTCGCTCTGATTCCCTATTAAGGTGAAACTGTCTTACCTCCTTTGACTCCAGTGGAGGTGAGGATAGGCGGCAGACCATCCAGGGGGATGAGGTTAGCAGAGCTGCTTGCTAAAGCTGTGGTGCCCCAGCCATAAGGACCACAAGCTTCCTAGAAGAAAGAAGCAGATGATTTTTTGTTAATTAATCACACTGATATTTTAGCTTTATTCTCCTTTTAAATGACAGAAAAGCAAATTCGTGTTTAGTTTTCAGTGAACCTACATTGGTATTTGTCCCATGTGGACGCAGAGCTCTCCTGATCTGTGGTGAACACACAGGGCTTTTAACCTGCCCAATGTGAGTTCTTCTCACCAGCGGTGAAAGAACAGGGCCCCTGACGGGTGTAGTTGGAGCAGATTCCGACTGTTTCTTAAGGAATTCATCGGCAAACCACACCCTCCTTTTCACCTTTGGAGGTGTCCCTGAGAAGAACAATAAAGGTGTTTCATTCCAAAGATGAAAAATAAAAATTGTGACTTTAACAAGGACAAACCTCTGTGCTTACTTTTTATGAGGGTTGAATGACAGGAAATACAAACTCGTCCTTCCTTGCCATCCATATGTGCCAGTCTGAACTTCAGATTGGAGCAAAGTGCACAGAAAACCTGATGATGCATACATGGACACAACACGAGGACAGACATGGATCATCAAAAATGCTGCTCACTACACAACATAACTTTAATATTTCTACTCACTTTTCCACAAGCACGGCAATGGTGCCTCCTCTTAGTAAATGTAAACTTCACCCCACACTTCATGCAGACCTGTGCTTGACAATCAGGAACCCACACTGGAGCCACTTCCCCAAGGATAGCGCCTCTATCCTTGGACAGGATCCCAACTGGGCTTGATTCAGACTCATTGTCGGGATCCACAGAAGCTTCACTATCCCCCATTGCTCTCTCTCCACTCACTGCCTGAGCACTGCTGCTGTTTGTCACATGTCCCCCATTTGACCTGACCACCTTATGACTCTGGAGCTCTCTGCCATGCGTCTCTTCGGGTGAGAGAGCAGAGGTAGCTGCAGCAGCCTCAGAGCTACTCAACTGCTCTTGCTGCTCCAATCTACTTTCCTCCAGCTCCTTCTCCTCGACCACAGAGTCCTCCTTTGATGGAAGAATGTCAGGCTTCTTATCCCCTGGCAGTTCCTCCTCCTCTGGCCACGCAGCCTCGGCTGGGCTCAGCACCAAGGGGCTGGAAGACTCCCTGAAACAACTTTCACCCCATGTGGAGATGTTTGTCACAGTGCAGTTTCCCTCCTCCAGCTGGGAGGGTGGGGTGGTTTTGGCAGGATTCTCAGAGGCAGGATTCTGGTCACATTTCTCAAAGCTGCTTCTGATGGACATATCTGAAGAGACCTTGGACAGAGTTTCTGGTTGGATTTGGCTGCAACTGAGTCCTGGTTTTGGCACATCTCCATCTTTTAGCACCAGCAGGCAGGGTCTGTTCAGCCAGTGGTTCTTTGTGTCCTGAAAGGATGAATGGTCTCCCTCATCTGTTGAGATACATATCATGAGCACATGATGTCTCTGTCTTTATTTCTGTCTCATTGAGTGGAAACAGACATGCATCATAGTAAGACAGAAAAATGCTACTCATTTTTCCTCATTATGCAGTGACAACTAGAAACTTGCACTACACATAGCCCTCCTTAGATGGACTTCTTCTCATGACAGCCTTACACTGTTGGTCATACACCAACACAACGCAATAATAAACACTGTCAGATTATGAGAAATGGCAGAAAAGATGCGAGGAAATGCCACCAGGATGTGGTAAGCAAATATGTATGCTCATGACGAATAGATACACGGTGGACGGATTTAGTTTGCTTTATATCCTCTACATAATGATGGTGAACTCCTTGAGGGACTCTTTCTGACACTACTGGGTAGCTGTTGCGTAGCCATTTAGTAACATGTTATATTTTATTTCCTATAACCTCATAGTTTTTAATCATCATTAAAGGCAGCTTTGACACTCAGGTACCCTTGAGAGATGAAGCTGAACTGATCACAGAACAGACCATCTTAAGCAGAAGAGGTTTTATTATTTTGGATAAAGTATTGATGTTGAACCCTTCAGTTGGTGGTCTCCCATAGCTAATTGTTACAGAGATGAAACATTTCAATAGTGGCTTTAGTTTAATTGACTCCCAAGATGAGGAGCTCTAACAGATGAAGGCCAGTGTTTTGGCTCCTCCTGATGCATACCAAAGACATAAGCATTACCCCATGCCATCTAATAAAATGCTTTGTGCAGGGAGTTTTTCATCCAAGTTTCCTTTTCAACATTAGAATGGGCACATACTTAACTGATCCTGCTACTGCAAATGTATGTCAGTAAACCACGTGCTTCTGAAATGACTAATCAGAATCTCTACATGGAGTTATAAAATGGAAAACACTCATTCTTGACGTAATTCCTACGTGTTAGTTATGTAATAACCAGTCATGTAAGTGATCTGCACGGAATCTAACCTCAGGCGTAGGGGAGCTGCAGTGATTGATGGATACCCATGACTCAGACATCCTCCGGTCGGGGCTGCGCCAGTCCAGGCTGATTTATGTGCCAAACCACATATAAGCATTTAATGGAAGGGTGTTCAGCCAGGTTAAAACTGCACTGCAGCTTCCTCACACCGTGTAAAGAAAGGCGTGTCGTTTGTTCTTGTTAAAGCGACAGAAATTTCGAGGAATCGGCGACGCGTAGCAGGAGGATCCAGCTGACTGGAGCGATCGCGTTCCGGGACGGTGACGCATGTCGTCACACGTGTGTAAATGTTGAATTCTCTCCGAAACTGGTGGCAATGCGACACTCACTCCTCATCCCGTCAGATCCGACAGGATATGCTTCGCTGAGGTGGGGATATTTACTGCTACTGCGGACATCACAGCCTGTCTCCATGATTAAAATGTACGGAACGCACTGGCGCACGGATGACGCGCACACAGCACCGTAACAAATGCTGCATCAGCTGTTTTCTACATAGTCGTATCATCATTCAGGTAACGGAAGGCAGGTTTCCCATTCCACTGGAATCCAAGTGGTCTTACCTTCAGTTAAAGCTCCCAAAAGGCTTTCGTTCTCATCATCCCGCGCAGAGAAGAACTTCAGCATTTTATTTTTTTTTTTTTCACATTTGCATCCCGAGCAAAGCGGATCCAAGCTGCTGTGTGTTGCTCATAAGCGGAGGGACGGGATGATTTTCCCCCCTTCTCTGCTCCCCACTCAGTGATCTCCCTCCTCCCCCCGTGTCTCTGCAGCTCTTTCAAGAAACTCAAGAGGTATGCAGAAATGTCCCTCCCCAGTTTGCTGTACACAACCCACTGGACAGTGTGCAGGCCAATACAAAAGGGCTGTGTGCACACCCTGTCTGTCACACTGAAGGATAAACCCCAGGTTTGAGCAAGACAGCACCGCTGAAGCAGCAGAACAGCAACCTCCAAAACTGCATGTTGAAAATCTTCAATATGAACATTAACCACAGCACATCTAAAAATGTTAACCTTCTTTATTTTGTTTCATAAACAAAAAGTCTTAAGACTTGTGTTAATGACCACCATGATCCTGACTGGTATGTGTTGAAGGGATTTAACCATTAACCAGACGCGAATAAATTTTTATAACTGCATGGACATCAGTGGGCATCATTGTAAAATTAAAAAGTCTCTGGTTACTGGGATAGTGTCCGATATGTCTGGTTGATGCGTAGAAGAACTTCACTCAGTGACAATGTGATCTTCTGTTGTGTCAATTTGCCTCGTTCTTTGACGCCTCGTCAAAGTTCTCCACCAGATCTGTAGAGGAACATGCGAAAAATTAGACCTAATCAATACAATTCTACAATGTATTTACTGTTATTGTCAATAAACATTTTCAAGAAAAAATACCACTTGTAGTTGCCTGAATAATTTTTATGAAGATTCTCCTTTTATGCAAAACATAGTTAATTTGCTAGAATTAATAAGGATTAGCATGTGAGACTCAATTGAAATGTTTGTAAGAACACAGTTGGGCAAGAATTTAACCGGTTGACTAATTTTTTCATCCAAAAGTCAATACCTGGAACATCATCATCCTCCTCCTCAATGTCCTCTGCCTTCGGAGCCTTGCTGTCGAGAGCTGAGAAGTAATGCACAAATAAAAAAATGCTGTCACCGGATGTGATATATAAACATGTTAAATATTTTCTGAAAGTTATGTCTGGTGGTAAATTTTATATAATTTTATATATATATATATATAATCACAAAACTTCACTCAGCCACACACTTACACTCGTTGATACACTGCTTCATTTTTATGAATATGGAGTTCATTTTGTGTCTTAGAGATCACACAATTTGCAGCTGCAAATACTAATTACAGCTCTGAATGTGTTTCAAATCACGGCAGACAATAGCACCCATTAAAATATAATCCCCTTTGAGTGGTCGATACTTTGCCCTCACTCAGTGTTGACCTGCTTTTAAATCCACACCTCCTACCTTTTGGGGGGGAACAGATGGGACCGAGGCAGAGAGCCACACACAGGCTGGGGATTTTGGACAGTAGCGGGAGATGGACTAATTGCTGTTTTTTCTCTGTTCATGTATTTTGTGGGCAGTTAGCACAATAAAGAATAATACTATACCCTTCTTTATTAGTTGCATCTGGTCTGCTGCACTACTCCTGGATGCAAAAATAATTTTTAAGTGTAAAACATTTTTTCCTGGTCACCTCTCACCATTTCAAGTCATCAAACTGCAAATATAATGAGTGCAGCTTTAAATCAAGAGTCACTACACAACCACAACACTATGTTAGGAAGTCAGAACATTATAAATATCCATAGTCCAAGAGCTCAAGGAGCGCCCACCTTGCCGAGGGAACTGTTCAGCCAGTTTGCGTAAGCTGCTGAGGCTGTCTGCTCCCAGCTGGCTGAGGATGCCAGGCAGCATTTCTGTCAGCTGCTTGGTTTCAGCATGGCCCGTGATGGCGAAAGTGTTGGCAGACAGAGAGGCCTGAACTTTGGGGTTGTTGAAGTGGATCACAGTCCCGTCATCTTTGATCATATTCACCTGAGAGGAGAGGACCACTCAGTGCTTACAGTTACACTTGTGTCATAGCAATCTGCATGAGCGTGAAACACCCAACAGCAGGTTGGTCTATTAAGTTAAAATTGAGTATACTTGCATTTCAGAACAATTTACCTCCTCAATTCCTGCAATATTGTTGACAGCCAACTTCTTTAATGAACTCTGAAGCTTCTTGTCGTCAGCTGTGGCAGTTCTATGTACCACCTTCTTCTTCCTGCGTGCAGATCCCTACAACAAAGGAGATACAAGATCCTGAAATGACAGCAAACTGAAGCTCACTATGACTTACAAGAATAACAGCATTAGAGGAATAACAAAGCAGCAGCAGAAACATAATTGCAGTCCTGATTCATTGCAGGTCATTCCTCCTCCTGTTCCTGTATTAAAGTTAATACATGTAAAGATCATTAATTTCAATTCTAACTATAAGGACATTCACTCTATCTAGCCTATCTGTCATTCGGTCTCGCTGTCTCTCTCTCTTTCTCTTGCCCTGTCCCTCTCTCAATTGTATTTATTTCCCACCCAACAGGTCAAGGCGGATGGCTGTCATCCAGACTATGGTTCCTGCCTGGAGTTTCTTCCTCAATGAAGGAGTTTTTCCCGCCGCTGTCACTTATGCTTGCTCTGGAGGGTTGTAAAAGTGCTTTGAAATGTCTGTTGATGTGATTAACAGCTTTACAAATAAAAACTGATTGATTGACTGATAATCCTTGTTGTCTTTAACATGATGCAATCCAGTGATGTGATTCTGTTCTGCTCAGTTCTGAAGCCGGGCAGATTTTCTAGAAAGTTAAATAAAAAAAGTTAAAATCAACTATATTGGGGCGGCAGTGGCTCAGCGGTAGAGCACTCGTCTTGAAGACAGGATCGCCCAGCCATCGGGGGTTCGAATCCCGCTCCATGTCCTCTCTGTACTAATTGTATGCCTACAGGCCCCTAATGTGTGTTGTGTTCAGGGGCTTGTAACCTGTAACCCCCAGTGTGTAATTAACACATATATATGTACATGTGTGGGTGAAGTGAGAAAAGAATTTCCCTAAGAGGGACAAATAAAAGGACTGATTATTATTATTATTATTATTATTATATTCAAGATGTGATTTGTCAAAAAAAAAAACAGGTGGGGATGTTTGTTTATCAAAAAATAAGTAATCCACAGGGCTAATTCTTTTTATGTTAATGGTGAGCCTTTGAGCCTAAATTACAAACAGTTGAACACTCATATTTAATCTAAACTCAAAAAGACACGAAACATTAAATTTTCTGTGCCGGTCACGATGTGGCAGATGGTCCACTTAGGCTTCAGGACAATGTTCACACATGTGAAACTGAAGGTGGATGGTTGACAAAGGGATTTGTTTAGCTATTTGAAAAAAGAACATAGTACATCCAAATTTTGAGAACTATAACACACGGCAGGAATCTAGTGCCATTTCTGGTATTCTAATTTTCACTAATAACAGATATAATTTTGTTCACAATAGAGTGCAGTTCTAATGTGTTTGGGTATGAGCTGTTATCAGAAGAGACTATCATTTTTCATCAAATGTATTACATAATGAATCATAATGACACCAAACAAATTTATAATTTCAATTATTATTTATAATCAGTTTATTTATCATTTTCTCAAGTAATTAAGTTCAAATAAATTAACAAAGATTATCAGGACATTCTTCTAACACTCACTATTTTCAAAACTGCTAAATTTGAACCAACTGCGAATCAGTCTAAATCCCAAACATATGGATTTACAACATGAACACATCCGTGTCGGTGCTGACTGCTCTGGGTTTACCTCAGCGCCCCACTTCCTGGATGAACACTTACCTTTCCTCCTATCCGGACCTGGGCTTGAAGTTTGGCCAGTTTTTCCTGATTCATGTTTTCACCTAGAATATCAGAGGGATATCGATAAAGAAAAATCTGATGTTTTTTGTGGCTTGTTTTTCTGCCATCTCTGTCGACTGTGAGCTACTCTATTAGCCAGAACAATTAGAGCTAACAGGGAACAGAATGGGTTCAGTTCCCAGACACCGATAACATACAGACTGATAACGTTTTTAGCTCAGGTAGATCAATAAAAGAGGAATAAAGATTTGAAGCCCTGCTAACGGAGACTAGCTCCAGCTGGTCAGAGCTATGCTGTGTGTGTGTGTTTGGAGCTGAAAACACAACACTGGGCCTGCAAACTGAATAAACAGCCTGTCACTGCTCGGCTCGGTCCGACAGCTCTGCTCCGAACACACACCAACACCCACCAACCCCGCCAGCCCTAACAAACCTCACACAAATCAAATATTAGCCTTACAAACCTGCTGAAGCGTCCACAGAGTCATACGGTACTGAAAACTGGGGGTTTGAGGAAGGGATTACGTCACACACCATGCGGACTTTTCTTCTTCTACGTTTCAAGCCAGATGTATGGATTTAAAGTTTGGTCCGCCACCTACAGGACACTTTAGATATTACACCACCAGCGCCACAAAATGATGCTCTGAGCAGGAAGAGCGTAGCGTCCTCCTGCAGACTTGAACCAACCAACGTCAGCAGTTTGCCATTTTACTAACAATATGACAATAATAAAATATTTGACAGTGAAAAAATGTGGAAATGTCAAAAAAAGAATGACCTCCATTTCTGTAGATTTTTATTAAAAAGAAAATTTAAAAGAACATTTCAGTTACGACTGATTGCATGATAAGTCAAAAATCATTTGACGATTTTCAAAGAGACTGAGAGGGAAGGGAAGAATCCATTACATTTTGAAGTGGACTCTGACAAAGGCGCAGCTACAGGATTTTTTTTCACATTGTTTTCAGTTTTCACTAATTACACACGGAATATAGACAATATATTATGTATATATTAAATCTGATAAGTTACAAAAACATCAACCAAAAATATGACACAAACATGATTTGACGATTTTACTCTGTGGTCCCCAAATTTCCCCAAGGATCAATGAAAGTATTTGTCTATCAATCATATCTATCAATCTATTTTACTGTTGCTGTGTCTGAATAATTTTCGACTTGGTCCTGTGATTTCAGCATTGTCTTTCCCTTTTTGTCTGTTTTTTTCAAAACCATACATAAAAATACCTTTAATAAATAATTTTCAATGCTAATAGTCACTGATATATAAAAAGATTAAAGTGAAATACAAGTAATAGAATATGTTTCTCTCAGAATTTAGATATGAATTAATCATTCAAGTGTGCAAGTGCATTTTGATTTTAAAGGTGCATTAAGCATTAATACTTTCATTAACTATGGAGAAAAATGTCTTGAAATTTCCAATGGACATAGACAGGGTTAGTCTGGATTAGAGCTCATTTAGGGATTCAATATTCATAGATGTGAGTGTGTGAGTGGTTGTTTGTCTTTCATGTGGCTCCACGATGCACAAGCGATCCATCAGGGGTGTACCCCACGTCTTGCCTGTAGTCAGCTGGGATAGGCTCCAATAACAACTGGGACCACAAAGCAGAAAAGCGATTGTAGAAGAGATGATTATGGTCATTTTACCAACAAGAAATGGATGGATGGATGGTTAATGGCTGCTTTCGGTGTTTGTCAGAAAACGTTCCAAATTAAAAGCCTCAGAGAGACCTTTTTAGAATTTAGACCAACACATGATCGAGTGGCTGATGATGGGGAGTTTGCCAAGTCATGCCAGACATGTTAGGAAGTGTAATTGTTTCATCGTTCCTTTACATAAAGTTTCAAAAGTGGATTTGTGGTAATGTCTTGTTTCTCAATTGGATTTCTCAAATTTGGTACTTTGAATGGAAAAGATGATATCTTCCTTTTTCTTATTTTCATCTTATTTTTTTACAGTATGAGTGAAAAATAACAACACATAAAGCACCCTCAAAGAACACCACACAATTACTTACTGAAATTACTTTTAAGTAGACCGTTGACAGGTTCTGTCACTGATGTACAAATATTCCTGTAAATCATGGCGGTCTATTGAGACACAGCATAATGAGCCTGAATAAAATAAAACCTACCCATCTATATTATCTTACATTATTTTTTACATTTTTCTACAGAGCTGTGGTCTGTCAACCAACAATAATCCATGTTGGGTTCTCACTTTTAACCTACATCTGATTGATTTGACCATAAAGACAATTAAATGAAAATGCCATTAAGATTCACATCAGGTAAAAAACACATATTATATTCTGCTTTTCTGGTCAGGGCTCAGCCAGCAATAAGACAAGCAATCAAAGAGAATCCATCATCATCATCAAACCACAGTCCGTGGATGAGGTTATGGGCTAAAACTGTAAGGACAGCAGCATTCACAAAAAAGGCAGTAAATTGTCCAGTGGTTAAATCCCAACAGATGACTGGAACAACCTGATACGGGCTCAAACATTTTCTGACTACCATGATCATAAAATAATTGTAAAGAAGACATTATTCTAGCAGTAAACAACTGACTTCATTGCTGCAAATTTGTGGTGTTCATTTTACACCTTAAACTTTATGACAATAGCTTGTTCTGAATAACCACGCTGTAATTGTGCAGTAACTGTGCTCATCTGTATTCCATTTAAAGTGCTCAATTCACTGTACCCAGGGTTCATGTGATGGATTTGATTGCAGTGTCTTGCAGGGGAAATCTACGAAGATCAGATGGGCCTACGCCTGACCTGCTGTTCTCCACGGAACTGTGGAGCATAATACACTGCCAGCAGTGATGGTAATGAGACTCTGGGTACCAGTATCTGTGGGCCAGCATGAAAAGCTTCCTAAGAACAGCCTTTCTCAGCAAAATGTAGACCCAGGGGTCCAGGATCTGGTTCCATGTGGCCATACGTACCACCATCAGGAGACTGACCGAAGCAGGCTTGTTCTTGGCTCTGGTGCTCATCATGATGATGTGGATCTGGTGGAGGGGTCACAAAATAAATGATAACTGACAGACATTTACTGGCTAAATAATGTGATTAGTAGTGAGGAACAGGGGAGTTGTTTTGATGTATTTTATGGATTTTAGGTCACGTTTGTCAAGCTTTTGCTTCAAATTTCTTTTGATTAGAGATCAAATTTATTGGCAAAAGCATTAGCTCTTGCTATATTTTTTTGTCTTCCTATGTGATCAGGCTCTTTGTTTTTGTAATGTTCTTGATAATATTTGACCTAAAATTTGGAGAATATCAAGGACCTGACCCCAGGATCTGCACCCACAACTTCCTGCAAAGACATACGTAAGCTTAAGTAAGACACAGGTTCTGTGTCTTGAATCACAGGTTCTGTCAGAATCACACCAAAGTTTGTTGAAATAGACTTTCACCTGCAGCTTCAGAGGGAGTTTAAAAGTCTTTTGTCAACCAACAGGAAAAAAATAGAACAAGATTTTGTGTTATTGCAATCCAGACTTCTGGACATACTACAGTCTTTTAGGACATTAGACGAAAAGTCATACAGGACAGCTGTTGATGTAGATGAATGGTCAAGAATATCAGCAGTAAACCATGTGCGAAATTAGTAAATTAAAAAACACAGATAATGACATAATCCAGATTCCTTTAAGAAATTTTTCTACTTTCTTAACAGCCAATTTTATATTATTAATGTTTGAACTCCTAGATTGACACCTGCTGCTCAGATTCAGTGTTTAGAGATTACCATAAACTGCACAAATAGAACAAAACAGAGGAGAATACCTCACCAGTAATGGACCCCAGCAGATGCAGGACACCAACATGATCGCCAGAAGCTGGCAGATCATCTCTATGTGGTAGGACGTGTCTCGACAGCGATGATTGCGACACAACCTGGCCTGCAGCAGAGCGCAGCTCGTCAGTGTATTGCACACAATGGACAGCATCAGGGCCAGCAGCCCCAGCAGAGAGAAAAGCAGAGGGAGGAGCACATCCAGTCTGTCTTTGGGTCCCTCCATGTGAAAGAAGCACCAGCTCCTGGAGCTCTGGACCTTGTAGGGCCTCTGCAGCACCACAGGCATTATGGCAACTAGGGCCGCAAGCAACCACGTCAGCCCCAGTAGTCTTTTTACGTGGTGGGAAGCCAATGCAGTGGAGTGGAAGATAGGTCTGGTGACTCCAATACAGCGCTCTACAGCCATGACACTCCCCAGAAGCAAAGGATTCAAGCCAAAGAACACCATGCACACCCCAAAAATGCTACACATGATAAGATGAGGGTCAAACTCTTCCCACCTCTTGTGAGAACTGTACACGAAAAGCACCAGAGACCCATTGATGAGGTGACCCAGCAGGTCTGTGACCACCAGGCTGCTCGCGAACAGCAGGAAGTATGCCTTGGACTTGATCCTTATACGTGTATAAGATTTGACGAGGATGAAGAGGGCGAGGCCGTTGGAGAAGACACCTACAGTCATGGAGACAGCTGAAGCAATGACAGATACTTCCTCCTGGCTACAGGTGTTGTTACTCAGTCTGACCTCTGACCTGCAGTGTGTGTCTGAGCTCCCATTGGCTGACATGATGAAAATAAAACCTAAAGGGAAAGGCAGATGGTGGGTGGGAGGTGTGATTAATTTGGCTAAAAGCAGATTTTTAAATCCCAGTATGACAAATTTAATCAGAACCTGCAATATAGTTTGACTGATTTTGAACAGAGCATTATAATTAGAAAACAATAATTAGAAAACAGGGTTAAGGCCTGTAGTTCAGAACAATTTATCTATTGGGAAACTTTCTTTTAATGAACTCAATGCACGTGTCGCATTAGTTGAGAGACAAACATGATAAATAACCCACAGACTAATTTCCTACAAGGCAAAATATAATTCTATGCCCTTGGGGGTGGCATTCAAATGGAATAATTCATTTGTGATTCTGGACCTTCTATGGTGGCCTTCAATAAAATCAATTATGATGCTGTGGCCCCACAGAAGCTGACCTCCACATGATCAAAAAGGCTAATATATTAGTTCCCCCCGTGTTTTTGTTACAGAATTGTAACAAAAAAGTTTAACTACTGTATAACACCTGAGTCACACAATAAAATTATCGTCTTTTGTCTGTTTTACCATAAATGCATCACAATAAACTTGAAACATACTTTTCAGAATGGTAAATATCGTCTATGACAGTTGGGATGTTTAGTCTCCATTCACAACTCAAATAATTATTATTTACACTTTCAGTATAAAACCGAAGACCAGTGATCGGTAAAAGTAAAGTAAAATGATGATCAAAAATGAAGCCGTATATTTAGAAAATGTCTCACATTCGAATGATGCAAAAGAAGGGGAAAAAAACTCCGTTTTTTACCTCAGGGTTGGCCTCTTCGTGCACAACTCGCCATACATCACTCTCTGTCTTCAGTGATTATAAAATCGACTTCTCTTGAACCCAAGCAGTAAATATCATTTAATTCCCAGAAAGTGCTCTCTTCGATTTTCATGTCGAGGCGCAGGTTTGCGCTCCGCTGGTGTCGCGTCAGTGACGGAGGACGAGCTTCAGTCTGAGATATCAGCTCTGCTCAGTCCCACCGTGGGGGCTGTACACCCGTGTCCCCATCTGGAAAAAAAAAAATCAATACGTCTTCTCTTTCTGTGGAAGTCAAACCAATAGTTTCTAGTGGAAACTAAATAATACTTAACTCTCGCCAGATTGCGCATGACAAAATGTTCCTTGAATTACGCTACACGGAAACATGAGTTTATGTCTGTGGACTGTCCACGTGTTCTTGGATCTTTGTTAATCTTATCAGACGCACAGAAATCCTGTGTGTGTTTTTATTCTCCCACTCATATAGTCGGATTGGCTGTTCCTATCAGCGCTGCAGAAACAGGTTGACTTCATGAATTACCTACTGGTGACTGAGGTCACTGACAGAATTTTATTTTATTTTATGTGTTGTTGTTGTCGTTTTGTCTGAGACGCTTGATAGAGCAGAAATCTAACACAACATATAAAAAATGGAATTAATAATTTGAATGTTTTTTTTAAGATTTAGTGTCCATTTTTGTGCAAAATAATTAAAAACAGAATATTTATAAACCAACGGATGACCTGTTACACACTCATAACAGGTTATGAGTGTGAAAGGATGTTATGCTATCAAGACTGAGTGCTGCAGTGTTACAAATTCATGTGCAGCTACCTCCTAAATGCGACCTTCACTCCTAACAAAAAGAGCAACACAGTCCGTCGCTGATGGATTTTATCCTGTTTATTTATCCTGAATGTATCCTGAATTTATAACATTTTACTAAATTAAATAAGATCTCAAACATTCCTGGCAGCAGAAGGAGTATAGACTGGTTACAGAAGAAAATAAAACATATACCATATAAATATTTTAATATATATGATCTTGGGCTGTGGCAGTTTAGTTAGGACACACCTTTGACAATTTTTAACCCATTGTTTAACCTCTTCATGCATACCTCCCCAAAAACATTTCTGCTTTAGAAGCCCAAGTGTCCATTCTATCCGTTGGTGGCCCATCTGATTGTGCACACTGGTGACTACTTTTTCCGAGACAAGCACATAACAACAGCTGATAACATTTTCCAGGGCTCACATCCTCAATTTCTCTGTACAAGAGTCCATCTTT
This sequence comes from Antennarius maculatus, assembly GCA_013358685.1. NCBI lineage: Eukaryota > Metazoa > Chordata > Actinopteri > Lophiiformes > Antennariidae > Antennarius > Antennarius maculatus. Next base: position 9,287,440 of record CM023610.1, on the reverse strand, counting down.
TTCTGTCAGTCTGGGCCATTGTTTCAATAGGGATCACACTGGAGCAGGCAGAGCTTGTGTTTCCTGAAAAGAGGGTTTGGTTTCCTATCCCAGAACTCTTTCAAAACCTTAAGTGTTGGGTCTGAGGCTTGCAATGTCTGGGGTTCAGTTTTCATATAACCAGGGAGTGTGGGCGTGTTACTATGTAACAAACCATTCTCTCCAAAATCGGGCTCAGAAACCTTTAATTGACCCACCTGGTGGTGTTCGAATCCTGCGGTTCCTAACTCTAACCCTATAGCAGTGCCTGTTCTAAGACTGTCACAAACAACAACACAACCATCAAACTCTGCGTCCTCCGACTCCAGATCAGACTCACTTAACACTGGCTGTCTGGAAAGAGCATCAGCTGCTGAATTACAACGACCGGGCCTGTACTTGACTTCACTGCACTGATCTTATCTGGGTCAGTACCTACACCCCGAGCTGAAAACTGATGACCCAAAAACTTGACCTCAGACTCAAGAAAGTGACATTTTCCCACTTTCACATTTAAACCTGTCTCCTTTAACCTCTTTAGGACTGTTTCCAGTCTCACCAGGTGTTCTTCAAAAGTGTGTGAAAACACTAGCAGGTCATCCAAATATGCCGGGACCATTTGGAAAACAAGATCACTCATTGTTGCTTGCATTAATTGTTGAAAGGTTGCTGGCGCGTTGCATAACCCAAACAGCATTCGCAGATATTCATTAAGGCCAAATGGAGTTGTAAAAGCTGTTTTGTTCCTGTCTATTTCATGGACAGCAACTTGGTGGTAACCGCTTGCATGATCAATGCTTGAGAAAAACTCTACACCATTCGGGGCATCCAAACTTTCATCAATACGGGACAGTGGAAATGCATCAGAAATGCATCTGATTTTCAGGTTCAGCCCCCTGTAGTCTAAGCCTTAGATTACCATTAGGCTTCCTGACCAAGACTATTGGGGATGCATACAAACTGGAACTCTGTTCCCTTACATAACTGTTCTGAGATGTGATCCCTCACCTCCTGATACTGGTTTGGTGGGATACGTTTGTAAGACTGGGAAACTGGGCTTTCATCCAGTACAGGGATCTCATTCGTGACTCGTTCTGTATAGCCTAATTCCTCATCGTGTGCTGCAAAAGCATCTGCATATTTCAGCAACAAGGCTTTTAACTTATTGTTCTGGTGTACCACCTATGTGCAGCTGATCAAAAAGTGTCTGTACTTCTGTGTCTGATTTTTCAACACCTCTCTGACTGACAGTTACTTCTGCATGAGTAGCCGATATGCGCTGAAACTTCCCAGGGATCACTTCCAATGCTATGGCATGGGGTCATAACACCCAATCTGACTTTAGGTGGGAGCCAAACATCAACTGGTGACAAAATAACTACTTGTACTGGGAAAATTACTGTTGTCAGACACAACTGTGGGCACTACAATAACTCCACCAGGCAGTGGGCTATTGCTTGACTGAAATATCAGAGTGGACACATCACCAAAGTCTCTTTTAGAGCTTTTCACATTCACCATTGCTACTGATAGCACAGGCAGGTGACACTTGTCCTTTTGTGCTATACGAGCCATGACTGTCTTTAAACCTACTTCTGCCTCCTGTAAACGTTGAAAGACTCCTCTCCAATCGGAGTCTAGTTCACCTCCAAGCGCTGCATCAAACTCAGTCAGTATCAACTGCTTGCATTGTTTCGCTATGTTTCTGAAAAAATTCCCTGTCAAAGTACTTACCTTGCTTCCTGTGTCCAGGAGACACTTCAGGGGGATGCTGCCTATCTGAATGTCTACAATGGGACATTTTCCTACTGCATTCTGCAAAAACCGTTCTTTAGTCAAAGTCTGCCTTCCGATCTCGCATTGCACAGCTCATTGCAACCGAGGACCCTCGTGTCCCTGCACAGTAGGCTTTGGGCCAGTTTGGGCTCTGCGTGTAGTGCGCTTTCTGGCCATATGCCTACTCCTTCGCACCTTAGGCATGTAGGCTGGCCATCTTCCATGTATCTGGGAGTTACTATCGGCTTATTCGGCGAGCTCGTCTCACTAGGTCTGGTTTTCTGAGTGGTGAGCTAACGTATGGCACACGTCAGCTTTCCAATCGCCTTGCCTTTTTCAGTCATCATTTTAACAACTTCCTCTAGGGTTAAGGTTAAATAATTTCCAGAGTCATGAGTGGACATACTGTTCACTGGATGTCCATCAAGTCTATCTCCCACTATGTTTCTACCACTCGCCACACTGCTGCCTCTGGGTCGATCCTCCATGGTCCACATAACAGCCCCTTCTCTAACCTCAACCAGGCTGGATTGTGGTTCTCTCTAGTGAGCCTCCTGAGCTCACGACGGAGGGTGGCGTCACGCAAACCTTCAATGAACTGGTCGCGTACCGCAAGCTGTGGGTCACAAACAACATCAGGAGAGGAGAGTAACGCGGCATTGAACAACTAAGAGAGGAGCATGCGAATAGTCTCTTAGGTTTTCTCCCTCTAACTGTCTGCGTGCATAGAATGCACGTAACAACTGTGGTGTGGTGCGTTTCTCCCTAAACGCCTCACATAGGTATGAGAACAGGTTACTGGGTTTCTTATCCTGTCTATATGTGCGTAACTTAATTTCATCTAATGCGGATCCTCTTAAATGGGACAGAATAAAGTCTACTTGGTCAGCTTCCCTTAGGCCCCTCAGACTTATTGCCCTTTCTATCTCTTCAATAAACTCATCAACAGACTGAGCATCTTTTCCTAGGTCACCATTAGAAGGTACAATCTATCTTTCTCTTGGTACATATACAATGGACCTTGGTTGTGTATCACCCAAAGAGGCAATACTGGACATCGCAGCATCATGTTTTCTACTCAGCTCAGTTAATTGTGACTGTAGACTTAACAGGTGATCTCCACTCACTGCAGATGATGCAGCTGACTCTCCTCAGACTTGGACTGGCATGGACACCCCTGGGTTTTTTTTCCCCATCCGACGTAATGCGATGTCTCTTTTTGAACCTCACAGTCTCTTGGAATTCTTGTTTCTCTGGTCCCCTAGCACTGTGCCGCTAACCTCTCGTCCTCACGTAGCAGCGGTACCCTCACCAGGCTGGGCAGAACTCCTCTTCACCACTACTGTTGTGTTGTTACTAGGCACTAGCACTATCAAAATCTTATCAAACAAAAAAAAAATCTAAAGGCCAAATCAACCTGGAAATCCCACTGCTGACACCAAAAAGAGGGGGCGGTTATGTGACCGGGCTATTTGTGGCAAGTGGGATACACCAAGACACACAGTCCAGACGGCTCCCCAAATGTGCGTTCTATTTCCCAACTGTCCCCCCCCACTAAGGTAGAGGACAGCATTAAATTTGGTTGAACTGGCAGTTTATTTATAAAATAAATAAAAAAGAAAATTTCCATGTACCTCCTTCGAACAGGTTGGAGGATAAGTAATAAAAGAAAAATAAAAGATAACTTATTAATCCACGAAGTAGACGAGCGACTCCAGCGAGCCACCAACGTCCCACGTGACCTGACATTGGATGCATGTCTGTAGCGCCCTCCAACATCCCACATGACCAGACGTCAGCCCAGGTAGGCGTCCTGTGGATGCAACCAAAATTGCGAGTCTCGCTGGACAACCAATGGAGCAACACCGCACAGTATGAGAAATCTCTAACCGCTTCATTCTGAATTTTCTACTTGACCTGGCTACATATATAAATGGTCAAGGGCAAATAAAAACAACCTTTTCAAGAAACATATGCAGATCTCTCTGAGACATGTAAACACAACTTTATGTGTGAAATCAGTGGCATTGCCCCACTAATTGAAGAACTGATTGCATCAAATAAAAAAGCATAGTCACACATAAGAACATGGATGTGGTGTCAGACTGCAGAGAATTCTTCACAACACTTCTTCGAGAGAGTTAATCTCTGCTCTTCTAAAATTGTGATTCCCCAGAAAGCTTTACAGAATATTTCTCTTCTGTAAACAGTACTCGGAATATATTACACATTTTACAATACAGTATAGTTATCTCCCATCTAGCTCCATCGAGCTCCATCTCCACTGGCTCAGTGTTAAGTAGATCATCTGCAGTGCTATTGGATTTTCTTTTATTTCCTGCTCACACTGCTCACTCCACAGCTCTACCTACATTGATTTTCAGTGTGTTTTTCATTTATGCTATAAACTCAATTATGTTCTTGACATTTTCTTTTCTGAGAAAACATAACAATCTGTTTCAAGCTTATGCAAGCTTGAGGACTGGGCTCAAGCACTTCCTTAGCTGTCAAGGAAATTTGTCAGAGAAGTATTTTATCAGAGCTGAGAGGAAGGTTCCACTTTTAGTTAGCTGCCTGATTGAAGTGAAATGTAAAGCATTTTATCCTGAATAGATTCAAGTTATACAGTAATAACAAAATAATATAATCTATTGAAGTCATGGTTTAAACGGAAAGCTTATTATTCTTCTATGTGAAAGTGTCGCTGTGTTTTGCAGTGACTTCCTGCAAAAATTGTTTGTGGAGTATTCACTTCAAACTTTAGAATATTTTCTAACATTGTGTTTTGAGAGTTTGCTGACTTATTTTGATCTCCAAAACTTAATTTTCTACATGAACCTTTCTCCAACAGCGTCTTTACTCAGAGTGGCACCTACGTCTATTGTACGAGTATAGCTAAAAGTATGTGAACAGAAGTAGAAGTATATGAATGCCAATTTATAATGGCTTGATTTCATATTTATGCAATTTATTAACATGAATCAACTTCGTCATGACAGCTGTTGAATATCAGAACTATATTCAATAGCTGTATATTCTTCTTCTTAGCTTTCACATTTAATGAAAACAGTCTATTCAGACGAGGTGATTCTTGATGAAATCTTGACATCACTCCTCAGCTTGCGGTGTCTTAAAGGAGCTACTGTACACTACAATGACCTGTGGCAGAGCACTCAGTGACAAAACGTGGCGAGCACAAGCATGGGAGTGTAATCACATTCTTTTGTTGACTGCTTTAAATGGGGCTGCTCTAATAGACTGGTTGCCTCAGTGGAGTTCAGATGGAGCTGAGAGCAGCCTGAGCGAGATGGGAAAATAAACCATAATGCAGGCTTTTTTGCCAGTAGCTCCATCTATGTAGGTCTAATCACAAATAACACCCCGTCATAAAAGTTGCAGGTATCAAAAGTACTTTTCCTCTGCCTTTGCTCATCTTGTCCCTCTCATCAGTTCTTTAATCAGTCTGTCCCTGACAAAAACATTTCCCTCATTTTGCAAATTGCTAATGGTTCTGGTTCCAGTGTAGTGAGCTGCAAAATGTATTCTAGTCGCAAATTAAGCCAAGGACAGCCCAAAGCCCAATCTGCACATTCTCACTCCATACAAATTCTGTCGCATTTCCCATGTACAGTACAAGCTGTTTCTTAACCAACAGAACAGTGTCGTTACTGTCGGTGCTGTGCCTCAAATGACAACTATGACATCATCTGTACAGGACAACTAGAGGGATGATAGTCTTGGGTTCAGATTAAACAATGGGATCTGACAGATAGATCTGCCACAATTTGTTTTCTTCTGTTGAAACGGAGTCGGTTGTGATATTTCAGATCAAACAACACAAATAATTTTTTTCACAACTTTTGCCAGCAAGAGTTATGTGTAATTTGCCTTTGATTTTTGAACAGGGTTTGCAGTTAGTCTCTAAATGTGATGTGACAACCATATTATGAGGTGGAAATAGAGCAACAAGCACAATGACTTCTTTTCTGAGTAGCTTGAACATTAAGCCGGCACCATGTCCAGCGACTGTAGAGAACATAATGACCTGCAGAAAAACAAACAGTCTGATCCATCGTGAGACATACAGCTGTGATTAGTGAGGAGCATCGTAGAACCACTTTAGCCACTGTTGCCATGGACATAGAGGGTGAAAGCTCATTTGATCACTTATCTCAACTGAGAGATTAAAACTTTCTGACATTTCTACAGATTACAAAACAGCAGGTTGCAGATAAAATAGATCTTTGAAAGAAAAGAAAGAAAATCTCTGATGTTGACACCAAAACCTATGGATTTAAGGTGAAAAAGATCATTCAGCTTGACATAAAACAAGTCTAATTTGATAAGTAAATCTTTCCTATAGGACCAAGATTTAGTTACATATTCAGGTATATTTTACTATACTTTTGTATGTAGTATTCATGTTCCACAACAAGCAAATGCTTTTTGGTATAGAATTACATGGGTGTGACTCTGTGACCTGGTGTAACTCCTTGATTCAATTGAAGTTAACCCAGATGATGTCATGTTAAGTGATGCTGCATCTCTAAACTAATACAAACAGGAAATATGTGTGTTTGTAGTTGACTTGGTATCAATGTAGCCGCAAGAGGGCACAAGCCAGTGTCTTATTGTGCCGGTCCCAAGCCCGGATAAATACAGAGGGTTGCGTCAGGAAGGGCATCCGGCGTAAAACTTTTGCCAAATCAAAGATGCGAATCAAACATATGACTTCCATACCGGATCGGTCGAGGCCCGGGTTAACAACGACCGCCATCGGCGCTGTTGACCTACAGGGTGCCGGTGGAAATTGGATTACTGTTGGTCGAAGAAGGAGAGGAGGAAAGTGCGTTCGCACGAAGAAAGAGAAGAGGAGCGCCAAGAGTATAGGACTAAGAGTAGGGACGTTGAATGTTGGAACTATGACAGGAAAAGGTAGAGAGTTGGTTGACATGATGCAGAGGAGGAAGGTAGACATACTGTGTGTCCAGGAGACCAGGTGGAAAGGTAGCAAGGCTAGAAGTTTAGGAGCGGGGTTCAAGTTGTTCTATCATGGTGTAGATGGGAAGAGAAATGGAGTAGGAGTTATCTTGAAGGAGGAGTTTGTTAGGAATGTCCTGGAGGTAAAAAGAGTGTCGGATAGAGTGATGAGTCTGAAGCTAGAAATAGAAGGTGTGATGTTCAATGTTGTTAGTGGGTATGCCCCACAGGTAGGATGTGAGCTGGAGGAGAAGGAGAAATTCTGGTTGGACTTTGATGAAGTGACGCAGAGCATACCTAGAAGTGAGAGAGTTGTCATTGGTGCAGACTTCAATGGACATGTTGGTGCAGGTAACAGAGGTGATGAGGAAGTGATGGGCAGGTTTGGTATCCAGGAGAGGAACGCAGAAGGACAGATGGTAGTTGACTTTGCAAAAAGGATGGAAATGGCTGTAGTGAATACTTTCTTCCAGAAGAGGCAGGAACATAGGGTGACCTATAAGAGTGGTGGTAGGAGCACACAGGTAGACTACATCTTGTGTAGACAATGTAACCTGAAGGAGATCAGTGACTGTAAAGTAGTGGTAGGCGAGAGTGTAGCCAAACAGCATAGGATGGTGGTGTGTAGGATGACTCTGGTGGTGAGGAAGATGAAGAGGGCAAAGGCAGAGCAGAGGACGAAATGGTGGAAGCTAAAAAAGGAAGGGTATTGCATGACCTTTAGGAAGGAGTTAAGACAGGCTCTGGGTAGTCAGGAGGTGCTTCCAGATGACTGGACAACTACAGCCAATGTGATCAGGGAGACAGGTAGGAGAGTATTTGGTGTGTCATCTGGAAGGAAAGTAGATAAGGAGACTTGGTGGTGGAATGAGGAGGTACAGGAGTGTATACAAAGAAAGAGGTTAGCTAAGAAGAAGTGGGACACTGAGAGGACTGAGGAGAGTCGACAGGAGTACAGGGAGATACAGCGTAAGGTGAAGGTAGAGGTAGCAAAGGCCAAACAAGAAGCTTATGATGACTTGTATGCTCGGTTGGACAGTAAGGAGGGAGAGACTGATCTATACAGGCTGGCAAGACAGAGAGACAGAGATGGGAAGGACGTGCAGCAGGTTAGGGTGATTAAGGATAGGGATGGAAGTCTATTGACAGGTGCCAGTAGTGTGATGGGAAGATGGAAAGAGTACTTTGAAGAGTTGATGAACGTGGAAAATGAGAGAGAACAAAGACTAGAAGAGGTGACTGTTGTGGACCAGGATGTAGCAAAGATTAGCCAGGATGAAGTGAGGAGAGCACTGACGAGGATGAAGAGTGGAAAGGCAGTCGGTCCTGATGATATAGCTGTAGAGGTTTGGAAGTGTCTAGGTGAGGTGGCAGTAGAGTTTCTGACTGGGTTGTTCAACAGGATCTTAGATAGTGAGAAGATGCCTGAGGAGTGGAGGAGAAGTGTGCTGGTGCCCATTTTTAAGAACAAGGGAGATGTGCAGAGTTGTGGCAACTACAGAGGAATAAAGCTGATGAGCCATACAATGAAGTTATGGGAAAGAGTAGTGGAAGCTAGACTAAGGGCAGAAGTGAGCATTTGTGAGCAGCAGTATGGTTTCATGCCAAAAAAAAGTACTACAGATGCAGTATTTGCTTTGAGGATGTTGATAGAGAAGTACAGAGAAGGCCAGACGGAGCTGCATTGTGGTTTTGTAGATCTGGAGAAAGCTTATGACAGGGTGCCCAGAGAGGAACTGTGGTATTGTATGAGGAAGTCTGGAGTGGCAGAGAAGTATGTTAGAGCGGTGCAGGACATGTATGAGGACTGTAAGACAGTGGTGAGGTGTGCTGTAGGGGTGACATAGGAGTTCAAGGTGGAGGTGGGACTGCATCAGGGATCAGCTCTGAGCCCCTTCTTGTTCGTTATGGTGATGGACAGGCTGACAGACGAGGTTAGACAGGAATCTCCATGGACTATGATGTTTGCAGATGACATTGTGATCTGCAGTGAGAGTGGGGAAGATGTGGAGGAGAAGTTACAAAGGTGGAGGTTTGTCCTGGAAAGGAGAGGGATGAAGGTTAGCCGCAGTAAGACAGAGTACATGTGTGTGAATGAGAGGGACCCAAGTGGAAGAGTGAGGTAACAGGGAGAAGAGATCAAGAAGGTGGAGGATTTTAAGTACTTAGGGTCAACAGTCCAGAGCAATGGAGAGTGGGGAAAAGAGGTGAAGAAGCGTGTACAGGCAGGATGGAACGGGTGGAAAAAAGTGTCAGGTGTGATGTGTGATAGAAGAGTTTCAGCTAAAATGAAAGGAAAGGTGTACAAAACTGTGGTGAGACCAGCGATGTTGTTTGGTCTAGAGACAGTGTCACTGAGGAAAAGACAGGAGGCAGAGCTGGAGGTAGCAGAGATGAAGATGCTGAGGTTCTCTCTGGGAGTGACCAGGAAGGATAGGATCAGGAATGAGTACATCAGAGGGACAGCACATGTTAGATGTTTTGGAGATAAAGTCAGAGAGGCCAGACTGAGATGGTTTGGACATGTCCAGAGGAGAGATAGTGAATATATTGGTAGAAGGATGCTGAGTTTTGAACTGCCAGGCAGGAGGCCTAGAGGAAGACCAAAGAGGAGGTTTATGGATGTAGTGAAAGAGGACATGAAGGTAGTTGGTGTGAGAGAAGAGGATGCAAAGGACAGGGTTAGATGGAGGCGGTTGATTCGCTGTGGCGACCCCTGAAGGGAAAGGCCGAAAGGAAAAGAAGAAGTAGTTGACTTGGTATCACACTATTTACATCTGCTGTACGTTCACACTGGTAGCCCTACAGGTTAGTTACTTACGACAGGATATAATGAATGGACCAACTCCTTGTTCAGTCATTCTACATCTATATTCATTTCTATTCTTTTTTCTGTAATTTCACTAAACCTTTAAACCTTTTAATTTGCTGTTTTTCTTCTGAATAGGCCCAATATGGCAATGTCTCTTGAATGCTTGTTTTCAAGCTGCGACATGAGTTTCTCGAATGGTTCAGTTCACTCTTATATTTTCTCCACTGGTGTGTCAAGATTCATCAATGATTTTATTACCTAATTTGGGATTATCACACTGTGAGGCTGACAATGTTTATTTATTTTATCGTTTTAAGGTAATAAAGGAGTGTCAAAATCTGTTTAGTTGTTTAGATAAACTTTAATGATTATTTCATTGGGGTTCCTGAAACACCACATAGATGATGGGCTCAAACTTCAATGACTTCCAAAAGCAATTAAAAATGTTTGTTTGAAAATTGTTTGTTCAAAAATGTCAAATGAAACCATTAATGGTTGACAGAGTACAACAGGAGAGCAGTTATGTACAGATTAAAGATTGAAAACAACTTTTTCAGATGGTGGAAAGTTCCTTTATCAGGACACATACAGGAAGAAACTGTAGATTCTGTGTCAAGATGAAGTAAGAGAGGATGTGTGAGGCAAAGAGGAAGCGTACTCTAATCTCATTGAGCACTGAGTTATTTAAACAAATATTCATTACAACAATATTCTAATTCTGTCTGACAAGCTTTTTTTTTTTAACTACCAAAAGAAATAACATCAGTCAGATATTTTCAAATTCAACATGTGGTTATTAAAAGGGAAACTCTGCAGATTTTAAAAAGCCATAAAGTCATCATTACAAGACATTGCACACATCTCTTGCCAGAGGCAGAATGAAGCCATTCTGCCTCTGGCCTGATGCAGAGTACAGTATTCAATTTATGCAACAGTCAGTTTCACTGGAATACACATAAAATATATCATGAACACTTTATTCTATTATCAGTTCATCAACATCTAAAATTCCATGTCACTGCTCTGTTAGTATATTGGGCCGATAATATTACTGTACTATTACTCTCTGACATGGAAAATGGAACTATGGCACTAATCCATTTAATCACTGGGATGTAGAATTACTGGCAAATGTGATCAATTATTATAAAATGTAAAATGAGAGAATAAAGACAAAAACACATACAACTGGTTTAATTTTTAAGACAAGTATGTAGTGTTGATGAAGTTTGTGGGGCGAGGCAAGGACTTTTTGTTTGGTGCAGCAGGAAGGAACAGGTCCTGTGTTCTCCAACAAGATGTAAATGTATATTTGACTGACAGGCCTTTTAAGCATCCAGTGTGAAGTTTAACAGCATCTGGTGGTGGGACTACAGGCGGTTTAGCACTCAGATGAACACTCATCATTTCATAACCCTGTTGTGAAAAATATTGTAAAGGCCCTCTCTCTTTTGTTTATTTAGGGTTTACTGTATTATTGGTGCATTATGGAGGAGCTCCCTCTCTTTATATAGAGAATGCAAAGGCAGCAAAAACACAAAGATTTTTAGTGTCCAATTATATCAAAAGTGAGATCAAATGAAGAAATCAAAACTAAACACATGGGCAAATCAAGCAAAGAACCTCCCCCAAAAGTACCTTTATTGGTATAGCTTGTAGGTGTAATGGAGGTATAGTTATCTTTAATATAATTAGAATTCAGTATTGGTGACAAAACAGTATTATGACTCATTTGCTCCTTTCTTCACCATACTCAACTTCCTCCGAAACTAATAAAGTATCTACCGTATCTAAAGTACCTACCGACCGACTGACTGACCGACCTACCTGCATACCTATCTGGGACATCTCCAACAAAGAGCAGACATCTTGCTCCTCGTTTTATGCTGATAGGCCATTGGTTGAACATTTATATTGCCTATTGTAAGGTGTGCTTTTGCATGCCCTTAAAATCATTTTCATTTTCTTTCTTCCATGCTGTCACACTTACTGCATCTGTGCTGCTGCAGGAGTAAAGCAACAGGAGAGGACATTGATTATAGTGTATGCTTTGTATTAGACTAAATAGCTGCCCACAGATCACTCAATTTTTCATTCTATTTGACAACAGAAAACTGTCTATTTTTCGAGCTATACTGTATGATCAAAATAAAAATTCAAGCTCTAAGCAGAAAATTTCACCTTTACTCAAAAAAAAGGTGATGTAAAGTATAAAACAGTCAACTTGTGATAGAGAATGCAGCACCACCTGAAAACAGCAGAAAACAATTCAGTTTGTTCTCCTAATCATTCTCAGTGTGTTTAACTTTTACTTCAATGGACCTAAAGTACACTTGTATAATGTTCAATATCAATTTATTAAAGTCAGGTAGCTCTTTGCAAGTTAACGGTTTTGAATTATGAAAATAAAATGCTGAGATGCATGAGGCCACCAGGTGTCAGTGAAAAAGCATTACACATATTTATAGTAAGATGGTTAAATGAAAAAATCTTTTATCACCAACAAAATATTTTCAAAGTTTGAGATGATTTGAATAACTGATATATGCTTGATATGTGACGAGAGCTCCATCATGAAGAAGTCTCTAAATGAATGACTAGTTATATGTCTGTGATAAATAATGATTTTGTATACATATATTTTCGATTTTTATCACACTGAAAATTGCTGAATTGATTTGGGATTTTAATGCTGCTGAGAAATTGTTAAAAAGTAATATTTAAGTTATATCAAATGAAGTCAAATACAGAATAATGATCGTAATCTAGAACTTTGAGGCACACAGTATAGTATAACAGTATATACAGTATACTTCTCTGCATTTTGTGTATGAAATAAAAATACTAAAATGCTGGAGCCATTTATTATAACCTAAATTAATAATCAGCAGTTTTGGAATTATGTCTCTTGATGAGACTGAAATGAAAGATTATGCTGCGTGAATTAAACTCTGGTTAAAATCAGTATAAGGAGGTGCTGTTGTTCCCTTCAGGCAGATCAAGGCTTGATATTTCAAATGATTTTAAAAAATTTGGATAACCATGAACTGGATAAATGAGAACCCACATATTTTAAATGTCTTTTTGTTGAGCGAAGCAAACCAGATGGTGTTCTAGGTGTTTTTTTTTATACATACAGTATATTTGAAATCAGTAGTGTTTCCCACAATGTTCCTTTCATTATGCGATTTATGGAATTAGGGAGAATTTAAATTTAGAATGATTCAACACATGAAGACTAAATGCTGTATACAGATCTAAATTAGGAAAGAACTTCAGTATATCTAAGAATTTTCTCTGGTTTGCAAGGTGACACAAATCAGATAGTGCTTCCAGCATGTGCTTAAGACAGCAGGTTTTCTGCCAGGTTTTTCTTTAAAGCTGTTGAAGTACAACATTTCTACCTGCAGAGCCAGTAATTGGAGTGCAGGGCACACAGCCCAGATCTGCAGGGCAGCCGGTAAGCATGACATACCAGCACTGCATGGTCTTTACTCAGGCTGAGCCGAGAACATCATAACATTGATATTCCTCTTCAGTACAAGCTCATAGAAAACCCAAATGAACACAGAGCCAGGGAGCAGTCAATGCTTTTTTCAGTTTTTCATGCTGGACAGCACATCTTGAATTCTGAAATACTTTTTGCTGCTCCATCAACCTGAAAATATGGTTGGATAGCTCCACATAACCCTTTACTAACAACCTGCTCCCTTTTTGTGCTGAGCAGACTGAGGCACGAGTCTGCAGAGCTGGATTGAAGAGCTGCTTAGGACACTTTGATGCAGTCATTTGTATTCATATTGTAGTAGTTCACTTATTCAGCAGTTCGACGGCTCATCCTGACATTTAGCTTTAATAACAGGACAAATCATAGCTTAGAATATCTGACAAATTTTTCAGAGGGGCCATCAGTTTCAGAGCAATGACTTAAGATACGATTTACAGGGATTACATTTGTGATTTTTAAAAACAGTCTCAGTTATAGACATGGACCAGGCTCGTTTCACACAGCTTATGGCTGTGAAAAATAATTCTAAATGTTGCCAAAAATGCCTGAGTTGACAAAGTCTGTGAGTTATGCATATCTAGTTCATCATGGTATCAGGATGATTGGATTTAATATTTAATATGATTTAAAGTGTCTAAAGGACTCAAAAAACATCCATATTGTTTCTCATTTATTGCCTTATTGTTCCATTCCATTTTTTTACATTTAACTTTCCTGTATTGATTATAAATCCTAAATGCTATCAGTCATGAGTAATAATGGAATATGTCATCTGGAACTGTCAATTTTGATGAAGGACTGAGTAGACGTGTGTCTGGAGGAGAAATCACTTCTAAACGTCTATTTATAAAGGGTTTCCTTTTTGTGTGATGTGATTTTCCTGCTGCTGATGTTATGGTATGACAGTTTGCTACACGTATGTGTCAAAGCATATGGTGAATTTAACATAACTTATATGAGCAGTGTGATAAAACTCATCAATGAAATATGTGAAGAATTAGCAGTTTTATTGTCATGTAATCATTTGACAAGGCCATTCCTTTTTAATATTAGCCTCGGTTTGGTCTGTCTGTCCGGCTCTCACTCGCTGCAGTGGTGACGAGAAGCTCCAACAAATAATGCATGACGTCTTACTTCAACATCTACAAATGCAGCTGTGATCTCATCGTTCAATTTTTTTTTTTTCTTGCAGTTCATGGCTACTTCTGACTAAATCACTGTTGACTGGCATCAAGTAAGGCAAAATCTAAAGGTAGGTGATGAGAGATTTATAAATCACAGGTGCTGAAGTTGCAAAAGAAGTTTATATATATATAAGTTTAAAAACTTATGACCTGCAATTTGATGTATTTTATCTCCAAAACCTCTAACATGTGCTGTCCCTCTGATGTACTCATTCCTGATCCTATCCTTCCTGGTCACTCCCAAAGAGAACCTCAGCATCTTCATCTCTGCTGCCTCCAGCTCTGTCTCCTGTCTTTTCCTCAGTGACACTGTCTCTAGACCAAACAACATCGCTGGTCTCACCACAGTTTTGTACATCTTTCCTTTCATTTTAGCTGAAACTCTTCTATCACACATCACACCTGACACTTTTCTCCACCCGTTCCATCCTGCCTGCACACGTTTCTTCACCTCTTTTCCACACTCTCCATTGCTCTGGACTGTTGACCCTAAGTACTTAAAATCCTCCACCTTCTTGATCTCTTCTCCCTGTAACCTCACTCTTCCACTTGGGTCCCTCTCATTCACACACATGTACTCTGTCTTACTGCGGCTAACCTTCATTCCTCTCCTTTCCAGGACAAACCTCCACCTCTCTAGCTTCTCCTCCACCTCTTCCCTACTCTCACTGCAGATCACAATGTCATCTGCAAACATTATAGTCCATGGAGATTCCTGTCTAACCTCGTCTGTCAGCCTGTCCATCACCATAGCGAACAAGAAGGGGCTCAGAGCTGATCCCTGATGCAGTCCCACCTCCACCTTGAACTCCTCTGTCACCCCTACAGCACACCTCACCACTGTCTTACAGTCCTCATACATGTCCTGCACCGTTCTAACATACTTCTCTGCCACTCCAGACTTCCTCATACAATACCACAGTTCCTCTCTGGGCACCCTGTCATAAGCTTTCTCCAGATCTACAAAAAAACAATGCAGCTCCCTCTGGCCTTCTCTGTACTTCTCTATCAACATCCTCAAAGCAAATACTGCATCTGTAGTACTCTTTTTTTGGCATGAAACCATATTGCTGCTCACAAATGCTCACTACTGCCCTTAGTCTAACTTCCACTACTCGTTCCCATAACTTCACTGCATGGCTCATCAGCTTTATGATCCTGTGAAAATGCTGAAAGTGATGAAGCAGTAAACAAAGTCTTACCAAAATTGAGATAATAACTCTAAAAATATTTCAAGCAGCTTTATAAATCTGTGTACGAGTAAAAACTCTTCCTCGGGTTGATAACGCTGTCGCATTCACAGAAACAATGACAGCATGAACCCAGTATCTCTACTCTCTTTTAGAGACATGAATCAATCCTACTGCAATTTATTGCAGCGGTGTGCCATTTCATTGCCTGCCACCTCTCTGACAGCTCGTGTTATTAAAGCAGTTCCACACAAAGTTAAAAACACACTTCAACCCAGACCCATACAAAGATTCCTGTATTAAATTCATCCTATTATAACGAAACTTCCAAAATATTGCTGAGATGTGTTCCTACTTTTTTGTGAAGACCAATTTCTGCAGCATCAAAACAGTTCACATTATTTAACCAGTTACATGTTATGTCCCATTACTGTCTGGTGCATCCATATCGCCCACAGAGGGAAGCTGCACACTGCTCACATACATTTTTTACAATTCTGGAGATCATTTCTTGAGGGAATGTCAGGATCCTGCTGGAATTTGATTGTATGAGTTGTTAGTGGCGGCAATGACAGCAGCAGGCTTCCAGTCCGGCTGGTAAAAGTGAATGTTGAGGGTTCGGGCCCAGTTTGCAAACACCATCTTCTCTGTGATGAAGCGGTGGTGACTCCCTCGTCGACTCCTTTCATGAGTAAGATACATGGAGCACTCGTCAGGCCCAGAGGGCTCGTAGTAATGATATGGCACAGAGGGATGGGAGGAGGATCTGCACAGGAGCCAAGGATGAAAAGGCATGAAAGACAAAATGTAAAGGAGGGAGTTAGAAGTAGTGATGATTACAAGACGATCGAGCAGGAGAGAGGAGAGAGGAGGCGAGTCACAGTGGGGAGGAAAATGAAGATGGCAAAGAAAAACAGAAAGATCAGAAGAATCTGCTTTCATTATGCACCATCTCATTCCTCTGATAGTTACAGCTCAACAGAACACTCAGTCAGATGTCAGTCTGAGCTGGATTTCTCCAGGATCATCTAAATATGTCAAAGTGTCCTTTATGCCCATGAGAACACTATTATGTAAATCATTATTCTATTTAAAGATAGCCTGGAGGTTACATATGCATATTAAACAGATGAGCTAGTGCCATATCGTCTGCATCGTAAAATGTTAACATGAATGTGTCCACTGGTATCAAGCAGTCGTTCACCAACCAGAAGACACTTAAAGACACTTGAAGTATTGAGAACATTTTTATGTAGAAACATGTCCATGCTGTTCGCACACAATCAACTACAGAGTAGAGCATGAGGAGAGGAGAGTTAACATCTACTTCGTGCATTATTTGCCAGATTTGCTCAAACAGGAAGTGACAAACTGAAACATGAATCCTGAGGATAAAAAAATCTGACAAAACACATGTTGCGTATGCCGTTAGCTTTCCTGGTAAATAAATTGTATCGTGTCCTTACCATATATGTATGAGAAAATGTAATAGCAATAGTTTTCTAAAAGGAATATTACAAGAATCTTGAACCCTGTTATATCAAAGCTTTATGTAATGCCATGTCACAGAATTTTTTCTGAAAAGTTTTATTTATAAAAAAAGAAAATATTTATTTAAGGGGCTTTGAGTCATGTGAACCCCGTTGCTAGGAAACTAACAAGAAAAGCCTTGATTGCCCTTTTTCTTCTTTTTAAAAGCGAATTAATTCATGTTTTCTACATTTCAGTGTCAAATGCAATTGATTAAAACAGACAGACAGACAGATAGATAGAAGGATAGATATTGTGGCCACAGGTAACTGTGGTCATGAACTTAAACATTTTATCCATTAATATCACATCAGGATACAACCTACAAAGAAAATCACAAAAATCTCTGCGTGGTTGATCAACTATACATAACCTTGGAACTGGGATATTTGCACCATCTTATTTGTGTGCAAAATTTAGGTAGCTCAGTTTTTCTTAATAATGATCTGATTTTACCTGCAGAAATCTGGGGGCACCATGCCAAACACATTAATTCTGTCACAAAGCTCCACGGCTATGATCATGGTGAACCAGCCGGTACTCAGCCAAGAGTTGGAACTCTTCCTGAAAGACAAGAACACAATTATTTGTAAGCTGAAACTCATTCATCCATTTTCTGTAGTCACTTATCTGTTAAAGGTAGTGGAGGTGTTAGAGCCTGTCCAGACATTGAGCGAGAGGTGGAGTATACACTAGAGAAGTCATCAGTTCATGGCCACATGAGACACAAACAGACATTCACACTCACATCCACAGCTATGACAGGCTACAGTCAC
This sequence comes from Antennarius maculatus, assembly GCA_013358685.1. Classification (NCBI taxonomy): domain Eukaryota; kingdom Metazoa; phylum Chordata; class Actinopteri; order Lophiiformes; family Antennariidae; genus Antennarius; species Antennarius maculatus. Next base: position 9,269,666 of record CM023610.1, on the reverse strand, counting down.
CAGTTTCCCTATATTTCCTGTTTTTGACTGGAATAACTGAAAGCAACCCATGCCATGACACAAGAGAACGTAAAACTCCACACAGAACAGTCCCATGAAACATTTACCTATCCATTCCCGTTTCCTTTTTAAATAGTTCATCGAACTTCAGCATTTTAATCCGGGAAATTATGTAAACTTTAAGTTTGGGTAGTAGCTGCTTCAGCAGCCGGAGGTTGTTGTAAACTTGGCCTTTTCCATCTCGTCTCATGCAGCTGCTGGGTCCCCAGAAGATGAACACTGTTTCTTGGCTTGCATTGAGAAACTGCTGCCGGCTCTTCAGCACCCTCTGCAGGCTGGAGTGAGCTACAACTCGAAGGCTTGTGCGGTGGCCAACATCTTGCTGATAGCCTACACTGGGAGCGTCATTCATACGGATTACACACTCGGCTCGGTCTATTTCTCCACTTCTCTTGCTCCCAATTAGCTGGCCAGAGCTGGTCACTAGGGCACAAGTCCTGCAGTGCATCTTCAGAGGCTGTAGAGGTGAAATATTAAAGGTTAGAATCAAGTGTAGTTTGGTTCAAAGAGTATGAACAGAACCTGAGAATATAATCTTGATCAACACTATTGAGACGTTTATAATTTCTATACCAATTTTGTTTTCCGTCCTCAAGGAAAACGTACACAATATATGTATGAGGTAAACATGCGCAAAAATGCTCCCAATGACAATGTCATATGTTCTTTTTTGTGTTACACTAGCATTTGGAAATAAGCACAAAACCAGAAAAGCTACAGCTAGAATTTTGACCTGATAAAATTGCATTTATGGGATCATAAATCAATGGATGGATGAATTTAAAACTCTGAGAGAAGGTCAATTCTCACTTGAGATCCCTCATGTGATCATGAAATCTGTCAGCCGATGGAAAAAGAACAAATGATCCTGAAAGAGTAAGTAAAAGCATTCATGCAGATGAAAAGAGCCATGACAAGAATACTTCCCTCAAGCTTGATCTAAAATATCTATGATAAACTCTGACGTTTTATTCCAGGCATTTTAAGATGTATTATTTTCACAGATTAATGCACTTTTCCATCACACACACACACACACACACACATACACACACATACACACACACACACACGCACACACACACCGGCACCGAATCAAGCAGACAGACTGGTAATGGCCATTCTGTCAGGCATCCTATTATTCAAATTTGTAGACGATTTAACAGAAGCTATTCTGTGCAGCACTTCAGTCCTACAGGAAACTCCTGTCTACAACAGTGCAACATTGCATCGGAGTTGGTCTCATTTCTTAAAAACAATCTATGGATATACAACATTGATCAGAACGTAGATCTAAATGTGAACTACTCTTGCCACCTAATATTTTATTTTTGCACAAATAAATAACTATATCATCCAAATCTTTATTGCCTTTTGATGGGTCTGTCTCCACAGGACACAGCACCCTGAGCTATAAATAATTTTACACTATAATATTTGAGTTTAACGACATGAGACACTGCTGTTTCCAAACTCTGAAACTTAGCAAATGTAGAGATCTTATTTGATGGATGCTATGACCAATTCGATGACATATAGGCTTCTTAGCAATACACAGTGCATAACCTTTGCAAAATACAGCATTACCATACAGTGCATCCAGCTGTCACGAGTTTCAGTCGTTCCATCTACCAAAGAAGCTGAAAGGAGCACGACTTTACAGAGCTGACTTCAGAATAGACCAGCCTGTGAATAATTAATTAATATTAATTTAACATAATTAAATTATTGTGAAGGAGATTGAATTTCTCAGTTTTAAGTTGTAGGGCATAGGAAAAAATTAATATAACTATTTCAATCGTATGTTAATTTAATTAATGCGTTGTATTTAACATATCTGAGCTCTTAAGGGTCGGCTGTGGCGAAGGAGGTAGAGTGGGGTGTCTACTAATGAGACGGCGGGCAGATCCCCAGCGCCTCCAGTCTGCTTATAGAAGTGTTCTATGGAAAGACACCAAGTTCCAAATTGCTCCCTGAGTGTGTCGATGATCTTAGAAATATAATGTGGTGCTCGGAATACAAGTCCTGAATCACAGATGAGCGGATCATCACCTTGAATGACAGCCTCCGCCATCAGGGCATGAATGGGTGATTCTGTTGTAGAGCTTGTTTGGTTGCTTAGCCAGAAAGGTGATAACCTTTAATAAAACTCAGTATTTCCAATAGCGAGAGTGTTATGTGGGAGGGCAAGGTCAAAAAATAGAAAAAGGAAGTTTTATGCCTGCATGGTGTATTAATACAAAATAGATCAATATACCAACAAGTACATATGTCTGTATCAAATCAACAGAAATGGAACTGCTGCCATGAATGTTCAAGTATTGCAGCCAGAAATGAGAGGTGATGATTCTGTTAATAAAAATATATATATGAGGGAGAACATGCTAATCCACTCACGAAAAATCAATCACAGCTGATACCTAGAGGCATGTTGATGTGAAACAGTGCCAACTGCTCCATCATGGAGTTTGCAAGCAACAGGAAACACTAAACGGAGCTCACTCAGACGATCACTCAGGTGTGTCAGCTCTGTAAGCGTAGTCATTTTGTTGCTGGATTGTTGGACTGATTTGCATTGTATTTGCCATGTATTCTTATTGTTTCATTCAAGCATGTCTTTACAGTCACAAAAAGGTGAGCTTGGATTGAACGATTCCACAGTAAAAACCCAGAGACTCCACACATGAATTATTCCCCACGTTAATAGGGAGCCACATTGGCATTCTGGAATGCTCCCAGCTTCATGTTTCATCAGTTTCTGAAGTGGGAATGTGTGTGCATTCGCGCGTGTGTGTGTGTGTGTGTGTGGGTGTGTGTGTGAGTGTGTGTGTGTGTGTATGTTTCTACGTGTGTGTGTGTTTGTGTGTGTGTAGGTAATATTATCCGTGCCACAGGCTGAGCTGCTCTCACTGCTGAATTTATAATACTTTTCCACTATCTGTATGACCCTCACACTGAATCATTGCTCTGTGTATGTGTGTGTGTGTGTGTGTGTGTGTGTGTGTGTGTGTGTGTGTGTGTGTGTGTGTGTGTGCGCGTGTGTGTGTCTGTGTGTTTGAGTGTGTTTCTGCATCTGCATGCAGACGCATACAGATGATGGCAGTGGATGTCCTTTTTTCAGGGGTTCCACGATATTAAACATAATCACATTTCTTTAAGAAGAGTCTGTAACTGTCTGAAAATGTCTAGATCTAAAACTAGCTGTAATATCCTCTAAACACATAAATGTCCTCGGGAGCATTGAGGAACAGGTATTTCAATTCCCCAACACATCGCCCGAAACAAACCGTTTCCTGTTGGAGTGTGTTCTGTACACAGACTCCTTCCATTAGTTACAGGTAAGTTGGGGGTAAATCATGCCCTCTACTTCACAAACACCCCCGCTCACACTCACATAAGAAAAACAACAGACCTTAACAACTATCACTTTTTCATACAACAAAAGACTCATTTTCTCCTCAGCACTGTCCAAACAATTACTGCCAAGTAAACTTGGAAGCATTTTCAATGTTGGGTAATGTGTTAAAAGCAATTGAAGGTTACATGACCAGTGTAGTTTTATAGCAGCTGTGAAATAATACAAACATCCTTGACAGTGATGCAGAAGATCCAGAGACACTTCCTTAAGCACCTGAAAGCTTAATGATACAAGGAGAACGCCAGTAAAAGGCCATGCATCACACTGAGAGGTGCTTTTAGAGTTGAGCAGAATATTTCAGATTGACCAATGGAACAACCAACTAGATAAATCATTAAATGAATGAGTGAAATGCACTGCAAATCTATTAAAACTAGACTTTCTTGATTAGCCTTGAATTATTGCAGTGGTGTTTTTATTAGTAAATCAGCTAGTACCTGAAAACTTTAGTTGTCTCTCTCGGTCAGTATTGAGTGACCTAGTAAGCGATGACTGCTCCCAGTCACTGGGTTACATCACCTGTTCTTTTAAAAGAGAGGACACCAGCTGCTGAAGTTTAAAGTGAATTTTCTGTACAGTAATTATCGCTTGATACGAGACTTCAATTTGTCAACATAGTGAGGTCTCAGTTGTCATATATTATTTTGTGATAAGAACTTGTTCAGACTGAAACTGTGCTGTTGTGAGGCAGCAGAATGTGGTTTCATCGTTTTGCCAGAATTAACAGGAGCATCCTTCAAAAAGACCTTCAAAAAGACATCATCTGGATGGCATCATCTGTTATTCTGAATGTGTAAAGACCCCTGTAAAATCATGATAACAGTCTTTGAACTTTGTACGTCTTTCCCTCTTTAGTCTCTAGAGGACACAACAGCCATGACTTCTAAAGTCTGTATGAAATATGACTTGTTGGACCAAAGGACACGTGTTCACTTTGCTTCAGGTGAGCTCAGACCAAGTTGTTGCTATTTCTGGATGTTGCTCTAAGCATGCCAGCAGCCTTCTCCTAGGATCAGCAGCCCTACTCCCCCCTTATGTTGCTTGCTTCATATCCTGCAGCCCTTTTGGTCCCCTATTATGCTGAAGATATACTTATCACAGCCCTTTTACAATAAGCAGAAGTTCCTATTTGAACATTTTCAGGGAGCACATGATCAACCTCAATTACCTTCATTATAATTGGCTCATTTTAAATGCCATGGGTCATTCAGATAAAAAATACCCCAGTCTGGTTTATGTACAAATCATATATGCCTGTTTTACTCTCTTTTGGTTGCAGGTCTTTTCGTGGTCACACAGCGTCTTGAAAAATGAACCCTTCTGCAAAGTAATTTGCTTGGAAAGCTTTAAATGTTCATGCGGCTTCATGTAACCATCATTGCCAAACAGTCTAATTAAAATGTAGTTCAACACTATGACATAAGCCTTTTTTTTTATACTTTCTTATCTTTAATTATGGAGACACAAGAGGCTCAGAGAGGCTCAACCTTCAAATGTCTCAATAATCCAATTCATGAATAGCTTTTGCAATGTAAAACAACAAATCCTGTCTGAGCCATAAACATTCACTACATGATGCTCATCATCTTGCATTATCTAACATGAAAAAGGGCCAAAAAAATCTAAACATGTTCATGCGATTGAAGAATGTAATCTTCTAAATATAATATCTGAATAGGTGAAACATAGACACCTGCTACACCCGGATTGTGTGTGGGTTGTGTTTGAGAGAGCCGGCGTTATTCAGGCTCCAATAACAGATTTTATCATGTGTGTTTGTTTATGTTGGGATTCTTCTTTTGTTTAAACTTGAAAAAAATTCAATACAGAGTTAAAAAAAAAAAAGGAAACAGTGGCCTTGAAGCACAGCTGTAGAAGTAGCAGTCAATTATCACCTACACACTGACTCCAGAATCATCAGTGTGATCCCGTTTATATTTTTCCCAGGGGAGCCCACGATTATAATTGCTTTCAGAGCAAACCTTATCAGTCAAACTCTAATATCACAGCAGAGCTTACAAAATGCCTCCAAACCACCGACCTCTGCTTGTACTCCTTTCAACTGAAGGGTCAAGAGGACAAACCTACAGGAAACAAGACTGAGCAAAGACTTTAAAAGTCAGAGGTCAGTTATTATTAAAGGAAAAAACGCCCTATAGTCACTGTTAACCAAATATGTTTCTTTTGTAACAACAAACCTGATGAAAAATAATGTCTTTTTCCAAAATTACATCTGATTTAATTTTATATACGGTTGTAATCCCTGAAGGTAAATTAAGAACACACACTCTAGATTTTTTTTTGTTAGTAAATCACACGCATGCATATTAGTGTGTGCAGGCCCCTGTAATACACACAACGGGGCCTGTAGGCATGCAATAGGAAGTAGAGTGGCGGTTAACTCCTTCGTGGTGTGCCCAACGCAGTTTGTGAGGGGGGACGGCGCCTTGCTCAAGGGCGCCTCACTCAAGGGCGCCTCGGCAGTGCTCTGAAAGTGAGCTGACACCTCACACTGTCAGCTGGTGTTTTTTTGGGGGGCGGGAGTGGGAATCGAACCGCCACTCTCAGAACATTGGACGACCCACGCTACCGCCCGCTCTACCACTGAGCCACTGCCGCCTCTTGACCATATATCAAGTCTAAAGTATCATCAGTATCATACTATTAATGCACTCTTTGAAGTGTCCTAAGGTAGTGATCTGAGGTATATGAGCGTGACTACAAATGGGGCTATTTAATGTCATCCAAAGAATGATGATTAAATCTGTTTTGTAAGGAGCAACCCATTACTGCAAGTGGAATGAATATGTTTCTATCCAATTAATCCTTCCATTGAAACAGCTCAATATTAAGATGCAAAAGGCAGCTTAAATAGTACATTAGTCAGTTCTGACTGCATGCACAACTGACTTTTTAATGAAACCCATTCCTCCCAAAGCTGACTGCATTAAAAGGCTTCCAGTGCACAGAAAGATATTACCCATTATAAATATGTCCTTCATAAACTGGCACGAGTACACAATCTACATTCATGCTGGGAGTTAGAGTTTTAGATTAGAGCTAATAAAGGCCAACATTAATTGATTCTGCTAACAGTTCTCCAAAGGTCAACATCTTTTTACCAGAGTCACCAAAACATCAAAGAGGGAAGAAAAAGAAGATGGGAACAAATCAGTAAAATTGACCAGCCACTAATTCCACTGTGTGTGTGTGTGTGTGTGTTTGTGTGTGTGTGTGTGTGTGTGTGTGTGTGTGTGTGGGTGTGAGGGTGTGTGTATGTGTGTGTGTGTGTGTTTGTGCGTGCATGCGTGTGTGTGTGTGTGTGTGTGTGTGCATTTGAAATAATCTATTTGAATCTGCTGCCATAGCAGTTTGTCAGAGAAATATATTTTGGAGGAAGTTATCTCACAAAAACCTGCAGACCTTGCAAAAGGCAGAAAGCAAGAGACAAAATGAACACTGAAGATTCTGGCCCCAGACATAAATGAGCAAAGTGGCCCCAGTTCACCACCCACCTTTATGAAATCACAGCCCATGCAAACAAGATAGGCACACGAGTTAATATACATCATAAAAAAACTCATTACATCGGGTTCTCCTTGCATTTTCAGCAACCTGCAGGGCTCTGATGAAGGCATAAAATTTTAACATCATGTCTGGCTATTTGCAATAGTTTTTCAAGAGTGTTTGCAAATGTATGTGTGTGTATGTGTGTGTGTGTGTATGTGTGTGTGTGTGTGTGTGTGTGTGTGCGTGCGTGCGTGTGTGTGCGTGCGTGCGTGTATTTTCAAGCCAAGATCCTTTCTAGCAGCAGCAGACCTCAGATGACCGTGAAGGGAGCTGAAGCGACTGGTCCAGCCCCTCCACGGATCCTACAGCGGGACTGCTCTGGTTCATCAGCTGCTGACTTTGTGTGAGGACGAAGCAGTGGCAATGCTGGAAGCCCCCCATGGGAGAGGTGGTGGTGGGGGTGGGGCAGAGTGACACTAAGCAGTATGAAAATGTTGCAGTGTGGATTCATGATGAATCAGCCGTCAGTCGAGAAGTGGACGACAGAGAAAAACAGAATAATAAAGTGCACTGCAAAAAAGAAAAACTCAGACTGGAGCAACTGTCGTTTTTCTTAAAAATCTGTAGATGGATGTTTTGTTTCATTGACTTTAACATTTGTAACATCTCAGAGCTCTCAGTTTAAAAGACAGAGGTAAAAAAACAAAGTACAAGACGCCTCATTTACATCCAACCTTTCTCTATCTAAATTAATGTCACTCTAAAACTCTCATGTCACTGATCATTAATCACTGGAAGGTGAACCACAACCAATATTTTTTCCTGTCTCCTGCCCAGTGTTGCAACACAATGTCCTTTACAGTTTATTGTGTCACGTTGCATATCTGTCAGTAACTCTGTACTTGCTGTGAAAGGTAGCTGTCTGCTTTAGTAAGACTCAGGAGATTATATGACCGAAAGATTTTCAGCACTGATGTCTAGTGTGGCCATCCAAGATCATTCCATCCTGTTTAAAGAACTTTTGTCCCTGAATATTTCATGGTGAGTACATTAATTATGAATCAAGAAACTATGTAAACTACAAAGAGAATTTAAAAATGGCATTCATTTTTTGAAAACAGTGTTTGTGAGATAAATTGATATCTATATTCTTACATTAACTTCTGTTTGGTTCTGAGGGTTTTCCTTTGCACATAAACAGCTATATAATTTCAGTGAAAATTTATATTCATATTTCTATAATTGCTTAAAAATGTAATGGTTTCTAAACAAAACAAAAAAAAATTATTGTAAAATATATGTGCTGTACTATACCTGAAGGTCTGGACATCATGTTCGACCGTGAGGACATCATGTTGTGCACAAGTAAAGCACACTAAAGAGGATTATTCAGTTGCCAAAGCTTTAGAAAACCATTTTCAATGCCTACCTGAATGCTAGTCTGTCTGCTTTACCTGGATGACAGCAGAATACAGATAAGGTGCAGTTTGAATCACATTTGTACAAAACTGCCATAGAATTCACTGGTCTTTTCAAGGACTGGGCGCCCGACACAGGCCACAAACGTCCTCAAGCTGCAGAATGCATTCAAATTCCTCACTGTAAACTGGCAGGAGAGCAGGACACTATTTGTATTTAGGACAATAATAACCACTTTCTCTATCATGACAGATCTCATTTGGTAAATTGATGTGCATCATAGACAATATAAAGGTATTGACAGTGACGTTACAGCTCTTTTTTAGCAGGTTTCATCATAGTTTGGTGCAACAAAGTCACCAAATGCTCGTCAATACTATCTCCAAAGCCAGAACTTGCCATAATGCTATTCTACAAACCAACCCCTCACCCAAAACACTAACAGTGTTTATCTCAGACATTACAAGCAGACCTTCATGTCTGAGCCTTGATTGCAACCAGCATCGCTTTTTTTTTTTTTTTTTTTTTTTTTCTGTTTTAAAGCAACCAAACTAACATCATATTTCCTGCTGGATTAAAAAAACAAACAAACAAAAAAACATTCTTGCTGTCACTCCTTTAGTATCTTTTATAAAAAATGAAAACTTTGTGCTTTTGTTTGGATATGACATCACATTAGCATTTGAATGTTTCAAAGGCTGCCACCTCATCATTGTCTGTGAAGGATAAATCTGATGTTTTTACCTTGTGATCCATGACGCTTGTGTAACCCTCAAGTGTTGATGTGGGGGCTCTCTCTGGCTTACTGGTGGATGGAACAGGTCGATTAAAATGGTGGGATGATAAAGATGATGTCGCTGAGGAAGATGAGCTGCCACCAGCGCTGCTGTTGTACACCAACATAAAACTGGTAACCATGGCGATGACGATGATGATTCCACTAACACCTTTGCTCTAGAGAGAGACGCATAAAAGATATAAGTTCAAAAAAGAGCGACAACGCATCATGGAAGCAGGGCATTTGATTTAGAAAGTCAGCTTCAGGGCAAGCGCTTCGTATCTGGTCAGGAATTTAATCCTAATTAAATGTCAGCGTTCAAATTGTAGCAACACAGCAACACCAGATGCTCTTTCCTTCGTGCAAGACTGCAAATGAAATGCCATCTGTGCCACTCATGTGCGCTCAGAATGCTCAGTGAACGCGTTCCGAAGAGAAGTACAAACATAGCATTACGCTTTGGAATTCAAATATGGTTCATATTTAAGCTTCTGATTCATGAAATTTAAAAAAAAAACCCAACAACAACAACAACAACATTATTACTATTTTAATGGCTGCGTCCTCGTAGGTTTATCATAAATAACATATATTTAAGCTTCTAAAAAAAGATGTAAATAAATCGTCTCACAAAGTACAATTAGGTCACAGTGGACTCAGCCTGGAACTCACTTCTGCAGCAAAAGCATTAAGCGCACAAAAGCGACCTTACAGTGATGTTTCCTGCCAGTCTCATCCATAATTACCACTCTGATCTTCATCTTCATTTCCTCTCTTTGCAGATGGCAGATCGAGTCTTCATCCTACGAGGCCAGAGCTCTCTCACTTCGCGGCAGCAGCATCGGGATCAACTCGTAGCTGTAGGATCCGGAGCTCCACTACTCCGTTCCCATGCTGTCCGCTCCAGGGACGCCCTCACCCGCCGCTGCGCTCCTCGCGGTCCTAAAGAGCTCCACTTCCACGCTGATCGCAGTTGCAGAGTTCAGACGGGGTTCAGGAGAAGGCACACGAAGCTTTAATCCATTGTCATTGTTCTGTTAGATCAGTTACATTTGGCATTGTTTTTCTCATGTGCGTAATCCTCGTGTTCAGAGGGTTTATCAGTTTACGCGGAATACCTCAATCCATACGTCACAAAAAGAAAACATGAAAGCATCAAAAGCCTTCAAGCTGTGAAATGCAGCCAGTGCACAGATGAGTGTTTGTTGGCCTTTACATTTTTGCATGAGGGAGTTTATTTCACTTTTTTTTTTTCATTTTTCAATCCAGAGGATGGTTCCTGTTCACCATAAGGACAGCAGATGTATCACCATCGTCCTCGTGACCATATGTCTCTGCCAGGGGCAAGAAATGATGCTTTTGGTTCAGTTCTTTCTCACAGATGTCACCTATATATATATATATATATATATATATATATATATATATATATATATATATATATATATATATATATATATACACACACACACACACACACACACACACACATATATATATATATATATATATATACACACACACACACACACACACATATATATATACATACATATATATGTGTGTATATATATATATATATATATATATATATATATATACATATATACATATATATTCTGTAACTGTGAATATTTTTGAGATAAACGATCTGATTGCGAGCAACCTGTAAATGTTTTCTGTTCAAGCTGGCGGCCACAATTTGAATTTCTACATATGTATCTTTGCAAAGCTAAATATCAGTGGTGTACTGTTGTTTTCTAAAACGTCAACATGAGTCAATCATGTGAGACATGAACGTTATGTGTTCAGATGACATTGTGTGTGTTTCAGAGTATGGGATTAGTACTTAATGGATTTCTGAACACTAGAAGTGTGACTTCAAATATACCTAAGATATAAAAATTATAAATTTATTGTGCTGCTTTGTTTGTTTTGTGAATTTCATTATTTTCTAAAAGTATTGATAGCATGGCTATTATTCCTCGCAGGATGTCGTCTTTTATCATAAATTCTCCTAAATTCAGAATCATCCCCTTTAAGCACAGAGGCTTACAGTAATTCTTTCACTTGTCATGGTAACCTGAGCCACTAAAGCTCCTCATGGGAGGCAGATTTACTGTAATTTAGTAAGAAGAAGCTGTAAAATGAGGAATGAGTCTTTTCAACATGGCATCATCGGAGCTGGCATCACCATTTTCATTCAGTGTTGCCTTGATAATTCCTCAGAATGTCTTATTTTACAAAATAAAATGAAACCTCGTTGGATATTTGAAGTAATTTACGACAAAAACAACGCATAACATCAGAGCAGATGCTGCAATTAGAATCACAGTGGCCTACTTAAAGGCTAAAATGAAAACACCATGTCTTCCCTTTGTGTTTTTGTCCCAGATTTATGTGACTTTTCTCCTTTTGAATAATTAGTCCATATTACAATATTTAACATGATCTGATACAGGATGACAGCATAAAACAACAATTACATCAGTGCAACACGGATAGTCTGCTATTGAATCACTGCTTTCTGATTAGATCAGATTAGACCAAATTATGATGGAAATATGGTAGTTATATGGACTACATCTAAAGGATACACTGTACAGCAAATGACAAAAAAAAACAACAACAACAATTCCAGTTCACATTTTTAAATGACACCATGTAGCCTAATCACTAGAAGACTGATTTTAAGCACCAAATTCAATTACTGGGGAGCCGTGCCTCAATAATGCATCATCATGAATTCAGAGCCTAAGGTGGCTAGCAATCTGTGTTTTGATTAGGAATTTTCCTGGGACCTCAAATGCATCTCAAAACACAACTCCAGGGAACACGTAGACACAAAGGAAAGGCAAATGTCTGTGGAACACATTTTTAATTAACTCGATCCTCCTACCCATTGAGGTGCCAGACATCTGCGCTCCAATGCTGAGCCAAAACCAAGTGTGACATTATCTACTTTGTTTGCACCTGTTTGCTGTCCCCCGAAATCTTTGTTTTATCCATAACGTCCCCAACATGGAAAATAGATGCCTCTGGGTTTTACAAAACAAACTAAATAAAGACTTCAAGTAAATGGATTGTGTTTTTAATGTTAGTGTTGAATGTTACTGTTGTGAAACTTCGGATAGTTTGCTTTGCCAAATTTCACAAATTTGTTTTATTCCAATAGTGATGTCTCAAAACTGAAGCAAATAACAAAAATTAATTAATTTTCTCCAGTTAATGGAAAAAAAAGCTTATTATAGAATGTTTAGACCAAAGGAATCAGTCAAATCATCACATTACTCCCATACCATAAAAACATAAAATACTGTACATACCATAAATGCATAAACGTTTTTTCCCAACTTTAATTAGACTGTTAAACTGTATTATATACTGCATCATTATAAATCTAAGGAGGTAAAACCATATTTTGTCTGTTTGTCTCCATTTGTTGACTCATCAGTCTGCAGCTCTTGCCAGATGCAATTTCTCGTAATCAAAAGTGCAATATGTGTTCCTCTGAATTATTGTGCATATCTAATTAACTGAGAAATCAGGACTCACAGGGACCAAACACATTGTGCTGCTCATTTTTGCAGTGACGCTACTGCTTCATAGTGTTAGTGAATTACTTCCTTTATCACAGGGCTTGCGGGATTTAAATTTTTAGGAGTCAGCAGGTTTTATTGCAGCTGCATCAATTGTAACCGTGAGTGAATAATAAAAAGGGTGATTGTGTTGAGAGTATCTCCTCCTTGTGCCTCTGATTGTAAAATCCATGCCCTCCAAACTGCAGATGGGTAGCTGCTGAAAATGAATAAGTTTCCTTTTTGTTTCAGAAAGCTGAAAAAGACTGCAAAACCAAACCAGAACAAGAAGTGACTGCATCTGTTGTGCACCCACTTGATTATGTAATTGGCAAGCTGTTAAACTCCACGATTTTTCGCTAAATGACAAGTGACATGATTGGCAGCTATGGAAAGTACAGTTATTATTAGAGATGAACACAAATCATCTTGTTATATTCCTTGTTCTGTCCTGGCAGGATAAATTAACCTTATGAATAATTAATTTGCTTGGCATTGCAACATGCCTTAAAGTGATTCTGTATTTATCCAATTAAATATTGAAAATAAACTGAAAAGCAACTGCACACATGTATCAAAGGCTTAGATTTACTCATTCTTATATCATGAATTATTATTAATTATCTTACAGTATTTAATATTCTGTCAGCCCTATAAATTTCAACTTTCTGGATTTATGGGGATTACATTGTGGGATTTTGTTCCAGCAATGCCAGCATTTGCCATGAATGTAGAACACATTGCAACTTTGTAATGGTAAAAATGAAAGTGGATTCTAAATGAGCATCAAAGTGGATTGTGCCTTGGGCCCCTAACTCTCAGAAAATACATCCAAACCGGTTTGTAACCTTCTCAGTAATCCTGCTAACAGACAAATCAATCTAATTTCCCAAAGCCAGCATAAACACAAACAAAAACTCTTTGATGATGCAAATTAAACTGGAAAGCGCACAAGGGAACACAGTGTGTTTCCAAATGGGGTATGAAAATCCAGTGTCCATCTGACTGTGTTATCAATTTTCTCCTTCTATCCATCAGCTTCTTCAAAAGTCAATAAAACGAAAGTCTAAATGAGGCATTAATATCAAAGAAACAGCCAGCACTGACAATCAAAGCCTTGAATTTCAATTGAAGAAGATAATCCTTATTTAAGTTGTTGCTGTTGTTGTTATATATTTTACTGTGTTGTATTTGGCAGCAAAGTGAGCTAATTCTACCCGTGCGCTAGGATCACACCATATCAACATCTGATATGTCCCAGGCAAATTCAATTCTATCTTAATGACCGCCCTGTGGCAACCCACGCTCTCATTACTTTGAACGGTAGAGCAATAAAAGAGACATCACTTTTGAGATGTCATTATGTAATAAGACTGCCAATCCCACTTCTAATCCAATCTAACATTAACTGCGTGAAATACTGATGCTGGTCTTGTCATTAAAAAGGGATCAAGCAATATGCAGTTATTCTTGAGGTAACATTCAGTTTAAATCCCTTTGGCAGCAGCTGTCACAAAATAAACATGTTTCTTTCTAGATCAGTAATGAAATCTTTTCCTGCAGCTCTTGGGTTCCCCAGTAACTGTATATGATTTCCAAAACTTTTAATCAGAGTGTGGCTGTGTGTGTATGCAGATATGGAAATGACCCTAAGTATTTTGTTTTCCTTTAACTTAATACTTTTACTCCATTTCAAAAAGATGTGTTGTGCATTTTAATTTTCTATATTTATGCACATTTATTACAGAAATAAACTTTACAAAATCAGACATATTGTTATATTGTACAGACAACTGGATTTGTAAACGTGGGAGTGATCCATCTGTCAAGATGAGTTGGGCATGTTGTGACAGTGATTGATTGACATCTGCCTGACACCCTTTGCAGTTTTGTCACACCAGTTTGAGTGGGATTGTCATTAGTTAGTGAAATTTTTTAAACACCAGGTTGCTGGTGTAAACACATTACAGATTTCGGAAATGGTTCAGTGTCATTACTATGGTATTTATGAGATGAAAACTTTGTGGCATTATCATTCTGTGTGAAAAGATCCATTTAGTGGAATGTACATTAAGGGTCATAGAATTAGTGTTGGAAATTTGGATTCAGTTTGGCTAAAATCTCCACTTTTGATTCAATGGCATAACATTTGGCGTTTTTTGTTTTTTTTAAGGTTTTATTTTGGTTGTATTATCAATCAAATATTATAGTTTGAAGGCCAATTATTTTCAGGCACTGTGCAAATATGTGTATAGGTGCACGTAATGCACAATTATACGTTATTTGACTATGTTTGTGCAGCTTCATTCATTTTTGCAGTCTGTTCCAAGTTGTTTCACTTCATGCTGCTGCTTAAATTGTAACCTGCAAGAGAACTAAAAAATTATCCAACCGTGGAACGTTGCGTGAGGTGTTGATATTCATTCTTTATATTGCACATAGTGCCTCACAAATAAATAAATTAATAAATACAGCATAATGAGACTGAAGCACGGCTCCCAGTTATTTCAAACTAATTAACCTGCATAAGAAAAAACAGTTGCACGACGAACTCAGGAAACCTGCAATAACACAGAACGTCCACCTGAGGTCAGTGTTTCTCCACCGGACACCTAACGACTCCAAAAAAAATACCAAAAAAAAAAAAAACATCCACATCCTCCAAAACTGGTTAAAATGTGCGGATCAACCTTGAAACGAACATTTCACAGACACAGACAGACACATCACACATATGTTGTCTAGGTTCAGTTTTTAAGTCGGCCAGGTACTCGTGTCATCAGAGATTGGGCGCGATCCGCTTCGGAAGCGCTCCGAACAAAGGCGGACTGGCCCCTCAGCCCGTCTGCGCGTCCCCTTTAAAACCATTGAGGAATAATTCATGACGTCGAGCTGTAAACACGACTGACGCTCAGCTGCGTGGACGAAGCATCCTCCAGGAACCCCAGACCAGCTCCGGCTTCCCGTGTTTATTTCTCGACTGGGGAACCACAGAAATCCGCTAGAAGAACCGCGAGTCACCTCTTCTCTCATATGCGGTCTAAAAAACCGAGACGTCGGTGCTGCGTCTGTCCTGTTGAGTGCCATGGCTAGAAAGACGGACATCCCATCCTCTTACTACGGTCAGTCCGTCTTTGTTGGAAACGCCAAGAAAATGTTCCTTTCTTCTGTGTGACGATGTGCAGACGGGAAATAACGGAGTCGGAGTGATGCTGTGATTTACGTGGAGGACAGCTAGCGTTAGCTAACACTGTGCTAATGGGAACTATTTAAGACGCAGGAGGAACGTTTTCTACGCGCGCGTGCGTGCGTGCGTGCGTGCGTGTGTGTGTGTGTGTGTGTGTTCCACGTTGTTGTCCTTGTCCACAGTCCTTGCTGTCACGTATTGTCCAACTTGTCCATTTAAAGAATGTACCATTGTGTTCCTCAGTGCTGCAACTGATCATCATGATCGATCAGGCTTCATCTGATTGATCGATCTATTGTCACAGATAGGATGATGCCATCAGGTTGCATTCTTCTCTCTTTGTAAAGCATTGTTTCTATTTTTACTCGACACTGGGATAAAATGTAGCTCCTATTTTAATTTTTTTTATTGATTTTTTTTATTGATTTTTTTTATTTTTTGCCTTGTAGTGTTAACTTACATTTTTAAAATAGTGCTTACTCTGGGAGATCTTCCTCGTTTTCTCCATGTTTTCTTTGAGGGTAGTGACGGCATTATGACAGCATTATCTGATAACAAAGGATTTGTTTTTTTCTGTTAATCATAGATATATTTGACCTGTTTTTTTGTCTAGTTGCTTATTATTGTTTGTCACAGCAACATAATCCTTTGTCATTACCAGACTCTTCAGTGTTTCCTCATGAACAAAGAATCTGTCACACTGCTTCTTGTTCCATGGACACAGACAGGCTACACGGATCCATTGCGGGAAACTGTTTGCCGTTAAAAGTCAGGTTAGATGGTCCAGGGCGTCTAATGGTTCCTTTCAATAAAACATTTCTGAACCAGACAGGACTCAGAGAACATAAACCTCCACCAAGGTCGCTCATTTTCCCCATCATTTTGTCGCTCCTCATACAGCAACAGTCCCATGATAGCCTGACCCTCATAATATGACTTCTGGATCGTTACAAAGTACAGTACTCCTGGATCACATCACTGTCATCTATTATCCCCCAGGAGCCAATTATTAGAGTCCTGTAAATTTAAACATTCTTCATTAATAGATCAGGAATATTACTATGATCCAACTTATTAAATGCGTTTCAGATATTCTGGGAATGTTTTCATTATTTTTGTAAATATTGGAAGCATTTTTAATTAAATAAGAAAGAAATGTGTTGTAATTTCTTTAAAGCTAGCAGCTGTATATGTAGAAAAAAAAAAGATCTGGATCGTGATTAAAATCTAATTGATATAATATTTGCTCCTTGGGCCATACCTTACTTCTCACAATAATAAAAATAAAAATAAATGAGCCAACCATTCATTGCTTGTGTGGTAACAGTGCTCACAAACAGACTGACAAACACAGAGCCGCTAAAAAAAACATTGCCTCCATTGGAGAGGCAAGATAAACGAAAAGAATTAAGCTCACAAAAACTGAGTGCAATTTAATCTGATTTCCTGCACCAGTTGGAGAAACTTTTTGTTTTGTTTTATTGTCTGCAAAATATTTGAAAAATTGGTCTCTGGATTTTTATCCAATTTTGTGTTGCAATGGATCTTGAAAAAAAATTTGAGTCATTCAAGCATGGATTTTGTATATTTTTTAAATTCTATTCAGCATTGGGAAAGCATATTTTAAATAATTTTCCAATATCCTGACTACTACTGCTACTACTACTACTACTATTTCTAATACTACGACTATGTCTACTTATTGTATTGTTACTATTATTATTATCGTTGTTGGACTTGGACTTATGATGTTCCAAGACCAACAGGATCAACAGGAAACAAAAGGTTCCAAGCCTGACACTACCTCCAACATTTAGCTGAGATCAGGCAGTCATTAATTAAATAAGAACCTGTTCTTAATTGCTTGCCTGGTTAAATAAAGGTTAAATAAAATAAATTCTCAAATGTAAGAAGATCAGTTTCTATGGAAAATAGATCTGCATTACCATAATGGAAAATGGTAATAAATATTTTAATTTGTTTTGAGGATCACCAGAGTAAAATAATACCAGAGTGTGTGGCCTGGAATGTGTTTTGTAGTTGTTTAGAGATTGGTAGAGGTTTTGGGTTTCTGAGTGCCATAAAGGTTTTATGGCTGTTTGGTATAACTTCAGTATTTTTATTGATCTGTCATGTCATGTTCAACAGTAGCCAGACTTTCAGCAAAAACATATCTACTAACATGGCACTCAGTCCAACTCTCACTAGATGCAGACTTTATTGATTAATTATTAATATTTTCATCTCACAATTATCAGTGTTAATAGAGTCTTCTGGATGATTATCATTTACCTATGTATGTTATCATTCACATCTGTCTAGGATGACTGTCAGAAAAGCTTTAGTTTGGCCTTGATGGAGCACTCCTGTAAATTTAGAGTGGCACAGGCATTTTTTAAATCTGTTTTTGGTGGGTTTTGATGGTAACGGCTTGTGTGCCTTCCAGTTCTTTCTGAACATGCTGACCCTGCATGTCCCACAGACCTCATGACTACAGCACTCTGTCAATCACAATCACAACCTGTCAGTAGTGGCCGATTGTCACGGCTCTGCACTGACAAGCAGCTCCCCATCAGACCTTATCACAGTTCAGATCAGTGCATCACAGCGTTCCCTTGCCTGATATTAGAAACTACGTAGTATCATAATGACTCATAGTATCATGAGTCATTATATATTTATGTGTGTGTCATTATGTGTCATTGGGATTCAATGAATGTGTGTCATTGTGGTTGTTGATAGTTGTACAACTCAGATGCTCCTGTCCAGAGAATTACACAGAAGACAGTGAGACAGTTTAATGAAGAAACATAATTTTACTCAACAGAGTCCAACAACCCTCCTGATGCAGCATGGGATGGAGTTTTTGGGCCTCTCTGTGTTAGATCAGCTCCCTGGTGTTTTTGTTCCCACAGCTCACTGGCAAAAGAGCAAATAATGGAATTTTGGGCTCATGACTGTGCAGAGAACTCCAGGACGAATTAGATATCAGTTGAATCTTCCGCAGAGTCATTGTACCCATCATTTGTTGCTTTCTTTATTATTTTATTTTTCTAATTACAACAGATAAATGAGGATCATTTTGTCATGTATGCAGTTTTGGGTTGACTTACTTTAATAGGTTTTATTTTTTCAGTGTGCATAAATTACATATACCATTTTAAAAACAGTAAAAAAACCCTTGAGAAAACATAAGTGACTTATGTTTTCCCAGCTGTGCTTCTCATCCTATCTCTCAGTTTCAGGTGAACTGTTTTGAGTTCTAATATATTATGTGGGGTTTTTTTTTTTTGTCTCTGCCGATAGAATCATGAGCAATCAATAATATACTTGGAGCCAATATAAAGATCAAACATAAAGATAACACAGTGCTGGATGGACTACAAGACCACAACATGTATTTGAACCCTCAGTTAGTATTACTTTGCATATTCAGATTAGTATTACTTTGCATATTCAGATTAGTATTGATTAGTGTTTTTTTTACTATGTGTAACCAGATGGTGCCATGGATGTGGGGTGAGACCTCAGGGGGAGGGAGAATGCCACAATTCTAACTTAATGTATTTTACTACCAATTAGACAAAGGACAGACACTGGTAATGGAAAAAAAAAGCTGAATATCGGAATCATCCATGCTGATAATCAGCCTATCTCCAGTACACTTGTGGCCAGTGTATTATATAACACGACCACGTCTGTGCAGCAATTTTTCGTTGGGCTTATAATGTATAGCTGAAATGTTCGGTCAGTCAGAAAAAGAAAAAAAAAGTAACTCTTAATCATTCTGTTACAGGTTTGTAAGTTACAATTTAGATATGAGTACCATTCACCACAGAAAGTGCTGAGTCGGGCACACTGTTAATTAACAAATTCCTCGCATGAGCGACTTCCTTCCCTAAAGGCTGCATTTTTATCCTGAGTCAATGCAGAGTCTCGACAGAAAGCTGAGAGGTTTCGAATCAGACGCTCTCAGATTCCTCCTGTGAAGCTGCAGTCAGTGCTGTTCCAATGACTGATTTTGTGCCCAGACTAAGTGCTGTTATGGGCCTTTTAAGCATCACTGTCCTCTGCTAATACTCACCTTAAATGAAGACAGATGCTGACTCTATAATGTCCCGACACATTGTGTTAGTCTTTATGGCATTTCTTTTCATTATCCTCACCCAAGTGATGTTCTTTTTCTGCTAACGTTGGATGGCTTTTCATAGACGAGAGGTAGACGTGTCTTCCCGGATGCTGAAAGTATATTATTCACACTAATGGTTGGGTGAGTCAGTAAATAATTTCAGAGGTTCACTCTTGCACAGTGACAAGTGCTGAATGGTTATTTGGTCAAGTCTGTGGAAAGTGGGACATTTAGCTGCAAAAAGGCTGTCTAGATGACAGCATGATGATTTCAAATTTCAAGTACAAATGCAGTTGTTTGCTGTTTGTTTGTGGACAGACGGATAAGTGACATTTGTCTTGATTTATCAAACAATCCCCCCAAAAAAAGAGTGTGAGCTGCAACCACGTTCATGTTAGACGGTTTAAGTTAGGTGCTTCTGCTAGGTCTGCTGTGCTAAATGAAGCAGTTAGCCTTTTCTCAGCAAAGTAATCACCATCAAACAATGAAAAGATGGGAAAACCTCTCTAAGCATGTTTTAAATTGTAGTGTTACAGATGTGTCTGACTTTTAGTGACTTTGAGTCAATTCACATTCAATTCATCTTCAAGGCAAAGATTAAGATACTCCTCAAAGATCACACAGAATTAGATGTTACAGACTAAAACTAGAACCAAGGCAGTCATAGACTGCAACATCCCGCGACAGCCCTGAATTCAAGATTTTACCCTGACCTACGTGCATAGGTCAAAGATAAAAGCTAGTGCTTTGACCTGCTGTCATTGATCAAAGCACTAGCTTTGATCTACGGTCTTACTCGCACTGGCCTTCTCTTCTTTCTATCTTATCCGGTTCCTGAGTGTACAAAAGTTTAAATTTGACCTTGACCTAGTTTCCTCAAAGTCAAGATCATGATCTCATTTTAATCCCCTTTGCCGCCCGAGCAATGTGCTTTTTGTTCCATCTTTCTATCTGCAATGGTGGCAAAGATATTTGGGGGACAGACGGACGGACGAACACACGGACACTGACAATTACAATACATCATTGCTTTGCAGGATGTAACAAGCCATTACCTCCATTTTGGGTGTAGAAACTATGTACATGGTCATTTTTGTAAAGCCTAACTCTTGATAGTCGTGAGTTTGGGTTCAGAAAATTTGATCTGCATTGCTCTTGTGGACACATTCACCATGAGATGCATAAAAACAAAGTCCCATCCTTCCTACCATTAGGAATCTGGACACAGACGCCTCCTCCCTAACATCAAGAGCATTAAACTTTGATGAGTAAAGTCAGATGAGGGTTACTGTTAACATTCAGGGATATAAATTCTCTCTTGTATTTACTTCTAAAAATGTATTTTCCTGAAACATGAAAATAAGTCAGCCTACAGGGTGAGATTGATTTACAGTAAGATGTTTTTGAGAGACGATTTGCATTTTTTTGTTTTGGTGTTTCACTTTTTTATATAAACCTTGCTGCGTATGACTAATACAAAACTTTATGAAAAAGCTGGTGTTAGTTGTGAAACTTTGAGACAAGCATCCTGTGGTGCTTCGGGTGTGTTTGAGCTTCTTCACCCCGGTGTGAATCTAGCATATTTGAATCTCAATCTGTGACCTGTTAAACTGAAGTGCTTGTAATTCCGGGCCAGCAGAGGCTTCACTGATCTGCAGCAGCAGGACTAAGTCTTGTTTCACAGGAACACTGGTCTTCCGCTGACATGCCTGGAGGCTTCCACCGAAGTAACCAAGGTCACAAAACCCCAGCCACAACAGCACTGCTGCTCCGCTCAGAGCAGCAGCCTGGCTGTCAGCAGCTGACACTCTGTGATACTAACTCCCCCCTTGTGGGTTGAATCCCCAACCCAGATCCCACTATTCTGTGCACTTGAGGGGATGTCAGCCTGAGAAGTGCCTTTGCTTCCCTTTGAAAATATGCACCAGAAACACTGTTCACTGTTCTTATGGGCATTAATCCAGTGGGCTACCAGAACATATATGCTAAAATATGCCAAGTTCTCAGTCCTCACCCTTCTGCTAATAGTTTGGAGGATCCCGTGAGACTCTCCTAAAGCAGAGATCTGGATGTTGTTGTCTTGTCTCAGTGAAGACAGGAGCACTTTGAAGGTTGTATTTTTCTCTAGAGAGGGAAAATAAAAGCGAGGCACAAAAGATGTGTTTGAATACAGAAGGGTGATAGAAGAAAGGAAAAGAAAAGCAGAGTTATGGTGCTTTGGGGAGATGTTGCAGGTATTTACTCTCCACAGTAGTGTTATGAAGAATGAGATCCATCTGTGGCCATTAACTGCTTTCATTATTACCCACCTCCACAACCCAGGAATGGGTTCTGTCCGTTACGGGCCATTTCCAGAGCATAACTCAAAAATACTTTCATATTTTTTCTCAAAACTTTTCATACTTCAGAGTTTCGAGCTCTGAAGTCATGCCTTTTGTTGTTTAGGGATTATTATTGTAGTTTACGCTGTTTTTATGAAAAAATTTTCATCTTAGGCTCATTCTGCAAGTTGACTCACTGAAGGGTGAGCAAAACCCGCTTATTTTCTCTTAAAACTCACACATCTCACATATACTGTAAAGGTGCTTGGGAATGTGTATGCGTTCGTGTGTGTGTGTGTGTGTGTGTGTGTGTGTGTGTGTGTGTGTGTGTGTTAGGGTTAGTAGCATATGATGTCAAGTGAGGCCTTGCCAGTTAAACACACCCACGTCCTTCTCAGTTCCTCTCAATCTGTTTTAATGTTATTCATCTGTGAACCCTTGACAGTGAATCTCTGCCAGACTTCCCATGAACATCTCCCAGTCTCTTACTCTATGACAGCTTCACTGCTCCATTTGTCTTTACAGCAGCGATCCACACCAGCCTTGTTGTCAGTGTGCCGTGCACCCCAGGCTAATGTTACAGGAGAAACCCGAACACTGCTAATTTTTAAAAACCCACCATAGAGGGAAACACAAAGACCAAAGCCATGTTAGTGATGTTGCTTTCCTCCACGGATTGGCAGAAGCCAACACTTTCATCAAATATGAATGAACACAGCTCAGCGTTCCGAATTACATAATGCAGCAACTCTACTGAACAACATCGCAATGCAGAATTTTTATCGTTTCTATTTTCTACTATTAAGTTTGAAAGCTTGATCTAAACCCAACTTAATTGAAACAGAAATATGGTCTTACAAAGCACCGTTCTCTTCAGGTCTTTTGAAATGTTTATGAGAGTGGAAATAAGTGCATAAGTACGTCCACTCCTAACGGCCCCTCTGACCCAACACACACAACACACCTGCGGTGAGGCGCTGTTTGCCGGACCCCTGTATGAAAGAGGCCAGTGTTGGACTGGGGAGTCTGGGACACTGTGTCTGTGTCTGCAAGTTTTCATATGTCTGTGTACTGGATGTGTTTATGGTGACGAGCAGAGGAATACAGGATGGCAGAGCAAACCGGAAAGAGAAAGTGAATGTCTTAGAGTTAGGGTGTGATGACAAACCAACTGTACAGTAAAAATTCCCAACCTTTTTACATTATACAGGTTTTTACAGTAGCACAGAAAGCCAACCATTAATTACATGGCTGTGGACCACCACACTACAATTTTATGCATGTTTCTGTATCAGCCCCATGTTAGAAGTAAACTGTAATTGTCTAATGGTGCAGGTAGTCCTCAACCTATGAACACACTTGGTTCTGAGAAGCTGTTTGTAAGTCTTTATTTTTAAATTTTCAGTTTATAATCGCCGTTTGAGGTCATTTAAATGCCATTGCTACTCTAAATACGAAAATTACTTTTCCCTAAGACTTACTAGAAACAATAACAGGACATAAAAATAACACATAAATTAAATAAAATGGTCTTACCGTGATGTAATTTTTACATCTCTGCTGAATTAATTTTATCTTCAGTGGTGTAGGGGCTAAGCCAAGCTTTAAGCCACTGAGGTATTCCACCGCGCTGACGTGAATGACGTAACTTGACCAATAGTTATCATCAAATAGAGTCTAGCGTTCAGTAGTTAATGCTTTTTGGCAGAAACCTAACCCAGCCAACATCGGTTCCTACTTCAATTAGCTCATACAGGGGGGGAAATATTTTCCTAACATGAAGCCTATAGTCTACATTGCTGGCTCTAAGTTTCAACCTGACCCAAATTGTCGGCCGTCTCACTGATCGCGAATGTCCCAATGCACATAATTTTTTTAATTTTTTAAATTTTTCAGTTTTGGATCAATAAAGTATATCTTATCTCATCTTAAATACATTGTGCAGTCGTTCTCTGCTCAAAGTTTGTGGAGATGTGAGTAAAAGAAGGACGTAACACTGCAGATGACACATCAACAGGAAACCCACATGAAGTCTGAGATCAGAGCAAACGGTTCACTTAGTCTTATATTTACTGAGTTGTTTTGACATGACGTGAAATGTTACTACAGCAGATGGCAGACAAGATGGCGCACGTTTTTTTCTATCTACAAATGTTCATAAGTCGGATGCTCGTATCTTGAGGACTACCGTACTTGCTCTGAAATATGATACACCATCCACAGTTATTATTCAGCCTTTGTACCTTCTGTTATTTTAAAGGCTATGTATTTATGAGAACATACCTCCATGTGAATGACTACTCACAATTGATCACGAATGAATTTTATGTAATGTTGCACAGTTCATGAGAAAAATCTATTTGTTCTGCAGCCCAGGTTAAGAGATGGAGTTCATTCCCAGCATTCAATGTCAGTACATAAAACTTGAGTCTGTCAGATGAAAGTTAAGGACTTCAAACTGAGCTGTGCAGCCATTTTACAACATATATAGTTGGATTTTAACACATATTTCCAAGCTGCCTCAGACTCATAATGTTAGGTCACCATCCTATAGATCACTCCATCTATGCTGTGTTGCAGTTAAGACAGATAAGCTGAAAAAACAAAGAAACGGGATTGGATAATCAAAGATTATTGTCTGATCCTGATATGTAATTCCTCACCTCATCCCTCCTCATTCCTCAGAGCTTGTGATTACCGCCATAATTGTTGTACTACGTCTAAATCTTTCAGTCCCAGCAGGACACACTGGTGTTATCCACCATGATATCAATAGAGAGACTAGCAGAAAGTGCAGCTAGCAGTGCCTCTGCAGCTTTCCTAGTGTAACATGCCTGCCAGCCTTTTTCCAAACCTTGTTGACGACAGACCCTCATTCAGCCCGGCCACAGCAGCAGCTCACATCCAACCTGCCAGCCTCTTCTCCTGCGCCGGCAGAACAGCCGGCATCTCATGTCGTGTCTCTTTTAGTCTAGTCATCTCTGATGATTTTAACAACTCTCATTTAACCCTTCGTTGAAAAACGTCTTATGAACAACAACCTGGTGGAATTTGTGAAGCTGTTTTGAGTAGGAACAGCA
This sequence comes from Antennarius maculatus, assembly GCA_013358685.1. Taxonomy (NCBI): domain Eukaryota; kingdom Metazoa; phylum Chordata; class Actinopteri; order Lophiiformes; family Antennariidae; genus Antennarius; species Antennarius maculatus. The sequence continues at coordinate 9,244,186 of CM023610.1, read as the reverse complement.
GGTAGAACTAAATTTAGCTCAGCTGAATAAGCACACACGCTGCCACCTCCTCCGGAATGTTTGAGTTTGTCGTACACTAGACTTGTTTATTTTTAAGTTCCTTCCATCTTTTTTTATTGGCTTTTTATTTATTACTGACTGTATTTTGGACCCTAATCTGTTCTATTTTTTCATAAACTGGTGGGAGGCTAGCTGCCTCCTGGTCCTCCTGCTGGGCTCACTGGCCAATTCCCAATATGCCCAATAAGAAAAGACTGACATGACTGAAAAAGCTTTGCTCTGCTCCGTCACATTCTGCACCACAATCTGTCTTCACACCACTGGCTCTCCCTGATCCCAGTGTGAGTCAGTTTACACTCACCATATGGACAAACCCGTTTTTATCTCAGTAACTTCAGCACTGTGGAATCCTGTGCATGTTTGGAAATTTACGTAACACGAGACGATATAATAGGATTTTAAATCCATATAAATTTACCTTGCATAATGCTGGGAAATAGCATCCATACTCATCCCTAGCACCTCTAATGCTAATTAGTGCTAATGAAAGTTAATAAGATGCAGCCCACTGGTCATGTGAGATGTTAAAACAATTAAAGGCAAGTGAAGACACTAAAGAACAATTTTCTCACAGTTGTTATTTTTAAAGGGCCAAAGTAAAATGGTATGGAGCCCAGTTAGCATGAGCTGGAGCTATTGATTGAGAGCCTGTAGTTCTGTGATTTGATTCATAGTGTTTGGTCAGCTAGCAACTTGGTTCACAATGGCTTATTATGAATATTTCGGCCGGTTTTCGAAATAATCAAGTGTATGCTACATAGAGAGATTGAGCTTTGTTCTCCACATTGTTTAAAAAAAAGAAGATCCTCTTCTCATATTCAGTGCTGTGTGAGAGCTGTAGTGAGCACCTGGAATAGTGACGTTGTGTCCTCAGCTGAGGATGAGGAGTTCACACACTTATCCTAGAACATCTTCCATTTTTAGACCTGAAACACAAGTCATGCTCAGAGCTTTTCACAAGCATACGCATGGAGTAGCCAGCCAGTGAGAATACATAGCCGCTTAGCTGCCCACATTCCCCCCCACAAGACCTACGGAAATGATCCAAAGTTGTTTAACTCAATCCACTGGACTTCACACTTACAGAAATGATATGAGAAGTAATAAACATAATAAATTGTTGCAGATGTAGATGTGTTTTCCCAATTTAAAATATGTGCATTTAGAATTTGGAATGACACTGTTACCTTCTACTTCTGTTCCTTTCGGGTCGTCCTGTTAGGAGTCACCGCAGCGTGTCATCCTTTTCTATGTCAGCCTGTCTTCTGCATCTTCCTTTGTTACCATTAGTTTGATATTTATATGGTATTGTATATTTAATTTTACACCAGAAAGAATCAGCACAATTCAACTACTATTTGATCTTAATTCCACATTTAAAGTATATAATCTGTTATTCTGTCATTGTGTTTTTTATTGTCTAAGCTTTGCAGGCATGATCCATCAAGTTAAAAGTAAAATAAATATTGTAATAAACATAAATCCTGAATCCAGATGACAATCCCCCAAAATCTACTGCCGTTTTCCTGGGACCATACTTCAGCTCTCCAAAGAATAAATCATCGAAAGCTGTACCTAACTTTTTGAACAATCTTCTTGACAGATGGCAGCAAAGCATAAGCTGCTTTGTGAAGTAGTAGCTGACAATGCTATATCCATTTTTGTATATTCATGTAGGGTAAAGAAAAATGTTTCTTCTTTGTTGTGTTCATTGTTCTGATGTGGAAGCCACTACTATTACTAAAAAAACAAATGTAGGTTGAATCATATTGTCTCAAAAAATATTTATATTTAAGTGTCCTTCTGGACTTAAAAGAGTAATCTGTTGTTTGGCTGGCATCCAGCACTTCTGTGAGGGACTTTCAGTGGCAGCCAAACAGATGGCAGTAAGTGTTAAAAACCAAGGACAACAGACAAAAGGACTCACTTATCAAATCTGTAAAAGGAACGGGTGGCGGCTGTTTAACTCCATGTAGTGTAACTATAACCTGTGACAGATCCATCCACGTCCATGCAAGATAGTTAATATTGATTATTCACCAATGTTTGCATTTAGTTGGCATGAAGTCGCAGTGAGTAGCACAGCAAGAAGGTTCTGGGTTTGATTTTATTCTCAATAAAATAAAATAAATGAACTTGAACACATATAGCACGAAAGTTTACCCATCAGCTCATCTTTTTAGACTATTAGCAGCAGGATGGATTGATAATGAAGAGTCTTTTGTGTGTGTGTGTGTGTGGGGGGGGGGGTGCTTAAAAAAATTGTATTTACTGTTTTCCTGCCACTAAACATGGAAGTTAATCACTGTAATGCTTGCTGTCATCTTAAGAGTGATGTCACAGAGAAATTCAAAACTGCAGTTGTTGAGCTGTTTCAAAATGAACTACACTGGCCATGCTCATTTTAGTGACAGATTATATCAGCCAGTGCAACAGTATGGCATTGAAATTTGTTTTTAATAGATGATTGTAGAGCTCTATGGGTAGGAGGCATTCGCTAAATCCAGCACACACACTCATTTTTTATCAGGATAAATTAGCTGTTGAATTTGGCCGTATCACTGGGTTTGCTGATAAAACTAAAAAGCTTGTGCTTTTTAAAATCCGGGCTTACTACGTTCAGGCCCAGTAGATTTACAGGTATGTGATGCAGTGTTCTAATCCTTCTGCTTTTAGAGAAATGGTTGGTTTGTTTTTGTACAGATGGCAGAGGCCGACTCATGCTGCCCTGAAGTCCCCCCCAGCAGCGATATGGAGATATTACAGTCCATAAGTGATGTTAAATAATAGGAAGGCTTCATATTTAGTTTTACTGGGGTGGGATCTGATTAGGCACCAGTCTGAGAGTAGTTTTGAATCCTCTGAATATGTCTTATTGATCGGAAATTGGAAATTACTCAGATTTCTCAGTGGATAACTTTATGGCACCCGGGAGCAGGTTCGGGTTCGGTGTCTTGCTCAAAGATACATCAACATTTAGACTGGGAAGACTGGGATTCAAACCACTAAGTGTCCAATAACTGGACAACAGGAAGTACAGCACAAATGAGAGCAGACAACAATAAAAATCTTTCAAAATCTTTTACATTGGTGTCACAGTTAGTAGCAGTAGTTATATTTTTGTATTCTAGTACATGCGACAGCTCAGATACTTGAAGGCTGGGGCCTCAATTAGTGGCCTCTGCATGTTGAAGTGTGTTAAATTGGTGTGGGAGGGATTGTGTAAATGGAGATTTCTCCCAATGGGAGGTAAAACCTGCTCAAAAAGGTGCATTTAATGATCAGGGATGTTGTGAACAGAATTATTGTGTTGTTATAATTACCATCCATCTATTATTGTATGGTATTAATTTTGGTATAATTGTAACTTTGAATACATTGTTCACACTATAGTTTCAAATGTAAATATACAGAAATTTACTGACAGAACTGTCACCAGTACTGTGTTACTGTATAGGATACAGTAATACTTTGAGTATTTTTAGTATATAGTAAGTAAATAGCAACTTCTCTTTCAATTAAATATAAAACTTTTGTATGGAAACATTCTATAGTGTTACTGTCATCATTGTTCAAATATGTTCATCTCTGCTTTCTCCAAATGTTCCTACAAAAGGAGTAAAAGCATGAGAACGAAAATGAAGGTTTCTTTTTATTTCTTTGGTGAACCAAAGTAGATTTGTTTGTTCCAGTTCTTATGTCACCTATATTTGTACTCTGCCAGTGAATTTTATTCTTGTTCTATTAAACTGTCTTCAAGTCTCAACTGACCTCACTCTCCTTTTCTTTTAGGTGAGCCACGCAAGTTTGACCCAAACTTCAGAGGGCCCGTTCATAACAGGTACACCATCTATCATATCATTGGGTTCGCTAATAATGGAGAGACTGCATTCAAATGTTTACATACTCATCCAATAGACATTTGGTCATTACTAACAGATAACTCGAAATTCAAATAAACGCACAAACTCTCATGTAAATACCAGCAGAACCAGCAGATTCATCTCTAGTATTGGTGTTTGCTATTGTATAATTTCATTGGCACACATCCGTGTCTGGAGCACCAATAGATTGATCATTTGTCACGCTACGTTAATAAAGATCGAGGCTGACAGCTCACTCCACTCTGCTGCACAGATCAATAGCAATAAGTCGAGCTGGTGGCTGGAGTTAGTGCAATGACACACGCTATTAAGTAGACAGACGCCCCCGAAACCGATGTAGTCCTCACATCACCTCGTAGGCAGATAGTTAAATGTCTCCTGATTTTCAACCAGTGATGAAGTCCACAATAATATGTACTGTATGTTACCTCATACATGTATAGTATAAACTTAAAGTTGATCAAAGTCCCTCCAAAAATCATTTAAATTATAAAATGGAGTCTACATTTTGAGCCTGCCTCATTTCTTCAGCACAGTGAAGAGCTGAATTTTGAAATAAAGCAAAAATACTCCAGGGTGTTTCATGAGCTTTTTTCAATTATTTAGTCTTTTTCTGATGCAATGTAGGCCCTCATCTCTTTTATGTTCGACGTGAGTTTGGCAGACTGCTGTGAAGGCACGATTCAGTCCTCCTGTGTCTCTTCATTCCACCCTCTCCAGCCCATTTCTCTCTACTGCTGGGTGAAGGCACCAAGGATGTGGAGGACTTTGATGTTTCTGTAGCTCAGAGGCTTTTCTTAATGAGAACTGTGAGAGAACTGACTTTGGGGTCATCTTGTTTTCATGCATGCTCAATGCCAGAAGGAGCTGTATCTTTGATTACTGAGCAATCATCTAAAGCCCAGACAGAAGTGGACACAGCGCTCCAGCTCGAAACAATACATGAATAGAACGGAATATAATAACAGATGAACATTTTCACACAGCCTCATCACAGTTTTGTACTGTTATTATGTCTTCTGTGGTGTCCCGTGTATCAGTGTTTCATTACCGTTGTCCCGTGTATCAGTGTTTCATTACTATTGGAGCACAATATCTTAGTACCAAGTACCATCAAAACTTCCCCAGTTAAATGATGCATGTATTTAATCCTTTTCATGTCTAGATCTACATCCATGTTTTCTCCCATTCCTTGATTTTGTACCACCTTTATTTGGCTTACTACTGCCACAGGTTTGATCCACAGCATTTGTCAAGTAGAGTGTCGTGTATCTGATGGAGTTGACCGTCCATCGTCCCGTCATGTCATCAAAATGTTTATGGCTGTACTGCACTGCTGTACACGGCTTAATGCTTCCATTCTCATGATGTTTATCATGTAAATGAGAATAGCACGCATATTAATTAGAATCGGCACCAATAAAGAGGAACCCATCTTTATAGTATGGTAATTTTATTGATATTCATCTCTCATCCTGTAAGCGAGTGGTCCATTCTGAATTTGCGCTCATATAAATTCTTTGCAAGGAGTTTGGTGCCCCCTGCCTTCACAACATATGTGGAAACGTACATAAAGAAGATTTGTGTTTGTCATTAAAGCTGCTCATTGTCTCTCTTCGTTCGTTGACCAAGAGAAATATCCCTTCTGAGTACAATTCTAGTCCCGTAAATGTACCTTTCCCTTGCAAAGCAGGGACAGACTGGCAGATTCACACCACGGTGGCACCTGTGCCATTCTGTGGCACTGCTGCCATCTGTGTCACCTTGGCTCCTGCTCAGTATCACCCCTAATATAACTCTGACACAAAAATTACGTATTGCTCTGACATAGCATCCAGTCCTGATTCCTTTTGGCCTTTTAGAACAGCACTTCCTGCCAGGGATGCACGCAAGCAGAGCGAAGCTTTGTTCTCTGTGAAATGTGCAAGTTAGAGGAGATCTGAATTTTAGGAGTGGGGCCAAGTCCCAGTCCATGTAGATTGTTGTTTGATTATATTTTTGGATATGACTTGCAGTCAGCGTGGCATGCTTTGCTGAGATAAGAGAAAAAAAATCAGAATTGTTTTCAGCTTTTCTTCAGCACTCACCTAAGCTTCAAAGGTGACTTTGTACTGTAGCGCTGAGCACTGTGGTGCTGTGTTTGCACTTTATCTTAATAATGCAGTCTTGTCTATATGAGAGAGTGAGGACATTACATTACAGAGGAGGAGCAGCAAGGTTGGCTTTATGTTCTGAGCCCTCGCATCCCCCATTTAATCACCTGTGATGTGTGGCTGAGGGAGAGCTAACTTACCTATCAAAGGATGTGGAGGTATTCAGAGACGGAGATTGCAACCTTCACACGGCAACACCGACAACTCTTCCCTTTTTTCTGATGAATTGAAATTGTTATCCGCTCTCTCCCTTTTGTTAATAATATGCAAAATATCTGCATTAGCTTTGCAGCTTGTGCGGCAGGTTTTATTTATGCTCCTCATATTCAATGTCAGGGTAGAACTGGCTGTCACCGGTCAGAGTTATGCTCGCTTTAGCTCCCGCGCTTCACTCTTATCTTCAGAAAATAATTGCTGTGCATTCTGAAAAATTCCTCTCTACTTGATATGTATCACAAGTCCCTGAGCCTTGCTTTCTATTACAGTCCAATACCAACCATCAGAGGTTTTGGATGAATGTTTGCATGACGATATGCTACTGATGATCTGTGGATCAATTATTGTTATCAGTTCCACATGGGCTACATGGGCTGAGTGATTTACATTTTAAATTTTTTGGTATCTCCACTCAAAAAAAAGATTTATTTATTTGGATTTACTTTAACCAGTTATGTCAACCATTTTCACACAACTGAGCTGTGTGAGACACAATTTAATAACGTTATTGAGATGTAAATAACTCACTTTACGTGCAATCGATATAATTTTATAAACCAATTACAACATTATCTGATAACCTTGGAAATGATCAATATGACCCTAACAAACATTCATTTTAAGTTACCTTTGCTCAGATGGACTTGGTTTTCAGGCTAAAACAGATGTATTAAGGAAATTTTTCACAAGCGCATTTATTTAATTCAACAACATTCAAGTCCATTTTTATGAGTGTACAGTCTTGGTGTAATTCAGATAAGAGTGGTGATAATGGAGTCATTTAATTCTGAAATGAGAAACAGAGAGAATGAGCAGCCTGGCTGGGACAAAAATTGTCAGTCTTCAGTATTGCTCAGTTTAGCAAATCAATCTCCCCCAGCAGCCTGCTAACATAGATTACATACTTTACTACAGTTATCAAAAATAGGCCTTAACCACAGCTACAATTGCAAAGAGTTCCAGATAATTTGCTCTGACAGTTGAAACATGAGACATTATGTACAGTTTAAATAGCTTTGTTTGTGTCTTGTTTCCATTGTAAAGTAAATGACTTGGTATTTGGAGGCAGAAAGGCAGGGTGCATGAGATGAACCAGGGCAATCTGCTCTTCAGAGAACGACAAAGAGGAAACACTGTCGTTCTCTCAGAGATTGGTTCTCCTGAAACGGCCTTGCTCCTTTGAATGAAAGAGGAGAAGAGTGAAAACCTCAAAGTCATGACCCAGTTTGTGTAGTGACTGGTCTTAGGGGTAGGCTACGTATGTCCTGTATATGTCTCAAGGCTCGGTGGATTGAACTTGGCTTTATTCAGTGCCTGCCTTGGCAATCTGAGTAATTTTGAAGGAGGGAAACGAGGGGACTGGACTGACTGCTTCTCCCAGGGTGGAAAGGAGAAGACAGACATTGAAGTCTCAGAGAGAGAGAGGGAGAGGATCTTGAAAATAGTCGACTGAAACGTCTGTGGAGAGAGACTCAGTCTTCAAATAGCTGTCTCTGGACTGTGGGACACTTCACTCTGTAGGGAGATGATTCAGGGTCTCATTGGATTGTCAATGGAGCTTTATTACAATCTCTGAAAAATATAGCACACAGATGACACCTTGTCATGCCTGGTAGCAAGTAATACACCCAGATATAGAGCTCAAACTCATTTCCTTGCCAACAACGGAACTGTTAAACGATCCAAACAGATTTCTTTGTCCTCGATATGAGACACATTACCCTTGTCATGCATTTCTGTCCCATTTTTCCCCCTCAGGAGCTGCACTGATGTCTTCTGCTGTGTTATTTTCATCATCATCATCCTCGGCTACATCGCTCTGGGTACCATTGGTAAGTTCCACACATTGTTGCTGATTACAACACACCAATTTCATAATGATACTCAATTGAAGTCACAAGATCATCATCTGCAGTCACAGATGCTGATAATGTAGAACAGTGGTGACATTTCCTGTTCTCTTCACTGTCCAGAAGTGTGAATTGCTCGCTCCTCCTGCCCTTTACAAAACACATTCTGTTTTTGTGGAAAGTAAATATCATTAAACCATATATATGTTATGGTAGAAAATACAATAATAAAGGCAAACCAAGATCTACAACAGTTTTGCTTTTGTTTTGTTCCATGATGACTGATACAAAAAAGTGTCTGGTTATGTTGTTGGTGAGTTAAAGATGCAGCTCCCCCAGAGAATGGACAATTATTTTAATGAAAGAAACTTTCATCACAAAACACAGCTTGGTTCCAGTCATCATTAGGAAAGCTGTTGAGTTCCTGACTGGATTGCTGGTGATTCTTGTGTTGCTCCTTTCAGATTTTCTTGAAAACAATTAGTTTATTGGAGTGCCATAGAACGTTCACTTTTTCTGGCTGATTAAGGGCCTGTAATCTTGTGAAACTATATTTTTGTCCATCAGTTCTTGTTTTTCATTTGGCTCTTCCTCCACATTTCCCTTTTTGATTTGTCTTCTGCTTTATTATTTTGCCTTTAGCTTGAGCCAATGTAAAAAAGATTCAAAGCAGTTTGATATGAAGTTTAATACTGCTATATAATAAATGTAACTTTGAGGTGTCACTCTTGACTCAGTAGGCGATCTGTTGTGCTCAAAAAACATGGCCATCACAGTCCATTCCAACAACACAAAAATAGGGTTAGCGTTAAAGAATGGATGGATTTTTAAGTCTATGTTGGAGCCTTGTCAATTCTTACATTTGCGGCGTTGGTAAAAGTGGGATCTCAAACTCTGGGATTTCATTTGAAACACATACGGGAGATGTTCAGGAAGGAAACAAGAGTGGGTCCAAATAAGGATTGTGCTATGGAATTGTGTGTTTCATAATTTAGTCAACATAATCTGCACCAATTTGTCACCAATGACAGTTTTCTTTTGTAGACTGACCAGATTAAATTAACGGTACTTCAAGATGAACGAATCACAACCTCATGGGTATAAAATAACTTGCTGTCCTGAGGCTACTGCTAACTAGCTAAAACCTGTTCGTTCTCGACACAAAAGAAGTTCTGGTTCAGTCTTTAATGGTTAATGCTAATAAACCAAACTGAAATCAGACTACAGCAGAAAGACTTTCAACCTGGTAAACCATAGTCTTCCCTCTCAATGCCTTCAGCTGTCCTTCAGTCCTTCCACAATGAAATCTACCTCCTGTTTTCTCCATCACTCCTGACTCCACATTTATGTTTTCTTACCAAAGTGCTGTGCTTTTACCAGCTTGTTGGCAGTGGAGTCATGTCTGGGTCTGGATCTGGACACGGGGCATGGGAACCAAATCTTACCAGCACATGCCGATGAATTTGAGTTGAATCCAACTCTGGCGTTTCTCCGGTCATCTTAAGAACTCTGTACTTTCTATATCATTTTCAGTTTCATCATTCCTGTTGTGATCAGTATTCATAGGCTTTGTTGCATTGTGTCAAGCTCAGTTCAATCCTCTATTGCCTGGCAAGGTGAAAGGTATTAAATACCATGTTGTTCTGGTCGAGCAGATAAATTAAACAAAATTGCTTTGTAAAATTAATTCCTGGGTTTCTGCTATTCCTGTTTTATCAAAGCAATGGATCCTATAAAAACAAATTAAACTGATTAAGTTATTGCCTTTGCGTATCAATATTTAAATGTAATTGCTATGCTAACATGCAGTTTCCCTGACTTCCATTATAGTCTTGTTAAACATACTTTCTTTTCACAAAAACCTCTCTTTTCAGCCTGGATTCATGGTGACCCCAGGAAGGTTGTCTATCCAACTGACAGCCACGGTCAGTTCTGTGGCCACCAGAACACACATAATGCGTAAGTGCAAAGATGTATGTCCTCGTATTGATGTGTGCTGTAATTATTAAGTCCTCCCATTTCTTGTGAGCTTCACATTGATATTGTTAAAGTCACCAAAAGATTTGCCATCTCATTAAAAAACACGTCACTGAGAGCTATCAAAATAAAATCTAAAGTGACTATGTTTTTAGATAATTTTGTACTAAAGTATTTTGTAGTACTTTTATCAGTAAATCTCAGCAGCTAAGGAAAAAACCCAAGCGTGTTGACTTCTTTCTAAGATGGCAAAATGATCAAGTGATCAGGTTTCCTTGATGAGGCTCAGAATGTCCTCATTGAAATAACATTAGGGGCCATTCACAGCTGATTAAAGGTACTCACAGTCATGCACGCTGTAGCAAGCTAGTGGACAGATAGCACAACTCCGGCCACTAGTTTTTTAAATCTATTTAAACTTTTTTAAATTATGTGCGCCTTATAATCCGGTGCGCCTTATATATGAAATAAATTATGAAATAAACAATTAATTAAAGGTGCGCCTTATAGTGCAGAAAATACTGTAGTAATTTTTCTAGATGGAGAGAGTAAAGGATCGAACGCAGGTATCATTTCACAGAGACGTTTGAGTACTATGTTGTATTGGTCAACACTTGAAAGGTAGTGACTAACCAGCCCTACCCCCTAACAACACCCTCCTCCTTGTCTTCATCATTTGTCTCCACAGAAACAAAGCCATATTATTCTACTTCAACATGTTGAAATGTGCCAATCCTACAGTTTTAATTAACCTCCAGTGCCCTACAACCCAGGTAAGAGGCTGAGTGATGCTCCCCTCCTCCCCTTTGCAGCACATTTTTGCATAGTTTTTCCACACATTTTCTCTCAAACTTGTCCTCCACGCTTGATTATGCAAGATTGATGGGCTTTCTCATTAAGAGGATGTCTTGCTTCGTGCAGCTCTGTGTCTCCAAGTGCCCTGACAGATTTGCAACTCTTCTGGATGCATGGAATACCAAAAACTGGGAATATTACAAGCAATTCTGCAAGCCAGGCTTCAAGATTGGCAGTAAGGTGAGAGAGTGGATAAAGGTCTTTTACCATTTTTGCAAACTTAATGAAAATTTTATGAAAACTTTTTTTCCTTATTGTTGATAGCTTAGAATGTTTTCCTTTGTTGTTGATCAAATGTTGCTAACAAAATACAGTTAAATCATTCAGAAATACTTTTTAAATGTAACCTCCGTTTCCACCAATTGTTATAATGAAGAGCTTGTTTGAACAGGCTTTGTGAGACAGGCAGAGGTGAGCCAGCAGCACATGACGTTCATCACAGCCCTGCTCTGTGGGCTGGTGCTGGATCAATGACAGTGACGTGGGTACGATGGTGTGTAGCTGAGGTGGTGTGTGGGAGCATCGAACAGCTCTGTCACACTGTTGGAATGAAATCATCTCCAACTACTCAGAAAGAATTCCCTCCAACTTTGTCTCATCAGACGTTTTGGTGTTGTTTGGGAATGATTATAGTTATAATACAGTATCAATTCTAAATTCACAGCAAATTAATCAGCAGTGAAATGAGATCTCTGTGAATTTATTGTTTTAATAGCATGTTGTGTGGTATATGTAACAATTATTTCTTGATTCTCTGTGAACCAAATGATATAAAAACTGTACTTATGCTACAATCATGCAGGACATTTATTATGTAATACTACACCATGGATGCCTTGCATGTACAGTAATACTGTTTCAAGAGAAATAACTTCAATAAACTGACTTACAGTTACCTATAAATTAAAAGCATCTGTTTTTGTCACACAAATAACAGAAAAGTTTCTGTTGAATTAATCACTTTCAATTATTTCAATCATGTTCTTTTCAGTCAGTCTTAGAAGTCATTCAAGATGAAGACTGTCCCTCTATGATTGTGCCAAGCAGACCTTGTGAGTGAATCTCACAAATATAAAACAAAAGATCCTCATTTCTTTGTGAAGTTACTGAGAAAAGAATCTGTGTGAAATGTTTCAGTCCTTCAGCGGTGCTTCCCTGATTTCAATACAAGAAATGGAATTTTAACTGTAGCCAATCAGACGATCTTCAAAGACGGCCACAATAACGAGAGAAGTGTCAGCGACCTCAAAGATGCTGCCAAGTAAGATCTGCTTCTCTTCAGTGTCAGCTTTCATCCTTGTTTTGCAACCAGATAAGATATGCAAGAAGGAATGTCACAAGGATAAGATTGAGAGCTGGTGTTCTTTCTGTAGTTAAAAGACTATACATTAATTAGCTTCCTTGTACATCAAGTGTTGAAGTGTTTCAAACTTTGAACTGTCAATAGGGATGCCAACACATCTCCCAGAGCGTTCTGGACAAATGTCACAGGGTAGGACCAGTGGGCCTGACGCCGATGTCACTGATGCCCCGGAATGTGTTCATCCACATTCAATTACTTGCATGTTTCTAGTATGAAAATATGGCATACTTATGTCATAAGTTCATGAGTGGAACCTCAGCAGTACACTCAAGCTTAGTGCGTCTGATTTGCAATTCTACACTGTCGTCGTGTTAATGGGGCTGCAATAGCAAACGTTAAACGCAAACAAAGGAATCATGTATTTAAAACAGTCGTCTGACTTCATTAACATACATGATTCTGTTTGCTGAGATTACGTTATGAATTTACGTATGGATTAAACTATAATGTGCTTCAATTCTTTTCTTTGTAGCCAAATGACCTCCATTCAAGACGGTGTGGAAAGGTCTCAGTGATTTATTTCAGCTTTTTAACTTGCCTCTACTGAAGCCAGTAACTTTGCGCAGACTAATCCTCATGATGGTCATCATGAAGAACCTGTACCTGCATCCCTTCAACAGATAGGACAGGAACTACTAGGACACATTAATGCAATCATTTCAGAACTTCAAGTCATCCACTCTGGGTGGCTTTGGATGTGTTAAATGAAGGGCTGTAGACAGTGTTGTGTTGCCCCTGGTGGTCACTGGGTTTTTCACTCCTGATGTTGATGCTGTGTTTACACTGATATAAATGTAAGTCTGTGTAATAGCGCCACCTGTCGTCCAAACTCTTGTCTGTTATTCAGGGTGCTTAGTTGGGTCCTTCCTTTCTATGGTTGTTCTCGGAACTGTTTTAGTGTTTTGTTTGTCCCATAGTTATGTTGGCTTGTCCTCATTCCTTCCTGACTTTGTGATGAAGAGATTTATCTGTGTAAGAAAACAGAATGGCTAAAGAGGAAATTTTATAGATGGTGTTTTTATAATAATCTTATCTGGTTTTATGGTTCTATATCAAGTCTGTTATGTTCAGTATTTGCAGCTCTTGTGAACAAGAATAAACTGATACTCCAGCAGCTTGCTTCCACTAGGAGCTCTTTTGTGTCACATTCAGTAACACGGAATAATTTACCAGCATCCTAGAGGAACCATTGATCGAAGGTGCTTCACTAACTGATGCTGTTGCTGACTATTTAAAATATTTTCTTCCAGACCCTCATAACCTGACAATGGATCTTGAGAACATCAAAAACATTTTGAAACTGGATCCATCTTTGTTTTAGTGTGAAAATATTAAAGACAAAGTGTCAAAATGTTTTTGAGTATCTTCAGTACTAAAACAAACAAACCACAGTCCCCGTCTGTGTCAGTTCTAACTTTTGCCTCCTCTTCTCTGTCTCACTTTGTACTGTCTCATCTTGTCACTCCATCACAGAGGTATCGCCAATCTGCTGAATGCCAAAGAAGTTGGCATAAAGATCTTTGAGGACTATGCAAATTCCTGGGACTGGATCCTCATGTAAGAATGGCCTGTGGTGATTTCAATGTTTTCATTCATCTTTTTGAAATGTGGTGTTCATCTTTGAGTTGAGAACCTTCTCCTGCCTTTTGGTGCAAGGATTAAACCACTAAACACTGTTTATGTATGAACTCTTTGCAGTGTTTTACTTGTTAAGTTCCTCATTGTAGAACATCTTAACTACACTGATCCTTAAAGTGTCATTTACTTTCTCTCCCAGGTCAAAACTGAGTCACTTTCCATCATGCATGTGTGTTTGTTGTTGCAGGGGTCTGGTGATAACCATGGTGGTTAGTCTGCTCTTTATCTTGATGCTTCGCTACACTGCTGATGTGCTCCTGTGGTTCATTATCTTTGGTGTCATCGCTGCCGTCGGCTATGGTGAGCAAGCACCATGGACAGGGGTTACCCATCTGTGTGAGCATTCACACGTACGACCGTGTGTAATGGGGTGTGGTCTGCTTAGATCTATTGAGAGAAAACTGTTAAGTTAATGAAATTTCACAAATGCTTTGTCAAGGTGCTTAAGATGTGTTTCTCAGTATTTTGGCCTTCAGTCACTGTCTGTGTCTTCCAGGTATCTGGCACTGTTACTGGGAGTACAGCACGCTGAGCGGGAAGCCAGGCGCTAACATCACCATCTCTGACATCGGCTTCCACACGGACTTCAGCATTTACCTTAAGCTCAGCCAAACCTGGCTCATCTTCAGTACGTTGATGTTCTCTATCACACATTTTTTCCAGACTTAAATGCTGAAGTGGAATATTAATACGTTTTTTGTTTTTTTTTGCAGTGATCTCACTTTCCGTGATTGAGGCAATTGTTGTGATTGTTCTAATATTCCTGAGGACGAGGTTGCGTATTGCTATTGCATTACTGAAGGAGGGAAGCAGGTAGGAAATAATAAAAGCTGTTGTCTCCGTAGTTGGACTCATACGCACCTCGCCATTCTAACAGATGTTTGTTCTTTCTTGTTTTTAGGGCTATCAGCTACATCATGTCCACTCTTTTCTACCCTATCATCACCTTTTTCCTTCTGGCCATTTGTATTGCATACTGGGCCATCACAGCAGTGTATCCTTTCAGCTGCATTACACTGATGAACTGATTTATCCAGGGGAGTACAAGAATTCTGCATCTTTCCTGCCTTCTCTGGAGGTTTTGCTGTAGGAAAAAAACATCCGCCCCGCTGGACTAAATTAATTTTATATAAAATGAAGAGTGCTTCTTTCAATTGAAATCCCTCCATGACTAAGATGCCACCAGGTAGCATAAAACTAATATTTTTTGTTATTAACCAATCAAAGACACTTCCCTTTGTCGCTTTGTATTGCCCTTAATAAGTTTGCTTTCAGCTTTTTAGCATCATCTGGCAATGCGGTCTACAAGGTCACTCCTACTGATGAAAAATGCATGTATGCCAGCCTCACATGCAGTCCAAAGGTCAGTCTCTCCACATTGATGTTCAGTTACCGGAAAAAATACTCTGTGAAGATTCTCAGTCATCCAGGTCACGGTAGATGTTTGTGCTGAATGATCAACGGAACTTGTGGGAAAGGCTTGAAGATGTTTCGCCTCTGATCCAAGAGGCTTTTTCTGTGTGTGTGTGTGTGTGTGTGTGTGTGTGTGTGTGTGTGTGTGTGTGTGTGTGTGTGTGTGTGTGTGTGTGTGTGTGTGTGTGTGTGTGTTGTTTTCAGACTGTGTTGTCATTCCCTTGTAATTGCAAAATATTTCTTGGACAAGCTTTCATCACACTCACTCAAAGAGAGTGTAATAATTCTTGTTGCCTCAGACAGAATCTGGTAGCTTATAGTAAATTATGTGTGAGAACCTTTGAGCCCCTCGTGATTTCAATATAAATCGAGTTCACACTGACAACTGACTGCTTTAATACCCAACAGAAGTCATTTAACAGCCTGCCTGCTTTCCTGGCTTATGTAATTCAATGTGACCCCTGAAAGGACTTACACTCCATGTGGTCAAACAACTTTTAGTAAATGTACAATTCCATGTGAAGTTAATGAAAACACATGACTATATTCAGAGATATTTAAGCAGCTATTAAGTCACATCATCCTTGTATGGCTACATCCTGTAAGGCTGATTGTGGTGAAATCTTTTGCTTTATTTCAGACCTTCAGTCAGACCAATATTACCAAAGTCTGCCCCGGATCGCAGTGTATGTTTGCCTTCTACGGTGGGGAGAGTGTGTACCACCGCTATATCTTGGTCCTCCATCTGTGTAACCTGTTTGTGTTCTTCTGGCTGGTCAACTTTGTCATTGCACTGGGCCAGTGCACCCTGGCTGGGGCCTTCGCCTCATACTACTGGGCTCTGAAGAAGCCAAATGACATCCCTGCCTGCCCGCTCTACTCCTCTTTCAGCAGAGCTATACGGTAAAGAGCTGCACTTGTAATAGAGATTTCAATAATAGCTTTATTAAAGATCTATTGAGCATCTACTTTGATGTGTGAACAGTTGTTCAGAAGTGTTTGGTTTTTACAGTTACCACACTGGTTCTCTTGCCTTCGGCTCTCTGATCCTCGCTGTGGTGCAGATGGTACGGATTGTTTTTGAGTACCTCAGCCGCAATGTGAAAGGTAAGCTGGAACTCTGAAAGACATCCGCTTTCACATTTTTACACAGTTTAGTTCTGACTTCAAGCGAGATGTTGATCATACATGATGTTGTTCTAAGGTTCTCAAAATGCGTGCGCTCGATTCCTGCTTTGCTGCCTCAAGTGCTGCTTCTGGTGCCTGGAACGTTTCATCAGGTTTATTAACAGGAATGCATACATTATGGTAAGTTAAAAAGCTCTTCTTGTGGTAATTTCTTTAAGTGAACACTGCAATCTGTTAGAAGTTCAGTTCCTGATTCCTCTCTAAAGCACAGCTTTCATTCACCAACAGATTGCCATCTATGGGAGGAACTTTTGCACTTCTTCCAAAGATGCTTTCTTCCTTTTAATGAGGAATGCTATTCGGTAAGAATTCTCTCTACAAATTAGTGTCAGATAGATAAACAGGATCAGTGTGTGGAAACCTGCTGCAGAGAGATTTAATGCTGCTCAGATGCTGCTCGTTCAATTTTTTATTTAAATGGTTGAATTTAAATTTTTCACTCTTCAAAGTGACAAATGAACAATTAAATATAGTAATAAAGCAAATACAGTATTTTCTGCACTATAAGGTGCACTGGATTATAAGGCACACCTTTAAAGAATTGTTTATATTATAATTTTTTTCATATATAAGGCGCACTGGATTATAAGGTGCATATAATTTAAAAAATTGAAATGGATTTTAAAAACTAGTGGCTGGAGTTGCGCTATCTGTCCACTAGCTTGCTAGACTGCGCTTGAACTAGGAGCTAGTATGACGAAGCCACTGTGGCTCATTGTAAAAGAATTTAGCAAGCCACAAAAAGCCACACTCTGTGTCCAAGACAGAGGCGCAGCGCGCAGACTTCCAACGCTCGTTGCGAGGGGACGTGGGGGGGGGGTTCTCCCCCGGGAAATTTTTTAGAAAATAGGGTTGTTTTCCTGCAGTCTGAGGGCAAAATCTTCTGTTCAGTTTACCTACAAAAATACACTAAAGTCAACAGTTCAAGCTTAACTATCTTTATTTCTATCCTACTTTATGCAGGTATAAATGTGAGATTCAACAATTAAAAACTTGCATTCACTATGTGAAGATACAGTCATACAAAATATTACTTGGACTAGAAGACATTTTAACATTGACCATCACCACTAACACCATATGCCATAGTTTAGTTTAGTTTTTAATTCGATAACATGATTTTTCATCCATCCATCCATCGTCAACCGCTTATCTGGGGCCGGGTTGCGGGGATGTGATTTTTCTTTTCAGTTTAAAAAGGCACGAAAAATAGCAAGCGAGGTGAATACACATTTACATGCATCACTGGTTTTTCCTGCCGGTCATAGAGATCAAAAGTCTAAGACTACAAAAAAGTATTGATAATATCTTTCATTTACCTTCTGATCGGTCTGTCACCACTCCTACCCCCTCTCAGCATTCACCACTTGTTGTTCAATTAGAATTTTAACACAAACTCTACTATATAACACTGGATTCTTAATTTCTTTCGATCGATCGTCCTCGCCTTGTCGTCCCCAATGCGCGGGTTTATCTTGTAAAAATAGAATCCTTGTTTTTCATTGGACAAGAGGAGGTCATGAGAGGAGTGCATATTAAATGATCGGGAGCGTTCGGGTTACTTCGGCCGTTTCCGTCGGCATGGGTCGACGGAAACAGCGGCGCTAGAGAGAGAGAAAGTTTGTTATCGCTCGGGGATTTTCGTGAGTCCAAAAAAGTTGTAAGTTTTAGCCTTTTTTTCCCCCTAAAAATACGAACGCCACTGTGGCTACACTAGTTAAAAACCTTGCAACCAATCTGGGTTTACTTCGCCTATAGCGACGTGGCGCAAGCCCAGCTATAGCATTCATGACTGTGAGTACCTTTGATCAGCTGTGAATGGTCCCTATTGTTATTTCAATGAGGCCATTCTGAGCCTCATCAAGGAAACCTGATCACTTGATCATTTTGCCATCTTAGAAAGAAGTCAACACGCTTGGGTTTTTTCCTTAGCTGCTGAGATTTACTGATAAAAGTACTACAAAATACTGTAGTACAAAATTATCTAAAAACATAGTCAATTTAGATTTTATTTCGATAGCTCTCAGTGACGTGTGGTGAGGTTCACGGAGGTGAGACAACTACGTTAAAGTCAGTTGTAAGAGCCAGACAAAGTGGCGTATTTGCCACTCTGTCTGGCAAAATACGCCATATTAAAAAACCCGACATTAAAAACTGGTTAATTTCATTACGAGTGGACCACTCAGTTCGAACAGCGCGGATTATTTCCTGATCTGAAGTTCGAAACAGATATTTAAGCTCCGACGTTCGTCTTCGTTTATTCATTAAATATTGTTGCATCGATCGGTAGTCCAGTCGGAGGTGAGGTGCAGCTATTTGCTGCTGTGTGTCCTAAACAATTTTTAACCAGTTTTTAATGTCAGTAACGTGTTGTTTCAGGTATCAACTACATTTGCAAATCATTGCAGCACACCAGACACCTTTGTCTAGCAGTGACTCTGTTCTTGAAATTTCAGAAAAGGCTGAAAGTTCTGCTTTGAGGATCTTTCATTCACCTTTATGCCAGTTTCTCCGTGTGTTTCCACAGACTAATAGAATGGACCGTCACTAGATACCAGATTCCAGCACTGACACTTGACAATAGCATTTTTTAGACCAATCAAGTTTAAAGTGGGTTATTTCCAGCGCCACAGTAGTTGGGAAATACTCAGATCAGTCAGTCAGTCAAACTTTTTTAATAGAATTGTTCGTAGCCGGTCACCGGTGCTCTCCGCAGGCTGCTCTGCCGTCAGACAGCAGGTCAGTGAGAGCAGCACTTCGGTGACGCCCCTTGACTACCGTTGTTAGGGGGCGTAGGCCTGAGTGCCTTGTTAGGGTGCCCCTGGTGGCGGAGTGCGGCATGACTGCCGGCCAGACTGCCAGCCTTTTTTCAGCGATCATGTTTTTAACCAATATTAATATGAATATTAATCCACACATAAGGTGCATCGGATTATAAGGCACACTGCGGGTTAACTAGAAAATTATAGACTTTTAGGTGCGCCTCATAGTGCGAAAAATATTGTACAGATTTTCTGATTGAAAATCTACATGTAATGATCAACGTTTGAGTGTTTCAAGCAGTTAAATATTTGTAGCTTGTGATGTATTTAAAAGTGTGTGCACTTCCTAAATCTATTCCTGTCAGTTTATCTGTTCTTAACTTTGTTCATCACATTAACATTTGATTTTCACTTCAGGGTGGCCGTCCTGGACAAGGTGACTGACTTTCTGCTCTTCCTGGGAAAACTGCTCATTTCAGGAAGTGTTGGTGAGTTTAATTTACCACAGTGAGTGAAGTGAAACTGACAGCAATGCATGTGAAACACTGCAGAAAAGACGGGATGAGACATCTTCCTTAACCCGAATAGGAATATAAATACTCTCACTTAAAGTTAGTTTTGTGATACACACTGTGTTTACGCTCGGTTTCCATTGTCTTGTCTTGAACTGTATTCTTTTTAGCCGTTTTTTTGCAAAAATTGTCTTTGAAGAAAACTTTTGAGAAAGGCGTTTAGTTCATCTTGAATGGAACATACTTTTACATGAATCTTAATACCTACATCACAAATGTCTGTACAAAGAATATCGTTTTATTTGTCATTAGGGTTCAGAGCTTTTTTTTTTTTTTAATTTGCAGGTGTTCTTGCGTTTTTCGTCTTCACACATAAGATACCAGTCATTCAAGAGGAGGTGCCATCCCTGAATTACTTCTGGGTTCCCCTCGTGGTAAGGAATCAAACTATAGTGAGCCTGAATCCTGTTCTATTTGTCTGTGTCTCTCTTCTCATTTGGACTTTCACAGATAGGTTTCATTTACTCAGACTGTTTCAAGTTTGACTTATTTGATTTCTATGAAAACCAGGTGGGAGGTGGGATCTGATCTGATAATGATGTTTGATGCCTGCTGATTCTTTCAGACGGTGATATTTGGCTCTTACATGATCGCACACGGCTTCTTTAACGTCTATGCCATGTGTGTGGACACATTGTTCCTGTGCTTTTGTAAGTATGATCTCCTTTTCGATACTGTACACATGACACAGTGTGAGAATGTGCTGAGTCCTTGATGGTTAAAGATCAGATAGCACGGTTGGAGCTAACCCTGTCTGTCTTGTTTAAGTGATAAAACTGATTCCTGCTCATGGAGCTCTTTAATTCCTGCTTATAATATTTTGTCTCTAATAAGTCTTTACTTTCTTTTCTCCTCCTCGCTGCCACTCTGTGCACTGTCTGCTCTTCCTGCTCATCCTCCCTCCTTCTGGGTCGTGGTATCAGGTGAAGACCTGGAGAGGAATGATGGTTCTTCCTCCAGGCCATACTACATGTCTCCTGGTCTGCACAAGATCCTGCGCAAAGGACAGGAGGGTGCTAAATTATGTGCTGCCTCCTGAGGGATGCATGGTTATACTATTGAACTGCTGACACTCAGTCACTTCTCCATATCTGCTGTATGTGTGTGGGGGCTCTGGACGCTTGAGAGTCATTACTGTAGGGCTAAAAATCAACACTGGATGCATCCCAGCCTGGTTTGGAGAAATCCAGGACCTGAAAAGAAGTGGTTATACTTCAGTTCCTCACAGAAAAGGCATGAGGGACTAGAAAAAGACATCTGTTTACTTCCTGTCTTGAGCCAACTCAGATACTTGCCTTTTTTCTTCCATGTTTTTATTCTTTCTTTTTTCTCTCTGTTCTCTGCTGACCTCTGCCTTACCGAGACGGTACGCGTCGACTGACAGGACAGACGCATGGGCTGAGATAAATGAAATATGAGCATTTCTACCCAAATAAACATGAGGACCTTAACTTGTACAGATGCCACTGATGGACTACGGCATAAGGCATCACCTTTTAAAGGTGGTGGACTTGTGGTGCACCCTCTTGTCGCACTTTGTTCTGTTGGTGTAAAAGTGTATGCACTTTCACATATGGGACTGGAACCGTGTAATTTATTTCTTCTATAGAGCATGATTCTTTTGCTGGCTGTTAATGTTTACCATTGGTTTTATAGGTTGCTTTAATCCACCATATTAACACACACACAAACACAAGATCCAAAATGGTGTTTAATTCTGCACTTAGTAAAACAGGTTCCTCTTACTTCATATAGAAAACGGTCACAATAGTTTCAGTTTCCGTTATTGTCCTAGATGTACTGTAAACCAGACTTTAGTGGGAGGTTAAGACTTCAAAAGACATTTTCTTTCCTTAGAATCTGAACAGATCCTGACAGTTTAAGGAAACTTCTGTATGCAGCCACTAGTTTATGTGCCTCGTTGTGAAAAAAATGAAAATTGTTCCTTTTATTCTGTGGTTTTGACCTAACACCAGGAACTTTTTGCGATACAGTTTTTAAAAGGATGTCAAAGCCATTTTTGGTACATTTTTTTATTGGGTGGTTCGGATGTAGTGCTGTTTTAATACGAAGTAGAATACACGCATCTGTGTGGAGGTTATTCAGTGTTCTTTTTGTACAGGAGATTTTTTTTATCAATGAAGTATAATAAAAATGTGACTCATTTTTGAATAAACATACATGGTTTATGTATTGTCCAGTGCATTTTGAAAATACTTTGCTTGTGGTTTTTAAGTGGGATAAAGGATGTCATGTGATCCATCCTGGTGTAACTGTTGGCTGTGAAGTGATTCAGCTGTGAGCTCTGATGTGTAACGTGTTGCCACTGCTGCCTCCTAGTGTGGGACCTGGAAGTGAACGACGGCTCACCGGATCGACCCTTCTACATGAACCAAAACCTGAGGAACATAATGGGCAAGAAGAACGTCAAGAAAAGAAGCAGGAAGTAGTGCAAAGAAGGTGGGGGCTGGAGAAAGACAAAAAAATTATTTATTAATCCACATCACAAGCATTTTTCTGAATATATCTAAAATACAGAATTGTATTCAAGCTACAAACGTCCACTGAAACTGGTGAGCGACTATAAATATTACATTCTGTGCTTTTAATGCTAGTTATTTGATTTTAAAAGCCAACAGCAGAAGACAATTTGATTAAAAGTATTTAACTGGTGTACTAAGTCACACCAAGTTCCTGTAAAATTTTGAAAATGTTTAAAAATATTTGTGTTTACATTCACAGCCATTCTACTCGGCAAGTTTCTACACCAACCAGAGAATTCTTTATTAAGGTTTCAGTGAGCTGTGGGTTGGTATTTCTTGCAGTAACCTGTTATCACCACGTGGTGGCGCCAAAGTCTTCCAGACATTGAGGTGTCCCATTGAGGTGTGGAAGCTCCACTGGTGGGCTGAAAACAGTTTTATGACTGAAAACTGTCTCATAGTGAGACGTGAATTGACTGCTTTATGTCACTGTTTTACTATTTAACAGCCAAGTATACAATGGCTAAAAGTTCTAGAGTGTTTAAAGTGCCTTTTTTTCCTGCCTCGTTGTCTGTCTTGGAACTACGGTTTACATTTAAAGGGATTTTTTTACAGACAGCGATGGAGGTTCTTATCTGCTACAAATGAAAGATGAAGGATTTCATGTGAATCTGTTGGTCTTGACCAAGAAATTACATTACAGTATTATTCTCGGCAGCAACTTGTGTATCCAAACTTATAAACATCTAAACACCTGCCTTTTAGTCATCTTGCTTTGCTTTTTAATCTGCTGCTAATATGCTAATATGGGCATGTGTGTGTCATTCACACCTGCTCTACTCACCAAAAACACTTGTTGTTAGTATTATAAACAACTTGAAATTTCCCTAGACTTGGATAAATAAAGTGTCATCCTATATTTTCTTATATTCCTGCTGATCTTAAAATAGGAATTTCTATTCTAGCAGGTTTTCATGGCACAGACTATGAGAAAAAAAAACACTGCCGGTTGTGTCCTGGAGTAAAAGCACATCAGACAAAATTCACATGACTTATGAGAGTTATCAGGCAGATTGCTTGTTTGTTTGTTTGATTTTGATGTTACTGATGAGTCACGTTTACATGTCCCCAAGTTGTTCGTCAGGTGACTGAAGATATGAATGAGTCGTGCACCTGTTAGTATGTTCAACACTCATGTCAAGTATTTTACCTAACATCAAACATCTGGTGAGGTCTTCTTTCTCACCAGAGGTTTAATGTTGCAGTCTAGTATCAAGCTGTTGTCAGCTTTATACTCCAGCGTCTTTATACTCCGGCGTGAACCTGAGAACCTGCCCTCATGCTGCCCCAGAGCGACAGCACCACCAGACGAACACGCTGAAACATGCTGAGCACAAGCATTCAAGGAAAGTAAGAGATCAGCCACTGTGTCTCAAAGGAGGGAAATGCTGTGTCCAGTGCCAAGCATGGTTTATAGCACATGTATACATGTTTTATTCCTTTTCTTATACAGCACTATTACTATACTCCCTCTTGTGTTTGGTATCTTTATGTGAATGTAACTCAGGTTCAGTTCTTTTTTCCCAGGACAGTGAGATCTGAGATCTGACGAGTGAAGGAGAAACTGTGTTTAATGTGCCGCCTCCTCCTGGCCATGTCTAGAAATTAGTTTCTTTTGGTCAACCACAGTAAACAAGTAGACACAAGCAAAACATGTCTCAGTTGTCTCACCACAAAGTCTCGCTCTAAAATGCAGTGAACCTTTTTTTTTTTTATGGGTTGCTTGTTTTTTTTTGCTTTACTGTTGCTCAATGGTGCAGAAATACCTCTTCATGTATGCTTGAGTAAAACTGGTTTAACTGACTACATTGCATGTATGTTAATCCAAATGTTAATGTGTTGTGTTACTTCTTTCATCACCAGTAAATTGTTTATCTTCCCTTTGTTTGTCATGGATTCTACAGACACACTGAGGTCGAAACCATGTCAGCTGTTGTGTAAAAATCTGTCTTCACTCGTTCATCTCTCAGGTTTGTGAAAGTAAATCATTTATTTTCAAAACAGACTTCACATACAATAAATAAATTAAAATGCAATATTTAAAACACAAACAATTTCACCTTCATAGTTAGTTGACATTTTGGATCCGGTGGCTTTTACTTATGGTCACACGGTCGGATGGTGAAACCAACTCACCAACAAATAGAAAATCATGTGATGCCATCCAATCCAATGAGGTACACTGAACCCTTTCCACGTCCTCACTATACACTAGATATGGACCGTATTACAGGAATACATGATATGGTCAACAGTGAATCACGATTTGTCAACATGTAAAATGAAAGGCTTTATGGTTCACTTAAAACTATATTTACTATGAATACTGCAGCTAATGATGGACAATTGCCAGTGAAGTCTGAGGCAGTTTTGTGTGCGTGTGTGTGTATGTGTGTGTGTGTGTGAAGCAGCTCAGGCGTGAGACACGGGCAGGGAGGTCATGGCGTGGGCAGGCAGCAGTGGTTGAAACATGTTTGGAGGGGAGTGGACTGTGGACAAACACACAGAATAGACTGGATCATAAATGTTTGACACATGTTTTAAAGCTTTAAAATTATGTGTAAGTTAGACAAATATTTTCAGAGATTATAGTTCAATATTGTTACAGGATGACCATGACCAAGAAAAAGTCCCAAAAGTGAAAAATGTGTGAGGATCACTTTACAAACCTTTAAACATGTAATCATCTGCCTGCTTACCAATAATGTTTAGAAGTTTTTAATTACACACAAAACCTGATTTCCTCCACCAGGAAAGTTTTCACCTCACCTGTGTGTTCTTTAGTTGATTGGTTTGTTTACAAGCAGAACTATACTTTAATAAGAACTACTGGAGAAATTTCTATTGTTTGAAAGGACGTTTAACATGACAGAAAATGTTTTTGTGTTTGTCCAGATAGAGAAATGTTTGCTTAAAATGACCAAATTTGTTTATTTTATTTTATTTTGTTCTGCTTCATATCCCAGGTAAAAAGTCATTAATGTTCTGGTTAGTGGCCCAGTCCCTTAAATAATTTCCCCTACTTTCCATAAATTGCCCTGCAACCTAAGTATTGGTTATTTTTCCTTTTAAAAAAAGTCATCACTATTAATTTGTGTTTTACTTTCTTATTTTACTGAACTGGCCTCTTTTGTCTTTGATGAATATTTTTAATTAATATTTAAATATTTGCAAGTCAGATTTAAAGTTAACGTTAAAATTCAATCTAAAGAGAGAGCAAATCATTTAAAAAAATAATTTAGTGTTATGGTATAAAATCCAAATATAATAATTTATTTTATAGATTGATTTTAATAAGTTGTCAGTTCTTTTTTGGAATTTCAAATCAAAATCAAAATGGAAAACATAACAAAACCAAACAAATGTTCCACCTGAAAAACTCTCCTGTATTTTTGTGAAATTTACATAAAATGAACAGTTACATGTTTCAAACTTCCTAAACTGTCTTAACATGTAAAATAATGAAAATAGTGATGCTCACTGTCTATGAAGGAGTGTAGTGCAGAGAGCATTGATCCCTCTGGGCCCCCGTAGGATGTGTACTGCAGCTCCTCTGGAGTGGGGGTGGGCTGAGAGAGGTGGCCAGACTGCAGGGAGGTCATCGGGGTGCTGGAGGTGTGGTTGGGACTCACATGCTTCTTGTGCCGTGCTCGGCAGTTCTGGAACCAGACCTGAATGAACAGAATCAGAGAAGAACACCAAGATTAATACTGAACAAATCCAATTCAGTGTTGTTCACATCCAGAAGCAGCAAGCTAGGCAGATGTTACATTTATGTGTTTTCAAAAGTGTTTTTATTTGCTTTTTTAAATTAAAAAAGTTTTAGCTCTACAACAAGTTTTAGCTCTCTAACCAGCTCTACAACAAATTCAGTACTGAGGACTCGGTTAACTGTCAGTACACACAGAGAAATCATTTGTTGTTTAGAGGCATTCTGTTAGATGTTTCAAATGTCATCTCTGGTGCCTCCTTCCTTAATTCTCTAAATGGTGCAGTTTTGGTTTTCTACTCTCTGTCTTTGCTGCTTGCTGCCATCCTGCTCACCTGAATGACTCTTCGACTGAGGCCCGTCTGTTCAGCCAGTTTCTGTAGCGTTTGAGCATCTGGATTATTGTCCTGAGCAAACTGGGCCTGCATCACCTGCATGTGTGCACAAAAAATAAAACAGCTAAAATTAAACAGAGGTTGAATTTATTGTAGTGATTTCAAAATTACTGGCAGGGATGGAAAAAGAAAAAAAAAACATTTCTCTTGCTATTATTTACACTGTACAGCATGGTTTCACTGAATAGCTCAATACTTCATCTCTAAGAGGCTGAAAATGGAGCTAAAAATAATAATAACCCTTATTAGTACTGACATATTGATTACAGATATTTTTATTTTAGAGACATTGACATTTTTCATGTCTCTCATGCCACAATTAAATATTTATCTGGACACACATCATTTTAAATTCTTAAGGTGTTCAGCATTACTTTAATCATGTCTGAATAATAGATATCTGCTTTATACAACTGAAATCTTTATTAAAAAATTTTTATTATAATAATGTTTTCAATATTTCTTATTTTCTAGGCCAGTAAAATATTATTTGTTATTATGATGAGATGATGGCGGCTAACCTGCAGCTGGTCGGCGGTGAAGCTGGTCCGAGCTCTCTTGGAGGGTTTTGGCTGGTTGATCTCCTGTTCGGTGGGCAGAGCCCCCTCCATATTAACGCTGCTCCCTGCGACAAGCGTCAGAACCAACACAAATATTTAACACACAATTACACATTTACTTTTATCACTTTGAAGGAGCCCATTAATATTAAAATACTCGCGATATTTCTATCGTTGGGATCGATTGTTTCGTTTTAACGTTAAACAAATTATTTCCATAAATATATATATATAATATATGGAAATAAATTATAATTATAAATACGTAAATTATAAATACAAATTAAATTTGTATATAAATTATATAAATTCCCATATATGTCAAATATTAAAAACAATATGTATACATTTTTAGACAAGTAAATGTGTTTTAATGACACAATTTAAAAAAGACGAGGGAAATTTCCAGTGTAAGTGAAATCAGCCAACAGTACGATGCACGCAGACGTCCCGGCAGTAAGAACCGGGCAGCAAAAACCGGGCAGTAAGAACCGGGCAGTAAAAACCGGGCCTCCGGGCTGAGGCGGGGCTCGCTCACCTTTCTCCACGGCCCGCTTGAGGTTGTCCAGCATGCAGTCGTAGTGAACCCTGCAGAGCACCTTCTCCTCCACCAGGGCGAACTCCTCCCCGGTGGACAGCTGCCTCTTGCAGGAGAAGCAGGCGAAGCAGGCCAGGTGGTACACGTTACCCTTCGCCCGGCGCACCCAGTCCGTGGAGTGGATGTTCCGGCCGCAGCAGGCGCACCACGTCCCATATCTTCTGCAGGAGACGGTCAGAAGGGGCAAATCAGAGGCTGCTGACGGTTTCAGTCAAGGATTATATCTATCTATCTATCTATCTATCTATCTATCTATCTATCTATCTATCTATCTATCTATCTATCTATCTATCTATCTATCTATCTATCTATCTATCTATCTATCTATCTATCTATCTATCTATCTATCTATTTCTGTGTTGTTAAATTCTCTTGTTACGACAAGACAGTATTTAGTTTAGTGGAAGTTTTCATTTTTGAAAAACAAATAATTCAAGTTATTATCTGTCTAGTCAAACCATTCATTATATTAAATACATTGAAACCACTATTATTATTATTAGTAGTAGTAGTAGAATCATTATTATTATTATTATTATTTGTAATAGTATTAGTAGTTGTTGTAGTAGTGGTAGTGATAATAGTAGTTGTAGTAGTTGTAGTTTTGGTGGATTTGTTGGCGGTGTCTCCGTTAAATTGTTGATTCTCGTACCGAAAGTAATCCAGTTTGCAGAAAACCTCCTTCCTTTTGATGTAGCAGCTCGTATGGCTGCCAAGTGAAGTCTGACACACGCTGCAGGAGAGACAGTCCACATGCCAGCACATGTCGTTCACCTGAAGCACAGACGGGATAAATAAGCAGAAGTCAATCAGTCTGGAAGGATGATCCCGTGGAGTCTGCGCCGCGCCGGGTGCGCCTTCAAGCAAAAAAACATTTACATGCAGTGAAAGGCTTTCTCTCAAAAGATGCGCTAGTGTTTACCTTTAATAAATATTTATCCACGATGTCCTCGTTGCATCTCGCACACACATTCACGCTTCCTAACAGAGGTGCAGATGCCATCGGCTGCAGGCACGACGCGTCCTCGACCTCCACCGGTGCGCCCTGAGGGGATCAGACGCGCAAGTTAACCAAGTGCACAAGAGGCCATTCGCCCCCGTTTGCCTCCAGCCCGCAGCGAAGGTCGCATATGCCTAATATGTTTGAACTGCAACTGTTCCTGCCGTCATGGGAGAATACAACATTCTTTCTCCGATTCCTGTTTTACAGGCTCATGGATATGTCCAGCTTCTCGAATAGTAAGAACTGCCTTTATGTTTAAAATGACTTTTGGAAAGAATTTTCTCACTCCTGAGGCCTAAAACTAAAAAGTTTACTTTGGTTTCAAGAGCTAAATATTTTACTGTCTTTTTGTTAAATCGAGGCCGAAAAGTCGTGATGTTGCCCTTAAATGTTGTCGAGTTGTCTAAAAAAAGATCAGGTCTGAGCTGCTAGTCGTTCCTACCATGATGTCTCTCCTGTCCTCAGTGCTTTTGCCTCGCAGCTCTTCGTTTCCTTTGCAATCCTCACACATGACGAGAGGAGGGAAGAGGATGTTGGTCCGTCAGACTGCAGCTGGTCTTAAATGCCCCTCTCTCCATCCCATAAATATCATGCCTTTCTCTTTTCACCATGACAACGCCCGACGATTACCAAAATGACATTTAAAAGAGAAGGTGGTCATTACTTACAAAAACAGACAACACTTGAACTTATATCCTATGTGCATTATGTTCTTGAGATCTGCATTTGGGATTCAGTGACTGCGCGCTGCGCCCCGCAGTTAAACCCCGACGCGCACATTTCAGCTGTCAATCACCAAACCAGCGCGACGTCTCGTGGAAAAGGGGACTGATTTTTTTTATAACAGTAATTAAAAGGATAAGTTTGCAACAAACGTCTAAACAGGGGCAACCAAAAGGTGAAGAGGTCTCATTAACTACTTGAGTTCTTAATTGCAGATTTCAAGAAGGGGTAATTTTCCTCGACATTTTGTCAGATTGTGGACATACTGAGTTGTCCTGTTGGCGGCCGGCTTTAATAACTTCCTGAACCTCACTTTGATTCTATTGATTTTTTTTTTTCACTAATATTTAATTCCCGACGCCCCCACCCCACCCCCCTCCCAGACTGTCACCTCAAATGAGGGTAAGAAAAGCCACATTCATCCTAATGATCATGACTCACCTCATCGTCGAAAAGCAGAAATCCTTTGTTGTCATCGTTCACAATACAACAGTCAACTTTTACTTCACTTTTCCAGCCCATGTCTGCGAACAGGTTTTGTTCCCGACTAGAAGTTCTGCTTTGTCCCCCTCCCGGTCTCCCCTCTCAGTCCCGGAATTGTTTCGTGTAGGCGGATCATAGTTTTTATTTCTACCGTCCTACGTGACCGCGCCTCTCTGTGGAAAAAAGATGCATTTGTTCAAGAGGTGAGGAGAATAATAAGTCGGTCACACATGTGATCACAGATCGTTGTTTCTACATTCCGATATGCCTGTGAATAACCAAAAAAATCCTTCCACAAACTTCAGATCATTTTTCAAATCATAGGATTTATTCTGCCCATTCTTTTATTTTAATTTACAATCCCTTTAACTCAGACAATACTGCACTTTCTGATCACTGCTCTTGTCATTTTTATGTTTTTTTTTTTTTTTTTTTTTTAACTATTATTGTTTCTTCTTTTTGCAAAAGGCTCCTGAGAAATGTGATTTTCTTTCACGTTATGTATTAAAATCTATGCCTGACTGACAAATAAATAAACTTTAACTTGATTTTAACTGCAAAATAATCTGGAGGAAGCGGTACATGACAACTACATTTGAAGAGAATGCATTTATTTGCAGGGATAAATTTTACCATAAACAGCAGACCATCATGAGAAACTGAAGGTGGTCCAGAGACGTGGAAACTGAACAGAGACTCTAAAACCTGCCCATGATTTGTTCAGCGCTACATTGATAATAGTGAGCATCATAAGTCACCATCTTCATTCTCCCTCAGACTGTGTCACTGTTAACACCTCCTTTCCGGTGTGTGGGTGTGTGTGTGTGATTGTGTGACTGGTTGTTGCTCCTGATGAGCAGGACCTCTCTCTAAATGAATGAATGAATGCTGACCTGCGTCAGAAACAGCGGCTATAAGTAAAGCTAGTTTTATTAAAAATAATATAATAATATTTGTCATTAACTGCAGGTTGCATAGGTTGTAAAGTTAAATGTTGTTTACAGATTGTAATTATACATTAATGCTAGAAAAGTGGGGACCATAATTGTGTGTCACTTTTAAAGGAGTATATTCATGACTTTATTTTTATGTCTACTAACGTATTGTGATTCTAAATTGTTAAGTAAACTAAAATTCTAATATGTTCTGCTTACTTCTGTCTGCATGATGCCTGATATTTGTTCTCAAACTAATTGCCTCGGAACCCCATAAAATGACCAACAACTGATGACCCTTCAGACTAAATATACGTACATGAAATGTTTTCTGTTATATCAATTGTTTACACTGTTGAGACAGAATTTATTCATTATCAATGATGTGATACTGAGCTCAAGCCAGGATTCTCTTCCATCACACATTTTTTATCTACTGATGCTGGAGAAATAACTGAAATATGACTTATAACCCTTCACTTTGTCAGTATCCCTGTCACATGACCTGAGTGTAGAATCACTTTAGTGAAAATCCATGTATGAGGCTCCATGAAAAGCAAAAAAAAAAAAAAAAAGCCAAGTAGCAAGACAGGGGAACCTCAAGGGCCAATCAGATTTCATTTTGTCTCTGGCCCCACCCCTGAATCCACACATGGTACCATTTTCATAAAGGTATGTAAAATTTAATTTAGAACCCAAGAACGAAGAATGCACGACTGACATTTAAAATCTGGACCTTCTTGTTTGTGGAAACTGTTAAATCCACGCTGCCAAAACGCTCCCTTAAAGAATCTGAATAAACAACAATAAATAAATAAACAATGATTAGATTTATGAGAGCAAATGATTACTATCACTTTCCACCGCTGCATTAAACACTCAGCTTCAGCCTGTCCAGGTAGCTTTAAGTCCTCAAGCTGTCATAAATATGCTCATGCTAGCAGTGACGGGATGCTGTGTCTGTTTACATTGTAATGCAGTTACTTGATGAGGAATGGAGGAACATGAGAAAATGAAAACACACAGATCCTCTTTTTTTTATTCACCTTTTCAACCCTGTCGCTCGCGAAATCCCACCCAAACACACACCAACAGAAAAGGCCATTCTCTTTTCTAACTGAACAGTCTGGCCTGCACCGGCATGAGTCTGTATCCATATCGCACCATCACAGGGGGATAAAGGAGGTAGTGTGCCTCCATCAAGATGTGTCCTGTTCCACTTGGTGGAGATGAATGCTTTTTTATCTGATAACACATCTCAGCTGCAGACTAGACAGTTCACCAAAAGAGCCACTGAGACAGTCTCCCAATTCTGAACATCCAGCGGCGCTGCTGTTTTCTGGCCTGTGTGATAAGTTCAGATGCAGATGTCAGAGGTTAGAAGTGTTCTGGTGTTTAGTGCAACACCAGAACAAAAAAAACAAACAAAAAAATGGCATTTCATCATGAAAAGAATAACTCCATCACATCATGATACCTGATATGAGCAAGGGCTGATGTAAATAAGAATATGCAACAGTCATGTGTTTTCATTTTTCACATGTCACAGCTGACTTGGTGAAAGTGTTAGCGTGATATGAAGCAGACAACAAAAACAAGGCTGTCAGAGACTGCAACATCCCACGACACCCTTGAATTCCAAATTTTACCCTGACCTACTGCTACTATTAATAAACAATCTTTTGTTTTGCCAAGGTCAAGGTCATCATATCGTGTTTGCTCCCTTAACCCATGATTATTTTCACAATTTTTATTGTCCGTCTCCAGAATTTTGGGGAAGTGGGAAGTTGACATTGACTTAGTTTTCTAAAGGTGAAGGTCATCATCACAATTTTGTGTCTCTGGCTTCCTGAAAATGTTGCTTTTTGTTTTGTGTTTATATCTCATCAGGTTTGAGAGATATGTACCTAAAAAGGTGTAAAAGGGAAAATTGGACCTTGACCTAGTTTTTCAAGGTCAAGGTTGTGATCTAAATTTCATGCCCTTGCCTCCCTGAATGTAACGCCTTTTATTTCATCTTATCCGGTTCCTGAGATATGTGCAAAAACATTTACAAAGGTTGAAATTTGACCTTGACCTAGTTTTCTCAAGGTCAAGATCATCATCTCATTTTCATCCTCTTTGCTGCCTGAGTTATGTGCTTTATGTTTGATCTTTCTATCTATAATGGTTGGGAAGATATTTAGTGGATGGACGGACAGACAGACAGACGGACAGACGGACGTATAGGAACGCACAAATACTGACAATTACAATACATCACCACGTTGCGAGATGTAATGAAAACTGATTTCTATTGTGTTCTGCTTTAGGTGAAGTGGGAGAAAGGTGGACTTTTGTGTAAAATTATGCACCTTGGACTTTATAGTCAAAAGTCTAAGAAAACAAAAACTCAATTTTGACATTAAAAGGTTAACCCTAACCCTACAACAATCCTAACCCTAACCGTTATCCTAACCCAACCCTAACCCTACCCTAACCCTGACCCTAACCCTATCCCAACCCTAACCCTACCCTAACCCTACCCCAACCCCAACCCCTAACCATACCCACCCCCTAACCCTACCCCAACCCTAACCCCAACCCTACCCACCCCTAAACCTACCCCTACCCCAACCCTAACCCTCACCCAACCCTAATCCTAACCCCTAAACCTAACCCCTAACCCAACCCTAACACTACCCTAACCCAACCCTAACCCTTATCCTAACCCAGCCCTAACCCTGACCCTAACCCAACCTTAACCCTACCCTAACCCTTATCCTAACCCAACCCTAACCCATAACCATAACCCTACCGTAACCCTAAATCTACCCTAAACCTAAACCTAATCCTAATCCTATCCTAACCCAACCCTAACCCTAACCCTAACCCTTACCCGAACCCTACCCTAACCATAACCCCTAACACTACCCTAACCCTTATCCTAACCCTACCCTCCCAGATGGAAATGCTGAAAACATGTTCTAATTTTGTCTTGTTGCGGCTGATGAATGACCAAATGACGAAACAGCCGCCGCAGCTAAACATCGTATCGCTGCATACCGATCGACACTTAATCATATCTGAGTGGCCGTAAAACAGAGACAATAACACAGATTACCAAAATGTCAAATGCAGTCACATTACAGTACGTCCAAAGGCGTTCAAAGCGTTCAGGTGAGTGGCATTAATTATTAATTTCTGAAGACCCACCCAGAGTGCCACTCCTCTCACCACAAGCCAATACCAACACACGCACAATCAGGCACCTGCAAATTGGTCTAAACTCATGGATGACTTCTACAACTCTTTACTCGTCCTGACATGACAGCTCCACACACACCTGAACTGAATTTATTCTAATGTGGTCCTTCAGGACTGAATTCAAGTCGTTGAGCAAGGCATGTAGCTAATATTCAGTTATCCCAATCTCCCAGACATAAAAACATTGTCCAAAATTTTAAAGTTAACTTTAGCTAGTTACCTGTTAGGTAAACGGGCTTTTATCCCGAAGTCCACCTAGCGCAGTTGTGCGTGTTCAAAACCGGAAGTAAGAACAAGAAACAAATCGTCTCGTTTATCAAATATGTATTTTTGCCCTAACACAATATTTCTAGACAGATCTGGGTTCTCTGTCCCTAACACAAAATCTGATGTTGTATGAACCGTGACAAGGGGCAGGAACAACACATTCCAGAGGATCCCAGATATTTATTATGCGCATCACTAGGCTCCACCTTAAGGATGAGCCACTATACATTAGCTTATATACATCGTGTTGTTCTCTGGTTGGTTGCTTCTCCCTTATACGGTTCCCCAGTGCCAGTCTCCAGTGTCTCCAGTGTCTCCAGTGTCAGTCTCCACCTACAAGAAAGCCAAACAAATTACAAAGCCGGCACCCGCCGCTACACGGTGGATGCCCATTACACAACATATTTGGCTATAACATTATTAAGTGAAATGTAACGTGAATACAAAACTTGAGAATATACTTGACTATATTCTCCTTCATTCCCTCTCTTGACCTATTGAAAATAGGTCACAAAAATCAACCAGTGAGTTGGTCCGAAGACATTACCTCTATGATGTGTTCAGCCTGGATGGGTGGCGGTGTGACCCTAGGTCGTGGCCTGGGAAACATACACACTACACAATCTTCATTTTAATTCTCTGCTGCCTGTTCATTAAGTAAAAGCCAATTGTTTAAGCCAATTGTTTTCGTCTCCCTGTCTTGGACTGAGGGAACTGAAGTCCATTACACAAAACCATGAGATACACAGAGTCCTAAACTTGAGGATATAGAATGGTTGGATCCACTGAAGAATCACGTGCCTGCAAAGAGAAACACTGTACAACAGCATGTAAGGTCTTGTAGTAATCACAATGAGAAATATCTGCAAAAGAAACATCAAAGTCACAAGTTAATGTAGATGTAGGACCTGGCATCAGTCGACCTGTAAGAAGTTCAAAAGGTGAATAACGTGTGAATTTGTTAACGGATAACAAAACTAGAGGTAATGCATCCAACCAATTCAAATTTATGTCATGACATATTTTAAAAAGAATCCACAATGACCAGCAGGTAGCGTTTGCCATGTTTGTCATATCAGTAAAATCAATAGTAAAGGAAAGGTCTGCATCAGGAGTCCATGTCAGAGATGCAGAAAGATTCCAAATCCCTTGGTCCTTCGCCAACTGACATAGGGCATCAGTGTTTCACAAGAGTCAGGAATTCTGTATATTGTCTACTGTAGCCACAGAGACCTAAGAAAGAAAGCATTTCCTTACAGTTGTGGGTGTTTTGTGTTTCAAGATAGAAGAGCGGTGGTCTAAAGACATGGAAAGACCACAAGCTGACAGTCGTCTGCCAAGAAAAGACACAGTGGCTCTGCTACACTGTAGCTTCTTATTGGAGACCTTAAAACCAAGTTCAAACAACTTAAGAAGCAAAAGCCGTGTTGCTTCAAGGTAAATGGTGTCTGTATTTGCAGCAATGAGTAGGTCATTGACGTATTGCACAAGTTCGCAACCGTCTGGGAGTCGTAACGACGATAACATGTGCAATAAAGCCTGATTGAAAATACCTGGACTGTTTTTGAAGCCTTGTGGAAGTCGGGTGTGTTGTAGTTTGTAATTTCTGTACTTAAAAGCAAAATAATATCTTGAATCTGGATGTAATGGTAAACAGAAAAAGGCATTAGCCAAGTCAATTACTGTAAACCATTTCAAGTCAGGTCCCAGTGTGGTCAAACAACGATGTGGGTAAGGTACAGGTAAAACTGGTGTAATTATGACATAATTTATAAGTCTCAGGTCATGTGCCATTCTCCAATATACGCCATTAGCTTTTTGAACCGGCCTTAATAGGGTATTATATGGGGAAGTCGATAACTCCAAAACCCCTGCATCGAAAGGTAAAGATGACCAGACCCCTTCGGGTATGGTTGACAACATTTTCTGTGTATTTGAGTGGTCTGTTAACTCTCGCCCATGGTCTCGTGAGATAACCTGATGTTCCAAAAAAGACAAATCAGATGTGTGACCAACATGTACCCTATATGAATCTGTAGAAGGTGAATAATCTACCATAGGTATGTCTGTGGACCACCAATCCGTGATGTCAGTTAATCGCCTGACCATGGAGCCGAGCTCCCTCGCCTCATGGCCTGGACTCAAAGCTAAGGATATGTGTGGTGTAACCTTAGGGGCCATCTTATACCAAGATAGCTGTGTGTCATCCAAAATACAATTGGCAGCAACACCCTCAGGTCCCACAAAGATCAGAAAAGAGGAAAGAATCCATCGACAGCCTTCAATTGACCTAAACTCCTCAGCATAAACCTCATTCCCTTGTCTGTCGTAGTACAATGTAAAGGATCAATAGGTGGGTTGTAGTCTCGAATGGACGCAATCCATGGTTTCCACAACATGTAGGCAGAGAAGACACCATGTTCAGAAGTATCCTCAGGAAGCGACGCACACCAATAGATGTCTGCATAGTTGGGTGGGGTCTCAGCTTGTACCAGCCATAGTCCATCTTGTCCACAAAACATTTGATGGTTGCATTCTAACTCAATTCCATTCGGAAACCGAACGGTCACACCCAGTGGGCCATGTAAAATAGTGGCGCCTATTTTCAACAAAATGTCTCTTCCCATCAGATTAACAGGAGTTTGGGGCAAATGGATGTATGAGTGTTTAAACCGATACCCAGCAATCTCAGTTGAGAGTGGCTTGGTAAAAGGCAGGTGTTGGGGTTTTCCCAAGAATCCAGTCAGTGAGGCAGATTTTGAAGACAATGATGACTTTGGAAGTGGTAAGCTCAGGGTTGAGAAAGTAGCACCTGAGTCAGCCAATATAGAAATGTCTTGTTCTGCCACTTTAGCCGGGAGTAATGGTTCTGCCGATGCACCATTACCCACAGTTTACGGGCACCCCTATTCCTGTGCAGGGTCCCAGTCATAGTCCGAGGTGTAGAACTGACCAATTCCAGCCACATCCCTCATCTGCCATGGTCGCTGTGGGGCCTGTCCCTTAAATGATGCCATGCCACGATTGAAAGATGGACCACCATGACCACGGGGCCGGAACGGATGTCTTGCGCCTTGACCCCACTGTTGTTGATTCTGTACTGGATTTTGTGGGCACAGTTGAGCCCAGTGCCCCTCCTGACCACGGATGAAGCATGCATTGCTCCTTTGGGCTCCTGTCAGATATCTATAACGCCCCATGTCGGGTCCCCTGAAACCACGACCACCTCGACCTCCTCCACGCATTGATCCTTGCCAAAATTGGCCGTCTTCTACCCATTGGTATTTAATACTTCTTTCATTTCCTTGTTCCTTTTTCTTTGTGTTGACTTCCTCACATGCCTTAGCCAACTGTAACTTCACAAGTTGAGCTTCCATCTCTTTTAAATCAGTGTTTGTTTTGAATTTAGAATCATTGTATAGTCTAAGATGATGTGAAAGTAGATGTTTAAATCTTTGTTCATCACTAATCATGACACCAGGATCTCTTTTCAGTGCTTGTTTTGATTCATCTGGTAGTCCAGTCAGTAAAGCTGTCCTAAACATAGATTGAGAAAATGGGGATCTGGCTGGGTTTCACCCAGTCGCCATGGTCCACTGATGCATAGAGTTAGCATAGAACTCTAATAGTTCTGTATCAGATTTATTTGTGAACACTGTTGGAACATCTCGATCATAAGTGCTGTGTCTTTCAAAGAAAATGGTTTACAATTGTCTCCCCCCGGTGTAGCTACCAATGGCATTTGGTGTAATGACATCTGTTTATATTCTTCGTCTTCAGAGTCAGAATGTGAGGTCTGCGTTTTAGCCTGTTGGCGTATAGTCATTGAATATGTCAGTCAGTCAGTCATTATCTTCGCTTAATCCGCTGACGCGGGTCGTGGGGGAGCCGGTGCCTGTCCCGGCAGTCTCAGGGTGTGAGGCAGGGGACACTCCGGGCACGATGCCAGTGTACCGCGGAGCCACACAGAGACAAACAACCACTCACACACACATTCACTCCTACAGTCAATTTGGGACCGGCCAATCAACCTAAAGCGCATGCTTTTGGAGATGGGAGGAAGCCGGAGACACGCAGACACGGGGAGAGCATGCAAACTCCGCACAGAGCGGGACTCGAACCCGGGTCCGCCGTGTTGTGAGGCGACAGCGCTACCCATCGCCCTCAAATATGTACAAGTAGTCAATTTTTGAGTCTTGTGTGTATTTTGTATGAAGAAGAAATTCTATAACCCTCATAATCTTCATCTTGTTCTGAAGCCTATGTACATGATTCTTCTTCTTACCTGAATGTTCTTCCGGTGTAAATTGTATTATTGGTCTGGTCGCTAGAACATTCCGCCATTCTGCCCAAGATTCTTGTACCTGCTTTTGTACTTCATCTCCTTCATCATCTGCAATGTCAATTGCCACTTACCTCACTAGATGAAGCACTGGATACAGTCGAAGTCGGAGGAGGAGTGTAGGCAGGAGGCGCTTCAGGGGGAGGAGGCACAAACTCCGCCCCCCTAGTCTGGGGAACCGGCAGTTCCAAACCACACTCATAGCGCCCTGGCTGCGCGACTGTGCACTTTTCAGCAGAGAAGACCGCGCCCTTTTCTCTTCCTCCTTTGTGTCTTTTTCACATTCTTTTAACTTTTTCCGCTTGTTTAGCACGCCTTTTCCTTCTGCCTCTTTCTTTCTCGCATCTATCTCTTCTGCCAACCGGGCTTCAACCTGTTGCAGACGTCGAGCGAGTTCACCAAAACCATACTCACCTTATTCTCCCACTACTCTTTTTTTTATTTTTTTAATTTAACCACATTTTCTGTAGTTTGTCTTTCACTTCCCCAGACTCTTTCAACTCCACTCAGAATCGGGTGTCGCCACCCCAGCATACATATTCATTCATTCTTCATCACATCCATACTTTTCACACTCACACTGGAATTCCTCATCCATTCTGTCAGTCATTTCACACTTTTATCCCAATAAAATCCCAGCACACCCACAGTTACAACGAACCAAACTGTGACCACATCCAATCACAACCAGGCAATGCCCACAATCACAGAGCGTCACGGTATAGGTCCAAATTAGAATTTACTCTTGTTCTCCTCTTTTGAACACACTTTTACCCGGTCTTCACGAAATTGGTTAAACAATTTACGGGGCCGTAATCCTCCCGCGAGAATGCATCGACTCAGTGTTTAGCGGGACCCGTCGGTCCACGCACCCACCACGGGGACAGCAATGCGCACGTAACGTACTAAACTAACTCTATTACCGTTACGCGCGACGCACAATAAATAATCTTTCCTATAATAGTTCTTCCTTTCGACGATAAGGGAACTAAATCATGGATTATTTTCTACGTCATAGGCTGCGGGACTAGGCACGAAACTACAGAAAGATTAAACGTATTGTACTCGGAGACCAGTACTAATTACTCTCTCCTCTTTTACTCTTATCTTTCTATTTTCCCATTTACTCTTATTTCTCATTTTTCTCTTTCACAGTTTACTCTTATTTCTCATTTTCCTCTTTCACAGTTTACTCTTCATCCCTATTAATTTAGCAGCATTCACAACCCTTACTTTGTCTCCCCAATTTAGTCAATCCAATAGCAGAAATTTTGTGAATTTATCAAACAGGAGTTCTGCTCACCTTTTGAATCAGGGGCCCCCAGGAGACACCGTAGGATCATGAAAACTCTTTTTTTATCCAGATCTGCTAACCGCGCCTTCACCTTGAAGTCATACGCGTCATTTCGCCGGTACCGATCGATCTGTCGTCAAACGGAGTTGTCGTCGAGATTTCTTCTTCTACACATCACGTCGGGGTCACCAAATTAACTGTTAGGTAAACGGACTTTTATCCCGAAGTCCACCTAGAGCAGTTGTGCGTGTTCAAAACCGGAAGGAAGAACAAGAAACAAATCGTCTGGTTTATCAAATATGTATTTTTGCCCTAACACAATATTTCGAGACAGATCTGGGTTCTCTGTCCCTAACACAAAATCTGATGTTGTATGAACCGTGACAAGGGGCAGGAACAACACATTCCAGAGGATCCCGGATATTTATTATGCGCATCACTAGGCTCCACCTTAAGGATGAGCCACTATACATTAGCTTATATACATCGTGTTGTTCTCTGGTTGTTTGCTTCTCCCTTATACGGTTCTCCAGTGTCATTCTCCACCTACAAGAAAGCCAAACAAATTACACAGCCGGCGCCCGCCGCTAAACGGTGGACGCCCATTACACAACATATTTGGCTATAACATTATTAAGTGAAATGTAACGTGAATACAAAACTTGAGAATATACTTGATTATATTCTCCTTCATACCTTAATAAGTTTGAGAATCTCTTAAGCTAACGTTGATGCTAGCTCTGTACCGTTAGCAAGCCTAACTTACCATAATTGAACATTTCAGAAACAACCGAACAAGTGGCCTTTATCTATCATTACGATATCCGACTTGCGCAGGAGGAATAATAAGCGGAGCGGAGTATATCTCTATTTTCTTTATTGGACATGCGCCTGCTACGACACCTGAACACTCGCACAGTAATCATGCCGCACTACACCTGTCAAGCGCATGACATTAGCTGAGGTCAAAATGACCGAGAAAAACGCAAACGAATGTTCACTAAAGGCATGGTGGATTTTGGGGCAACATAAAACATCTTTTAGTGATGGGACAGTTGTGAATAAGTGCTTAAAAGCTGTGGTTGAGACATTGTTTGAGGGAAAACAGAAAGATGAGATGTGTGGAAAAACTCCCAAGTCAGCTTCAACAGCAACCAGAAAATCAGAAATATTAACAGCTTCATTCAGCTATTTCAGAGAGCACCATGTATATCTGTGGACACTGATGAGTTTTAGCTTTTGTGTGTGTCAGGTTCCTTCACAAAGATAAGGAGCTCTTTGCTGAGTGTAACACCACTATGAAACACACACAAGAGGAGAGGACATACATGCAGCAATAAAAGAGATGCTGGCAAAGTCCAGTGGTCTCTTTCACCACACATGACAGAGACCACCACCCTCTCTTTTCCCCACCACCTCGTCATGGTGGGAGAAGAGAGGGGGGCTGTGCCAAACAGTCATGGTGTGCCTGTGCACAAGGTGTGCACAGGCACACCTTGTGTATAAAGTTACTTGTGTACAAGTAAATTACTGGCAGGCCACATGCCCCTTTCTCTCATGAAGAAAGTTCTGTTTGCATTTTCTCCCTGAAAGAGCCAGTTTTTATTTATGCTCTCTGAACATGTTAATGTTTTTTAACTTGAAGTGTAGGCCTTCAGTTCTGGGATGTCTTTAATGTATGAGAAAAAATATTATTCAGCTCTTTTTGCACTTCATTTTTAATTCTGAGGTTTGTGTGTTCTTCAATCTAACATAAAGGCTTGAAATTTATTTTCCTGGGTCTACTTTTATTTATGGTGAGGTAAAGAGATAGCTGTGCACTCAGTTAAACATATCCTGCATTGAAAATTGATAATAAATGA
This sequence comes from Antennarius maculatus, assembly GCA_013358685.1. NCBI lineage: Eukaryota > Metazoa > Chordata > Actinopteri > Lophiiformes > Antennariidae > Antennarius > Antennarius maculatus. Next base: position 9,202,295 of record CM023610.1, on the reverse strand, counting down.
TAATGTGAACATTGAGACCGGCTATAAGACACAAACTAGACTTGGGTTCGGACCTTTTACTAAGAGGAAATTTTTATAACTTCAGTGATTTTTAATTGAATACCCCTGCCCTAACCCAACCCTTACCCCTAACCCTTAAACCTAACCCCTAACCCTACCCTAACCCTAACCCTAACCCTAACCCTAAGGTTAGGGTTAGGGTTAGGGTTTTTGCCTGCATTGGATTTAGGCTCAACTTTTATTATTGACATTATCTTCTTCTACAAGAATTTGATCAGTCACAGTCACATGTCCTATCCCTTCAGAAAAAGTTGTGAAAATCAGTTCTGTAGTTTCTACATGATTCTGTTAAAGATAAGCAAGCAAGCAAACAAACAATTCCAGAAGGGGACTTCCACCAGTATACCTCCACAAAGGCCTAGTAGACCTTCTAAAACAAATTAGACCTGTGTCTAACTCCCAGTAGCACTTGTGCACCGTGAACAGCTGCCCTCAGGGTTCTTCTAATGTTGTCGATTCAAAGTCTTATTTTAAAATTATAGATCCCTTTACTATAACCACATTTTTCACTCTGTCTCTGTCTTTGATGCTTGTTCAACCATTAAGACTAGGTTTCATGAAAATCACTGATCTGTGGTCAAATAAAACCACTAACATACAAATTAACTAAATATCCTTATTTGCCATTATATGTAATAAATTAATCTTGACACTTTCTGCTAATGCGTGATGCTTGTAGGTACCAAAGATATTAGTTTTCTCATCTCTTGCTTCTTTGAGTCATTTTCATAAAGCAGATCAGCCTCAGAAGACTTTCTGCATAACTGTTCCTCCAAACACAAACCTGTTTGATGAACTTCCACAGTAAATGTCGCTCCTTATGAAAACTGTCCTGTTTTTTTTATTATATTCCTACATATAAAGTAGTTTTTCTAATCTTAGAAAAGTTTTATAGATGTCACAAAGATATTCAAGTATGAGTGGACCGGTGAGGACTCTTTCCTGGAGAAGCGATGGAGCATTTGGCCCCTGATAACCTCTATGAAAATCTCCTAATTTGCCACTTCCACGTAGAGCGTTGCTTTTCTTTAGAGCTACACCTACCCATTTATTTCATTAAAATCAGCGCAAACTGGGGTGGTTTACAATTGACACAACAAGTTTGTCATGACCTTTTTTCCTTGCTGCAAATGGGTACTCGTTGAATCTAAAGGTGGGAGGTGGGGTGCCGGAGGACGTTTGGGGGGGTGAGAGTTGCGTTGGCTGGGGGCCTAAGGGGGGACTGGGTGGAAATCACAGCAGTGTGAAAATGGCAGTGCAGTGAAAGAGGGGCCTGATTGCATTGGGACAGCATGCGAGAGGGAGCAGCATGCTAAGCCCAATCAGAGCAACTTAAGGAAAAAGTGCTCTTATCAACGAGTAATAGCCCACTTGACAATCACACAGGCACAAAACTGCTCCATTTAGCACTGATTGCAAAAACTGCTGCGCCCCCACCCCCAATCCGAGAGCTGCATGACTCCCCGACATCTCCCAGTTTACTGCCAAGATCCTTTCCTGAATGGAATTTATAATCACCAGTCCCCCATCTCTGCACTAATTGTTATCTTAAGACTTGCATTGTGTATTGGGCCGGTGAAATGCTGGCTTTGATTACTGTATGTATGTATGTTGTGAGAATTTTAGCCACATTCATGTCAATTCCACCGATAATTTGTCAGGTAGTGAGTGTTGAAGCTGGTAACCTGGCGGGCTGTTCACCTTCACGTCCTCTGCTACCTGTGTGAGACCTGCTGCAGCACACATCTGTTCATCGCACCCTGCAGAGCGAAGCTTATACAACAGAACAGATGAATGAACAATAAAACCAGGCGTTAGCTTCCATCTTCATAGGGTTGGCCTGAAATATAAACACATGTGTCATGTCCTCGTTTTGGTACAGTACTACAGATACTGTACATACACTATGCAATATAACCAACAAGAGTCACACTCTGGTTATTTGTCCATTTTGCTTGCTCCTGGATAATCCCACTATCCATTGTTTGCAGAGGTTACGCAGCCACCAAACCTTGGTTGTCGCATTTCAATAGGCATGTCAGATGTTTGGTGACATATCTTAATGAAATTAATTTATAATAGTAATAATAATAAATATTAATAGTAAAACTATAATAATAATAATAATGATAATAAAAATAATCATTTATGGGGGAAGTTATTTATTTTTCCACTCTAAAATAATAATCACATGTGTATACAGGATGTGTACAGGCCTGAAACACACACACACACACGCACACACACACACACACACACACACACACACACACACACACACACACACACACACACACACACACAAACACAATTAAAAGGATTGTCAGGGTTGACCTTTGGATAAGAAAGAAGTGAATACAATTTAATCCTAACCCAAACCTAACCCTACCCTAACCCTAACCCTTAACCCTAAACCTGACCTAACCCTAACCCCTAACCCCAACCTTACCCACCCCTAACCCTAACCCAACCCTAACCCTGATGCTTATCCTAACCCAACCCTAACCCCAATCCTTATCCTAACCCAACCCTGACCCTAACTCCTAACCCTAAACCTGACCTAACCCTAACCCTAACCGTATCCCAACCCTAACCCTAACCTTTATCCTAACCCAACTGTAACCTTAACGGTAAAGTAAAGTTAATTTTAAGTGACATTCATTCATTCATTGTCTGCTGCTGTATATGCTGTAGCAGGTCACGGGGAGCTGGAGCCTATCTCAGCTGGCATAGGCCGTGTATGTCATTATGAAAAATAGAAGAAAAAATTAATTTTATGTGTGTAGCATCATCCGTTTGGTCAAAAAAGCTTAAAATCTGCACTGCAGCAGCTTCCGCATTCAGTGGTCACGTGGGCGTCATACCTCACTGGGGCCAAACATAGCTTAGCAGCCATAAGAAACAATGCAATTATAGACGTGATTAACACCAAAAATATCATGTTTACCTGCGTGGTGAACGGCTGTGTCAACAGAACAGCAAAAAGACGTGAAGACAAGGACCTGTCATGCTTTAGAATACCTTCTGGGAAGGTATCGCGCTAAAAATTCTAATGCATTAGCCCTTCAATGGGATTGTCCATATTATGTTAGCATTGAGCTAACCGCCATTTATTGCTGTTGGACTGTGTGGAATTAATAACAACTCTAGTTGTTATTAATTCCACAGTGAATTTATTTGAAATTTGCTTCTTTTTGCTGTTCTGTTGACACAACCGTTCACCGCACAGGTAACCATGATATTTTTGGTGTTAATCGCGTCTAGAATTGCATTGTTTCTTATGGCTGCTAAGCTATGTTTGGCCCCAGTGACGTATGACGCCCATGTGACCACTGAATGTGAAAGCTGCTGCGGCGCAGATTTTAAGCTTTTTTGATCAAACGGATGATTCTAGACATATAATTGATTTTTTCTTCTATTTTTCATAATGATGAATAACATATATGTCACTTAAAATTAACTTTACTGTCCCTTTAACGAAACCCTAACTCTACCCTAACCTAACCCTAACCCCTAACCCTAACACTACCCTAATCCTATCCTAACCCAACCCTAACCCTAACCTAACCATAACCCCTAACCCTACCCTTACACTTATCCTAACCCAACCCTAACCCTACTGTAACCCTAACCCTACCCTAACCCAACCCTAACCCTTACAATAACTCAACCCTGACCCTAATCCTGACCCTACCATAACCCCTAACCCTAACACTAATGCTACCCTAACCCTTAACCCTAACCCTTAACCCTAATCCTAACCCTGGGGTTAGGGTTTTGCCTGCACTGGCTTCCCCCACAAGAATTTGTTCAGTCACAGTCACATGTCCTATCCCTTCAGAAAGAGTCGTGAAAATCAGTTCTGTAGTTTCTACATGATTCTGTTAAAGATAAGCAAGCAAGCAAACAAACGAATAAACAAATTCAGAAGGGGACTTCCACCAGTATACCTCCACAAAGGCCTAGTAGTCCTTCTAAAACAAATTAGACCTGTGTCTAACTCCCAGTAGCACTTGTGCACCATGAACAGCTGCCCTCAGGGTTCTTAGAATGTTGTCGATTCAAAGTCTTATTTTAAAATTATAGATCCCTTTACTATAACCACTCTGTCTGTCTCTGTCTTTGATGCTTGTTCAACCATTAAGACTAGATTTCATGAAAATCACTGATCTGTGGTCAAATAAAACCACTAACACACAAACACACAAATTAACTAAATATCCTTATTTGCCATTATATGTAATAAATTAATCGTGACACTTTCTGCTAATGCGTGATGTTTGTAGGTACCAAAGATATTAGTTTTCTCATCTGTTGCTTCTTTGAGTCATTTTCATAAAGCAGATCAGCCTCAGAAGACTTTCTGCATAACTGTTCCTCCAAACACTAACCAGTTTGATGAACTCCCACAGTAAATATCGCTCCTTATGAAAAACTGTCCTGTTTTTTTTATTATATTATTACATATAAAGTAGTTTTTCTTATCTTAGAAAAGTTTTATAGATGTCACAAAGATATTCAAGTATGAGTGGACCGGTGAGGACTCTTTCCTGGAGAAGCGATGGAGCATTTGGTCCCTGATAACCTCTATGAAAATCTCCCAATTTGCCACTTCCACGCAGAGCGCTGCTTTTCTTTGGAGCTACACCTACCCATTTATTTCATTAAAATCACTGGGGTGAACTGGGCTGAAGCAAGTCTTTTCAAAGCGTCTTTATTCCGTGGGTTCTTGTTATTGAGGTAAAGTAGGAGACTTAGCCGATTGTCATAAGTTTAAAAAGTTTATTCCTGACAACAAGTCTAATACAGATAGCCGGGCTCTACCACAGTCCCTGACTGCCAGTACTATACTATACGGGTCTTACATCAGACGCAGCTGAAGAAGAGCAAATTCTATCTATGCCCGGTCAAATTTAAACAATTCAGATTAAGAATATGCATTAGGGGATGTGGTGTCTTCTGGACCAATCCGATCGGGACAGGTTTTCGGCCTCCGGATCTTCTCGACGTAGTTTCCGTCTCCGGTCTCATCCTGTAAACAATCCTCCCTACATCCTGATTACCCCATAAGTGTGAAGACTTCCATAAATGGAACTGTTACCTTGGATGTGTGGGGGTGTGTAGGCGTGTGTGTGTGTGTGTGTGTGGGGGGGGGGGGGTCAGACTAGAGAGAACTGAGACCGCTGTCTATGTCCTATGTGTATGTGTGTGTGTGTGTGTGAATGTGTGTATGTGTGTGTGAGTATGTGTGTATGTCAAATTAGATGAGTTCAAGTGTGTGAAAATTTACTGAGACAGAGTGATAGAAAAGTTTACTGCATAATTAAAACTAAATACTTATGCAGCCAGAAAAATAATGAATAGCATGTTTTTAAATCTCTTCATTTACAATTGACACAAGTTTGCCATGACCTTTTCTACTTGGTGCAAATGGGTACTCGTTGAATCTGAAGGTGGGAGGTGGGGTGCAGGAGGACGTTAGGGGGGGATGAGAGTTGCGTTGGCTGGGGGCCTAAGGGGGGACTGGGTAGAAATCACAGCAGTGTGAAAATGGCCTTGCAGTGAAAGAGGGGCCTGATAGCATTGGGACAGCATGTGAGAGGGAGCAGCATGCTAAGCCCAATCAAAGCAACTTAAGGAAAAAGTGCTCTTATCAATGAGTAATAGCCCACTTGACAACACAGGCACAAAACTGCTTCATTTAGCACTGATTGCAAAAACTACTGCCCCCCCACCCCCATCCGAGAGCTGCACGACTCCCCGACATCTCCCAGTTTACTGCCAAGATCCTTTCCTGAATGGAATTTATAATCACCAGTCCCCCATCTCTGCACTAATTGTTATCTTAAGACTTGCGTTGTGTATTGGGCCATTAGTGTCGGTGAAATGCTGACTTTGATTGTTGTGAGAATTTTAGCCACATTCATGTCAATTCCACATTCATGTGAGTGTTGAAGCTGGTAACCTGGCGGGCTGCTCACCTTCACGTCCTCTGCTACCTGTGTGAGACCTGCTGCAGCACACATCTGTTCATCGCACCCTGCAGAGCGAAGCTTATACAACAGAACAGATGAATGAACAATAAAACCAGGCGTTAGCTTCCATCTTCATAGGGTTGGCCTGAAATATAAACACATGTGTCATGTCCTCGTTTTGGTACAGTACTACAGATACTGTACATACACTATGCAATATAACCAACAAGAGTCACACTCTGGTTATTTGTCCATTTTGCTTGCTCCTGGATAATCCCACTATCCATTGTTTGCAGAGGTTACGCAGCCACCAAACCTTGTTTGTCGCATGTCAGATGTCTGAAGTAACTTAATTTATAATAATAATAATAATAATAATAATAATAATAATAATAATAATAATAATAATAATAATAATAATTTATGGGGGAAGTTATTTATTTTTCCACCCTAAAATAATAATAATCACATGTGTATACAGTATGTGTACAGGCCTGAAACACACACACACACACACACACACACACACACACACACACACACACACACACACACACACACACACACACACACACACACACAGACACAATTAAGAGGATTATCAGGGTTGATCTATGGTTAAGAAAGAAGTGAATACAATTTAAGTTGGATTCAGTAACACTGTCAATTCTAGAGTTCAAAACTTGATTGGAAAAATTTAAATTTCTTATTACTGCAAAACATTTGCTCTAACAAAAGCCTTTTTTTTTTTTCTTTTTGGGCCACTGGATTGGCCCCTGTATCTCATCAGCTGCTCTGGTGGGCAGAGTTGCTGGTGAGTGTGAATGGACTACAAACACATCAGTAATATTGAATATCATAATGATAATATAACAATACTAATGATACTATTATGAAACTTTAAGATGATAGATTTATTATATGTATTTGTTTTTATTGTGCATATTATTATTATGATGATGATTATGATTAATATTACTCGTCATCATAAATCTAAATCATTAAATCATGACACACTGATGCTGACACACTTAAATGCAGCTTCTAAATTTAATATGATTACAACAGTTTGATCTGATTCTGTTGGGTTGCTTTTGTTTCTAGTTGTTTGAAACACACTTTGGACTTGTGTTAAATAGTTGAGAAATGTTTGCTGATTAATTGGTTGTGATTTAATGAAGGATAGCTTTCAGTTATTCGTTCCAGTTTAACCTGCTCAGCTGACAATCGAAGAACCAACGTGATGGCTGCAGCTATTTAACATCACAATGCAAAAGTCACCAGTGGACTGTAGAAAATAAACCTGTGTACTGTGACTCAATTTTTTTTTACAACAAATATGTTATAATATATTTTTAGTACTAGTGGGAACCTGTGGAAATTCCACGATAAAACAATTATATCAGACTTCATACCAAACATATGAAAACAAATGTTGTGTTGGCAAATCATGGACTGTGCTGGTTGGGCTTTGCAAGGTGTAGATGAATGTTAGCAGGCTAACTGGAGAAAGAAAGCTAACTAGTCGTGAGATTGGGAGAGGAACTAACATTAAAGGAAAATGCACCTGTCAAAAGAGCGAGTGGAAAAGAAATTTTAGAGAAGTGATAGTTCTGTTAGCTGACTACATGAACAGAACTGTACGTAGTTACTTAAAGAGCGTTTTTGTCAGATGCCCGAGGAGCATTTTGGATACTAGATCGAATGTCCCATTCCAAACAGAAACCATAGCTGACAGACTGTTTGTGCTAGCCAGCTAGTTTCACTCAGAATTCTTTGCTGTTTTCTGTGTCGTTCCTGCTGTTTGGACTCTCTGGTCAAAAACATAAAAATTGTTGGAACAGTTATGACACTCTAAAACTATGTTAACTGGGAAGTCCACGTATAGTTATTTCTTCTCCTAACATAGCAGGTGCCTTACACCATTATTGTTGCTTTTGGCAGATGCACCCTGATGTGTTGGGTGCTGTGATTGGTTGGGTGCTTGATTGATTGACAGGTAGTGGGTGGAGCTGTTGACAGCGTGACAGCGTGAGACTTTTCAAATGAGCTTATTGAAATATGTAGGTGGGGAGATAATATGTTTTCTAGCAATCTGACTAATGATTTACTACCAGAATAACTTTTACTGGAGACTCTAATTCAAACCTTAGCTTTCATATGATGCTTTTCAAATTATACCATGTCATAATGTGTTCTTTTATGACTCATATTTAAACTTTAAACAGGAAAATAATGTTTTCATTTGATCACGTGGAGTGGGGCTCCCATGCCGTCAGACAGAGACACGGCTCCCCCTACCGACCAACGCTGGAACTGAAATGAAACGCCACACGTTTGTGAAACATACAGGTCCTCTGACACGCGTGAATAAACCTCCACACTTCTAACTGTATGACAGATATTCATACATTGAACAGATGTAATTAATTATCCTTTAGATTTAGAGTAATTCTAATGAACTTTCCTTAAGAACATGCTTACGTGTATCCAAGAATCGGTGCAATCACCAAACAAAATGAAATTTGTCCACAAGAGGGCGGTACAGAATCTACAGCTGAGCTTAACTAAACTGTAAATAAAATTCTCCCTCTGCAGTCAAAGCTGGTCTTTACCACCGGTTCAGTCATGTTCTCATTAGACACATACTGGTATATTCTGATAGGATCTTAATCTGGCTCTCAGTGACATTACACATCTATTTCATTACAAATTATGTAAAGTTTAAACACTTTCAATTCAATCTAATGATATTATACACTAATAACGTCTGTAAGAGGATTCCTACATGGGTCTCAGACATTATACACTGACAGTATAGTGGCAGCATCAATCAGATGTGATAACCTTAGTGTTGAGATACAGTTAAACACCTTTACTACTATTTTTGCACTTATGTGGAATTCAGTCGTACTTATCATTTTTCATTTCTTTTATATAGACATAACTGATGAGTCACAGACCGATGAATCCACATCCAGTATGGATCTGTGCTCTTTCATCTTCATATCGTTGGAAGCATATGTCTCTGCCCTGCTGTTACACAACTCTGTGACCCAATACTTTTCCTATCATTTCATCATAAAATGTATGATTCTTTCTTAAGTCTTTATTTCTACCACATCAGTTTTATGATCTGGATTATGGACTACAATATATCAGTATTCAAAGTTGCATGGTAACAGGATATCATTATTTTACTTTGATCAATCAATTATTAGGTTTTATGAAACTGGTAAAATGTGGAGGGAAAAAAATAGAGCAGTCAATTATCTGCTCTCTTATTCTGATGCACCTCAAAACTGAATCAACTTTTGTTTAACCCAAAATTGGCCACTGCTTTAATCTGCTTTAGAACTTTAATCCACAAGCATGAAAGTACAGAAAGCAGAAAGAGGACTTTATTCATAGAGGCACATAAAGACGCAGCTGAAGAAAAAATCTGATTATTTAAAAGAAAAATCCCAACATTTTTAATGTTAGCAGCAGCGCTGTAAATCATTCAGTCTTAGCAAAGTGCATTTTTTTGGCCACTGTTTTGTGTGTTAGTGGGACTGTAAGTGGAAACCAGTCTTTTCGACAGTATCGTCACGTGATCTCCATAGTAACCGAAGAGTGTCACCAGATTCGCTCCGGGAGACGCGCAGCTCCGGTCCGACTCGACTCGACTCGACCTCCACGTCCACCAGAGACGCGCTGGTGGACTCAGACCATCTGAGTGGAAACCCAGCAGGACACTTTTGATTTCAAGACAGCGGTGCTGCAAACCATGAGTCATCTTAATCCAGGGTAGGTTCGATTTAATCTCTTCAATCCGGACAGAGATCCAGGTTACAGCTAAAGGGAAGGGAAGTTAGTCCGTTTCCAGGTAGTAGTCTTTTATTTTTCTTAGAAGACATGTTTCATTCGCATCGGAATAATCTCATACTTTTGAATTTCCTTCTGTAGTCTTCTCAAAATCAAAAAGGAACTTTACATTTATAATGATAATAAACTACTGTGCTGTTAAACATGATGAAACACTTGAACACAGACTGAAAATAAAACAAGTCCGTGTGGAGAGAAATGACTGATTTGTTTCCTAAAATATCAGTAATACAATGAAAATGAAGCGTTACCAGTTCTGTAATGCAGATAAGAGCAGTAGTTATGAGAAAAATAAAACTACCTCATGTATGGGTGTTTGAGCATTTGAGCGTCAAAATTTTTTGATGTAATCTTCTCAGTTGAGGCAGGATGGAGGATGAAGAACAGTACCCATAATGTTCCTCCACACACCACACTTCTCTGACAGACACTTTATCACACAGCTATCCTAAACAAGAGGGGATGACACACTCAGCTGAAATGGAATGTTCTATTTTGTGACAGTAGATCTTCTTAATTCCTAAAAATCTGTAGCTGAACAGATGAAGATCATCTGCTCTATGTCTCAGGAATAGGCAGACAGGATTAAGCGAGCCATCCACTCTCATACCTGTGTGTAATCAGACACCTGTAACCGGACCGATAGCGCTGAGATGTTGTTGTCTTGTACACAAATACAGGAGGAAATGAAATCACGGTTGGAAAAACACCAAAGTGAGGCTGTGGACCTTAATGAGAACAACAAATAAACATGCTGTTGTGGTTTCCTGTTTGGAGAGGACCTCTCAGATTGTTCTATCTGGATTGTTCTGTCTGGATGAAGTTTGTTTGACTTTTTTAATTCAGTGTCTGTTGTGTGTCTGTTCTTGTTTGTGTAGACTTATTTCAGCCTACAACAGTTTGACAGACAAACATCTCGCCGGATACTTCAGCAACATTCGGATCAGGAGGCACCTGCAGAGAGCAGGGCTGGTACGTCAACATGACTCTGATCGATTGATCTATTGATTGATTTAAACTTCCTTTAGGCTTGTCCTGTTAGTGGTCGCCACGGCATCTCATCCTTTATCCATTTTAAATGAATGCTCGTGTTTGTTTGGCAAAGTTTTTTAAACCCTCCGCATTTATCTGCCCTACACTAGCTTGACACTAGCTTGTCCCCCGTAGGAATGCAGATGCCGGGGCAGAATGCATGTGATACATACGGCATGATTGATTGAATGATTGATTATTTAAAAAATAGTTGAAAATTACATAATACATAAGAGATAATATTGTATTTAATTAAAACTAGAAGTTTAGGCTGTTGTTTTAAATTATCTGAGAAGAATTGAAAGCAGTGTTTAGGGTCATGATATTTACAGGAGACTTGAATAAAGGAGGAAAATGTATTCAGGATATTTGATACCAGAATCTTTCACTCATTTTACAGCCTTTCATTGCTCACAAGTCATGGAAGTAAGACAGATATTTTAGTCAGTCATGTTTTATTAAATATTAGCTAGTCGTCTGTTCACCAACATGACTGTAACTCCCTTAGCGCGACAACACAAATGAAAGGGCACAAAACACAAGTAAATGTAAAGTGTAAATATTTATGTATTTATATTTACGTACTTGAGTTGGTTAGCTGTAGCATGATGGCAGGAAGGTTTTGGGTTCCAGTCCAAGTCAGTGAAGATACAAGCAGTCGAGTTGCCCTGAACTGTAAAGGAGAGTCTGACTGGTTGTCAATCTTTCTGTCTGACCCTTCATGAACCTGTTTAGCGTGAGCAACATTTGTTGCCCGTCGGATTTTTCCAGCTATGCTTTAAACCAGCAGAAACAACTACATAAAAAACCAAATATCTCGTATGAAAAAGGAGAAGCTGTAAATGGACACTTAAGTGTTTAAGTGGAGGATCTCATTGCTCATGCTGAGAGACTGAAATGATTTTGTCGTCAGGCACAAAGCAGGAAGCTATTGACGATAATTTGACACTACTGACAATCACCTTCAAAACCTTCATGAAGACCAAACCCTACTGGCTTTGTCATTGGCTATAGATCACCAGGAGTGGGCGGATCGTTCCAGATAAGGAGTACAGACACAAGCAGATCCAGAGAACCCACCAGAGACACGTTCGAGAATGCTTGGCTCAGGCCATTTTCCACCAGGTGCTGGAGATGGAGGTGGGAGTGACGCAGTTCACCAGAGGAAAAAACAGACTGATCCCTGGCAGCTAATTTGTGCTTCTCCTTGCATAATAACTGATGGTAATTATTGGTGTGCTTCTCCGTACAGCGTGTCCATCAAATAGAGATCAAACGGAGACTGGAGGAGTTTGCAAGGAGGGAAAGAGTGAATAAGATCAAGGTACATCATTTACATTTTAACGCTGATTCTCTGCCCTCTTTACAAACTAATGCACAAGTTGAATCTTTACCATGTCTTTACCATGACCAGACTGTAATTATCCTATGTGTTTATTTACAATACACTATTATACAAATATCTTTCATATCACAAACAGCATCAACAATATTAATGGATTCTGTTGTTTGGAAGGTGGAGTGCTCGAAGAGATATGAAGAAGACTTCACCCGTATTCTCTCTCCTCACCCACCCTCGGGTCCCAGGCGCCTCCGGAAACAGAACTCTGGGCCTGAAGGGGACAATTCTGAATCCTCTGAGTCTGTGAGTCTATACATCCAGTGGATGAAACATCTTTACCATCACATTTCATGTTACTTCCTGTGCAGGAATGCCTGTCACCAATCACAAACACCACTTATCCAAGTTCCCACTCTAGTGCCTTTGAAAGCTGGCCTTTATTGAAGAGTTCTTATGAATGATTCATCTCTAAATGACAGAACCTCTACTATAGAACAGTCATTAAAAGATGCACAGATCCTTTATCAAATAAGTGAGGAGAATATGAGTCTTTATCAAAGTTGGTCCTGCTCTGTCTGAAGGATAAGAGCTGAAACACTTCTTTGAGGGTCCTCTTGAAATCTCAATTGATTGTCTGGTAACTGAAAGAACTAAAATCAAGTTATATTCAGCTCCAGTACAGATTGTTCTAACATATTGTGATTTCATCAGTGCATCATTCATCTAATTCTTCAGCTTTAAAGAAGAATAAAAGCTAAATAAATTTCTCATTTCTCAATTTAATATAGTCACAGCTCAGTGGTGACTTTGTTTCAGAAATTATGATTATTATACTAATAGTCAGGGGACTTTTGAAAAGCTGTCTCACCTATGTTTTCTTCTGTGTGCAAACAAGAGTTGACACGTTTTGAATTTACGGCATTAGAGGTGTGTTATCTTTGAAAAATGCAGAAAGTCACAGACCCTGACACCAGAAAAAAATAAAACTGTCAATCCTGGGCTTGTTCTCTGTTTGCTCTGTGAAATCTCTCTTCACATAAATCTGCAAATGTATCACACTTCAACAAGCAGAGGCATGTTTGAAATTCACCAATAGGTTGAATGAAATTTCAAGTCTCGTTTTTGGAGGTTAATAATGTACATTTGCAGAGTGTGATGTATCTATAATGGAAAAGAGCGAAGAAAAATGATGCATGAAAAAAAAGCAGATGATAATAAATTAATAAAGTACAATAAAATATTTGGTTTTAGCATAAACTGTGTGCATAAACCAGCCACAGAGCTACAGAAACATATCAAGTAAAAAATTATGAACTACTCTATGTATTGAAATCATATAAATATGAAATTAAAAATAATATGGAACATTTAGAATAATAAAATATCACTTCTTCCAGTTATAAATTCCTCAGACATGATGGATTCGTCACTATTTTATTTATTCTAATACTTATATAATACAAAGCAAAAAATTCCTGTAACGATACGATGCTGAGTGTGTGTCGTTGGTGCTGCAGCCGGGCTCGTCTCGACCCAACACGGCTCCAGAGAAGCTGCAGCGGCCGGTGCGTCTGAAACCGATCCACAGTGACAGCACCACAGCTACGCTTAGACACGGCTCCCCTTACAGACGCCCGGAGGCCTCCAATGAGAGTGGGCAGCTGTTCACCTCCTCTGTAAGGCTGCGACACATGAGAAACATGCACTCATCTCCTCCTATGGAAGCTTCTCGTTCAGTTTGCTTTTCATAGATTCTGGAGGGACACTCGTATTAGATTTAAAAAAAAAACAAAACATAGAAACTTTGCAATCCTAAATTTTCTCATACAATTTCTATTTTAAACTTTTATTTGCAGCATTATCAATCGTTCCTACGAGTCCATGCTTAGTCAGTGTCATTAACCTCTCTCCCAGATGGAGTCCCGCAGACGTTTGGCCAGACCGGAGGCCTCCCATGGCATCTCACCCTACTGCCTACCGGTCATCAACAACTTTGTCACCCCGGTGCCTCCAGCCACAAAGAGGAAAGAGAGCAGGACGAAGGTCACCTCCAACATCGCGCTTAGAAGCCGCAGATTTCGTCCTACCACCTCCTTCAGCGGAGCTGAATTCAACGAGGTCTTTGCTTTTTTTCCCCGGCAACAAAGATTTCTACAACATATTTAATTAATGCAGCCCCTTTGTATTAGAACCAGGAATTATATTTTAAAGCTTTTTTTGGAGTATATATTGTAAGCATTTTACTGGGCATGAATTTTTTTGTCTAACCTTTACCAAAATACAGATATAGCACAACAATATTTTGAGAATGATGTAGAATTTAATTCATAGAACAAAAAAACAAATGAAAGCAGAATGTCATCACAGTCATTAAATACATTTTAGATTATTCTTCGTAACACTGGGACGACTTTTCCCTAACATGGCTGCAAATGTCTTTTTTTTAATCCAGGACCCCCCCACGATGAGGAGCTCTGTGCACCAAAGCAGAGTGTCAGTCAACATGATGTACTTGGGCAAAACGGTGCATCTGTCCCGTGATCTGACCGACAGCAGGGACGAGGTCAAAGTGTTTCAGCAGCACTGTGGAGGAGAGAACCTGTGTGTTTACAAAGGCATGCTCCATGAGGGGGGTCAGTGTGAGGCTCTAAGATTTGTTCCAAGTAAAAATTAGATCTCGGAAACCTAAAATTTGTGTATGAATTCTCATCTACATCCTCATCGTTCCCTCAGAGACTTTCCGATTCATTTCAAGACGACACAGAGGTTTCCCCTTCAGCTTGACCTTCTTCCTCAACGGGCTGCAGGTGGAGCGGGTGAGCTCCTGCTGCGAGTTCAAACACAGGAAAGGCTCCAGACTCGGTGGCAGACACAGACACTTTGGTTTCTCCGGTGTGGAGGGAGCTTCTCCCTGCTACAAGTAAGTTCACCTTCTGAAAGCTGCACATGCTGAGTTAGAAAGGATTTTGTTTAACTGAACCATGTAGCCTCCTCCTCACTGAGAGAGGAGTGTTTATTAGCTAACAGACAGGCTTTCTGAAGGATCAGTGGATTTAGAAAAAACATTGACTGATTAACTATCGGACTCATCAAATATTGAATTGTAAATAATTTGCTGTAAGCTGACTATGCTAATTTTTTCAGGTGTATCATAGCGATGGGGCTGGACAAGAAGCCCACTCCTCCACCAAAGAGGCTCAAAGAGGATGGAGGAAGAGACAAGTCAGTGTTCAGCCCACAGGATGCTCCTCAGGTGAAGACAGAGGAGACGAGACAGGATCCTGCATCCCGCTCAGAGTGTGAAACCAGCCAATCACAGGTCAGGGAGGTCAAAGAAGACACAGCTGAAGAGGAGGACAACATCAGACATGGTGAGGAGCCAATCACATTGTTTGTTTGCAGTAACTTCAGACTGTAAAACCCTTGTGAAATAAAAAGGCTTTTAACATAAAATCAAACCTGACTCAAACAAGTGAAGTCAGTGATTTGAACTAAAACGACAGCATTAAGAAGGTTATGAATAACGTGTTCATCAGATGGTCCCCTTAGTGTGTACATTTTTCTGTTTCTCGTTCAGATTATGAGGAAGACTTTGAAGCAGACAATGAAGACCCTGCAGAAGATACACAGACAAAGGCAAAGAAATCCCCGACTCCATCCTGTGACTCACAAAGGCAGGTTAATGAGAAAGATCGAGACTCAGAGACTGAGGACGAGAAGGACGGTGGGTGGAATCTACTGTTTGAAACTCAAATTTATTAATTCGACAGCAAGATTTCATACAGCAAATCAGAATAATTTGGTATCTTTCCAAGGTCTTTCCAGTTATAATTTCTGCTTGTCAATTTCAACAACATCCTAATATTTACACGCATAAATAGAAAGTTTCATGTGATTCATATTCAAATGTTTAATCACTTATTTTTCTACTCTGGGAGGGTTTGCTGGTAAAGTGGAAGTTTGCACATTGATTATTCTGTGCTTCATCTGTCTCGCACAGAGGATATAAAGTCAACTTCAGCTTCCAGTTTCTCAGGCAGTGACCGAGAAGATGGTGATGAAACTGACAAAGAGTCTGGAGAGAATGAGAAAGTGGAGAAGCCCAAAGAAGATTTCAAACGAGACCAAACTTATGAACAAAATCCAGTAGCAGCAGGTCCTACTGAAGCCGAGTCTGCTGTAGCCAAAGACTCTGACGTACAGAACAGTGCAGGAGACAGCACAGAGATAGACATCTCTGACACCAGCGTTCCCTCAGAGAACAAGAATAAGCAGAATGATGACACCTCAGAAGACACAGAAGTTGAGAAAATGGTAGATAAGAACAAACATGAGGAGGAACCGGAGAGGGGTGAGTAGAAACCAGCTGACAGAGACCTGAAACCAGCTTGAATGGAGGTTTTTTCACTATTATCACCACCAGGGCTGCAGTTTATGTCATCTCAGTCTGAATCAGTGACAAGAGTGGGTGTGGACAACCTTGACAGTTGTTAAGTAATTACCTCAGTATTTTCAAGACAGTAGGTTTATGTTATTTAAAGTAACAATATGAAGGTGGTGTAAAATATAATAGTGGAAAATTTGATTCTTTTTGTGTGTGTGTGTGTGTGTGTGTGTGTGTGTGTGTGTGTGTGTGTGTGTGTGTGTGTGTGTGTGTGTGTGTGTGTGATTTGTGTTCTGTCAAATTTAACTTTGAAATTTTGTTTTCAATGTGATTTCTGAGATATTTAGATTGCAGTCCAAATTTTCACTTATAAAACTCTTCTTAGTACATCATGTCAGTGTTTTCAGGTCTTTCTGAGTCATGTTTGCTTCTGTTTATTTTGTTTGTGTTTGTTCCATGTAGGCTTTCTTTATTTCAGTATGAAATAAATAAAAATTTCAAAAAGCAAAGATGAAAATAGTGAAGCTGCCACTGATACGTTACAAACATGTCATGATGTATAAGCCCCAGTCAGTCAATGGCTTGTTCAGGTTTATAAGTCAAATAATATTGAAAACACATTAAACAAAGAATACAATTATTTTCAATCGGTACTCCTGTAATCCAGGAATATATTTTAACCAAAACTGAATGTTTTTCTTTCTTGTTGTTTTTCAAAATAAACTCATATGTTTGTGTGTTCTTGTTGGTTGTGTACTGAATATTTCTTATGCATGTGTTTGTTTCCTGTGCATGTGAATTATCATTTTGCATGTTGTGTTGCTGTGCTATGTGTGAACCTGGAAGGATTAAAGGCATATTTTTTTGATTGTAAGGTTGTTTGTTTCTTTATTCAGTCACACCTCCCATTCTCGTATGTGCTTGGTTCAAAGCGTCTCATTTATACTATCACGAAAATGTTGTGTGTCATCATGAGTGAGTCAGAAGTAGCTCATCATACATTTTCTTTAATGTCTGTTAAATGTTGTTTATTACTGTTTCTCAAGCTAAATCTGTACAGGAGAAGCTGGCGGAGGCCATTCTGAAGGAGTCCCAGTGCAGCTCTGAGCCCGAGCTGAGCGACACTAGCACTGAAGAGGAAGAGGACTTAGCAAACAAAGGCCCACAAAAGGACAGCAAAGGTACAAAATTTATTAAAATGTCCTTTGGAAAAATTCAGCACCAACACAAGACAACACTAGCACTGAGATATGGCTTCTGTTAACAACCTCTATAATATATCTGCAGATGTGCTTCCTGAGAAAGCGATGATGTGTGCAGAACAGCAGCAGAACCTCCTAGAGGAGACATATGATCTGAAAGAACATGAAGATGAAACAAAGCAGGAGCTCCTTCAGAAAAGTGATGGTCCTGAAGCTGCCAACGTCAAAGAAGACAAGGAAGATGAGAAAGCCGAATCCGTAGAAAACACAGCAGTGAATAATGAAGCAAAGCTACCAGAGAACAGAAGTTCATTTTCTGTCCATGAAGAGGAAAAGCATGACCAGACTACAGAGGCTGAAGGAGATGCAGCAGATAAACCCACTGATGGTACAGAGAAGGAGGAGGACAAGAGAGAGAGAACTGAAGCTGATGCTGACACACATCTGAGTGAACCAGGTGAAGAGGCAGCAGGTTGTGATGAATGTGAGTCACGCGTATCAGAGCCAGATACAAAGACTGATGAGACAGCAGTGTCAAATAATCCAGAAGTGGAGGCAATGACACCAAACCAGACGAAGGAGATGACAGGAGAGGCTTCAGAGGAGCGAGTGGGCCTCGTGTGTGAAGAGGCACCTGTAACCAACACAGACCAGAGGCAACAGGGACACAGCGAAGAGCAGGAGGTGGCGGCAGACACACAAGTCACCACGGACAATTCAAGCAGCTCCATGGAGGGCAGCGGAGACACCATAGTAGAAAAATCAGCAGAAATAAATGAGGATAAATCACAGCTCGAGAGCAATAAAGCTGATATTGAAGAAGAGGAGGTGTCAGAAGCAGGAGCTGGAAAAGAACAAGAAATATCTGATGTGGGTGAAGAGCAGGCAGAAAAGTCTTTAAAAATAGATAATAAGGTAGAGAATAAATCTGAAGACGAATGCAAGGAGGAAGAAAAGCCTACAAACCCAGACGAGCTAGCAGAAGCTGTCGATGGTGAGGAAAACAAAGTGGACGATAAAGATAATGAGTGTAAAAGTGACTCCAACGATGAAGGAAAGGCACCCGAACAAGCTGAAAAAACTGGTTGCGAAGAAGATAAAGCTGCAAATGAAGAGAGGGCAGATGAACCAGAAAAAACAAGGAAAGATGAAGACAATAATTCAGTCCAAAAGGAAAATCACACAGAAGGAAATGAACAAAATGAAGCTGATGAAAATATTCAGGTTGAGAATATTACTGACGCAAACACAACTGATAATGAAAAAGATGATGAGGTAGTAGAAAATCAAAATGAGACTGAGGCTGAACCAAGTGTCGCTGCAATGAATAAATATAGTGGGGACTCTGAAGAGGTGATAGCCGGACCTGCTGAGGAAGAGATAATTGAGACTGCAGAAGAACCTGAGAAAAAAATGACTGAAGATAATGTCAAAACATCTGATGAAAACAGTACGTTGGACATTGACGCAGCAAATGTAGCAACAACTGTGGAGATAGTCAAGGCAGTGGAGGCTGAGGATGTGAAGAGAGAAAAAGGAAGTGAAAAGAGTCAAAATGGAGAAATTGATGCTGAAAATGGAGAGATTTCTTCCAGAACAGACAACAAATCTCAGGTTGAAGGAGAGGCTGAAACTGAGATGGAAAATCATGTGAAAAAAGCTGAAAACACAGCAAACGAAAATGAGAGCAAAGAGGAAATAGAAGTAACTGTGAAATCTGGAGCTGTAGACTGTGAAGATGACAATGTTGATCAGGCTTGTGACACCGGTGTGGCCAAAGGTGAAGCCAAAGAAGAGCATAACAAGAAAGATGGGTCTGTTGAATACAACTCTGAATCAAAGACATCTGACACAGCAATAGAAGAACCAAAATCAGACGACCGAAAAGGCTGTGAGGAAACCAAACAAGATGAAAATGGTAACTTGTCTGACCATGATCCTCAGAACAGAGATTCGGCTTTGATCAAAAACAGCACTGACATTGGGAGTGACATCACTGAAGCGAAAGTTCTTTCTTTAGGTGATGAGGAACAACTAATACCCATTACTGCTGATTTAGATGGTACCGCTCCCAAGTTAGAAGAATCAACAAAACCATCCAGATCAGACGGAGACCCACTAACCGGTGAAAACCCTGCTGCTGTTGACCTTGCTGGTGTGAATGGAGAAGATGAAAATACGGAGGCATTGAGCAAGGCCTCAGAGGAAGGACAGAGTCTTCTCCTCAAACCCCAAAGGCAGTCATCACCCAATACACAAAACATGGCTGAAAACACAGAAGCAATGGTTTCAGGAAGTAAGGGTACTCCAGAAGACCTCGGGGGAGAGGACAACATAGACCTGGTCAAAAACTGGGTGACCATGCATCAAGCATCCAAGTATTTTGAGACGTTTGTTGAACCTTTAGAAGACCTGAAGGAATCGGATGCTCAAGAATCAAACCCTACAGAGGCTGCAAAGTTGTTGGGATCAGAAAGTAAAGTGAAGATTACAAAAATGGATGAGAACACACAAAAACAAATAGCTATAGATGTCAATGAATCAAGAGATAAAACCATAGAGGAAAGGTCAGAATTTAAGAGCCATCACTCTGAAGATAATCAGCTCTCAGTCAAAGACACAGAACCAGAGGCAGAGAGTGAACAAAATAAGTTTGTGAAAGGACAGGATGTAAGATTAGAGGAGCACAAAGGAAGCAGGGGATCCTTGGAAGAAGGTAAACCTAAAGAAACTTCAATGATGGATAACCCTGAACAGAGTGACGTTTCCAGAATAGAAGTGGAAAGCACTGCAGATACTCATCATACAGTAAGCAGTGACAGGCCCAAGATCAGCTCTGAGATTCCAACAGAGGAGAAAGCTACCGAGAATGGTCCAGACTTGAATGAAAAACAAAATGATGAAGAGAGGAAAGATGTGCTACCTTCATCTGAAACAGAAAAGAGCCCAGGAGGACTTCCTGAATCGGACAGGAAAGAACAGAGATACACAAAGGAAATGGAAATAACCAATTCCACAGGCAAAAGCAGCCACGATGACCTCCGCCATAACGACGACGCACAACTTAAATCATCAGTTGTGAGCATCAACAGGGACGGAAGAAAAATGCGACTGATCCAAAATATCCAGCACACTCTCAGTAAAGACCATCTGAGCACCTTCTCAGCAGATGAAACAAAGTTTGGTCACAGCTCATATCCTCTGCTGACGGCTGCAAGAGCACAGAGCGAGCATTAGAGCTGCTGCTAGTGCTTCCTCTTATATTTAGCTTTAAAATAAATACATAAAGCAGCAGAATATTAATGAGTCCAGTGAAAGTGCTTCTGGACAATCAGCATGCCTGCTTTAACAGTTTGTAGCAGTCAGTGAATGTAGTTTTTGTTTGACAGAGAGCCTCATAAGTGGTTTGTAAGTTTACATCACAATAACTTCTGAGTTAGCTTTCATCCCTCAGTGACCCCAGAGAACAAGTTACACAATAAAACTTTATTGGCCACTTTCCAAAATGTTTACAATACTTTATCTCATCCTTTTGTTGCTTACAAAGAGGTATAGCTTGTGAGCGGTATCAAGTGCGGCTGCTATCACCCATGATCTGTAAAGGGATACGCTTCCTGTCATGCCCGCAAAGGACTGAATAATTTATAGCAGTTGAACTTCCACTACTCAGATCGTACACTTTACAATTCCACTGGCACAGAGTGACAGACTTCAGCTGTGATCAGTGATCTGCTGTTGCTCTGTTTCGACAACGCACAGCAGAACAACATGATGAACCTCTATGACTGCTATGAGAAGTACATAGTAGTTATACTTATCCTCCCTTTGCACCTGACATGTCAATTTGTTAGTCTTCATTTGTTCCTTTGGTTTCTGTGTACAATCGTGTTGACTGGCCACAATAAAAACAGCAACATAGAGTATGACTTTCTGGTAGATGTGTTCACTTTGAATTCCAGCAAACATTTACAGGTTTGTCAAAGCTTTTATTTGAGATTCATGCTAATCACAAAGCTGCACATAAAAGTAACTTCATGTGATACTCATTACAAATTTTATTACAATAAATAAAAACCTTAACAAAGTCTCGGAAAAAAACAGTTCGTAACAAATGAAACCAATACAATTAAAGCATCCTCTATCATTCATCTCTACAGTCAAATATATTGATGAATTAATTAATGCAATAGTAGTAGAAAACAAGTCAAAGCAGTCAAAAGGTTAGTTACTCTCCTCAAAGCTGCCGCTGTTGCTGAAAGATGAACAGAATCTCATGGTGCTCATGGGATCGGACACGTACCCTGAAAGAGACAAACCAAATCCAGCTGTTACTTCATTAGTGAATAAAGGTCACAGTCATTAATTAACAGTTAAAAGGCAACAACTAACGCTCTTAGAAGATCAAAGTTAAACTTTGGTATACTCAGGAACCGGATAAGACAGAAAGAAGAGGGAGAAGGCCAGTGTAAGACCATGGATCAAAGCTAGTGCTTTGATCTATCTATGCACTAGCTTTGATCTATGGTCAAAGCTAGTGCATAGCTTCGACCTACCCTGAAAGGTCAAAACTACCTGTATGTACTTGTCAGGTACTACTTTCAGGGTACCCCGACCTACCCTGGAAGTAGGTCGGGGTAAATCGCGGGATGTTGCAGTCTCTGACTGCCTTGTTGTGGCTGTATGTGATTGTGTGCCTGAAACAGTACAGAAAAGTCCTGTTTTTCATACTATTTGGAAAGCCTAGTTCTTTTTTAGATTTCACTCTGACAAAGACAATGAACAAATAGACATAGTGTGCTGAAAATTAAGGGGATAGATGAAAAACATTCTTGCATAACATAAACAAGAACCTGACCTTCAGTTTTAATTGATCCACTCACTACAAGTTCTGCAAGCAAAGTTATTCTGACAATATATGGCATCATGCATTCTGCAAACCATTTCGATCAATGGGAGACAACTGCATGTTCCTTCTGAGTTCCTCCAATGAAAGTCCTGCAGAAGCACGGCGGCGTTCACTAAAAAACAAATACATACATATTAAAATATCCCCTCCACATTAATCCACTAAAAATGAATGATAGATTACAAATGTAGTGTACCCTATACTACTCCACATACAAACAGGAAATTCAATACATGTTGTCTGAAAAAATACAATGCTGCTCCAACTTTTCTTTGTTTGTTTTACAGTGTACAAAATAGATGGCACTGAGAAAGTTCTAGTTCCGTTGAAGAAGGACCAGGGAATTAGAAAGTCATGGTCACAACACAACAACTCCTCCTGTTTCTGGGATCACTGTGTCCAGGCGTTTGATGGAGGTCTTCCTCATAGGTCAGAAAAGCCATGCATGTTTTATTGCATTGTATCCTGTTTGGTATCTAAGCAACTCCACTCCTCACTGTTGTAGTAAGCATCTGAACTGGTAGACACGGCGTTCACTGAGAACAGTTGTTACAAACTCAGTCCTCCCCAGATACAGTGTATGACGATCGTGAAGTGAGAATATAAAGCCTAAAACAGTTAACTGAACATCCTCCTTTAGAATTACGTTAACAGACAAAGCTCTTAAAACCAAGACCATCAGCTCATCCACATGGTGCAGAGATAAATAACCGTGTAAATGACCTGAAAGACCCAATAGGATTTGAAAACCCTGTAAAAACAGCTTAGGCTGATCCCAGTCCTGCTTAACTAACATCAGGTTTATGGGCTGAGTTTCATTGATACAGTAAATGTTCCTGCCGTCCCTCCACACCTTTTTTTCATCTGTGGTGGTGCTTGATTGACTTACCTCTGAGTCCAGAAAGCATAGGCACGAGTATTGAGAGCATACTCGAGCTCAAAACGAGAGCGCAGGGCAGCCACGTGGCTCCGGCCGGGGCCGCTTCGCCCAAGCAGGCAATCGGAGGAAGAGGAGGGGGACAGGGAGCCGCTGCTGTTGCTCGAGGCAGGGGACATCAGCTGCCACGTTACACACACACACACACACACGTTATGCGCTGTAGTGTTAAACGGGCTACAATATGTGAAATGTAAAGCACCTCAACATTAGACAAACATTCCTCCAGGTTGGAAACCACCTCAGAGAACTCAGGTCTGTCCTGAAGAGACAAGAAAATTTAAATCAATATTTTTGTTTGAGTCCTGAACAGTAAGATCTATCAGGGACAGACAAATCATATTCTAACTCTGTACTGGTTGAACACATTTTGGTCCACCCACAGAAAGAACAAACAGTTCTCAGTAAAAGAACAGTGTCAACCAGGAGCTACTCAATTATACATGACCTCCTCAGACAACTGTCATGGCCTGTCAGTGTGCTGCCTCCATGCAGGAACACATGAAACATTAGATTGTACAGATGAAATCAGAATAAAAAAACATGACACTCGGGATACTATCTGTGTGAGGTGATTTGGAAATGTTTGACATTGATGTCACAATTATAATATATTATCACAATTATCAGCAATTATGTACATCCTGCTTATGCTGCATCTTTCATTCTCTCCGGCTTTAACAAATACATCGTGCACTGCAAATCCTGTAAACACAGTGCAGCATGTTCCACTTACGAACCTCATAGGAGCTGCTGTACTGTGCAGTGGAGGCACTATGAGTTATTTGTACACATGAAACTTTGTGATGTCCAATTAAAATCTCAGTCTCATTAAAGGAAGTGTGTTGATGTGGTCGTACCGGGGATGAAACCATCACCGAGGGAGCGAGCAACTAGGTGACAAACAAGAACTGCATGAACCACAGAGGGAGAGCTGTGCTAACATGCTTGGCTGTCTTGTAATTCCTCTTAATGAGGCCAAGAACAAAAGGCCTTGCTAATAATAGAACATGGCAGCGCCAAGGGAGGATCACTCATGGTCAGGTATTGTCGCTAAATGTGAAAAGACTGCAATCTTGTATTAACCGGGGACATGCTAGTGCTATTCATCAGCGACACACGCGCTTGCTGATGCAGCTGAGTCAGCATCAATTTCCTCTTTGTCTAACTGGCTAATGGGGTGGAAAAACCACAGCATGATTTTATGGTTTGAAACCAATAGCCATGCATCATTGTATAAAACAGACTTGAATTACCTGATGTTAATATTACTGTTTCATAGCTAACCAGATTATTATCACATCAGTTACCTCTGGGGAGGCGTACCAGCCTCGCATCAGAAGTGCAGAGATGGGTTTGGGGATGGAATAGCCAATAGGAGGCCGGATGTGGTGGTACGCCATGTCTGCTGCTGCAGCAGCTGAGGACGGAAGGAGATTTTTAAAAAAACATTAAAAATTGTATATGGAAAACAATCTAAAGTTGACTGACAGCATTTTGTTTTGTCTTTTATTTTATGTCTAACATTAAATTCACCAAAAGTATTTTGTTGCCTGCTTAAATTATTTTCCAGGTCAACAGTACTTGAAAAATTATGAATACAAAAACAGGATTTTACACTTTGTTCACCTTATAAAGCCCCTGATTAATGCTGGTTCTTCTTACAATCCATTAATACCCCACAATGTGATTTGTCATATCAACTCTTTATCTCATCACTGAAGTACCAGGTTTTAAGTGAACAAAGGGAATCTCTCCGGTGAGCAGCTCCCACAGACACAGGGCATAGCTGAACATGTCTGCCTTCACTGAGTAGCGAGTTGACTGTGTGAACACCTCAGGAGCCATCCAGCGCAGGTTCTATGCAACACACAGACACAGAAACATGTACAGATAAACAAAAATGCATAAGGAAAAAAATGCATTCAACAACGATTAGAACATTCTTGTGATTCAAAGCAATCAATTGTCACACAGACGCTCGGAAACGCAGAGTGAGGCCCAATTACTGACATGAACACTGTTGTCCTAACTAGTGAGCTTAAGCACTTCCTCATAACTGGTAGATCCCAAGAGATGTAACACAATTAATATCAAAGTGCAGGCTAAGCACTGTGAGTAGTGCTGAGTCAGCACATGGAGCTATAACATGCGTGTAAGCAGTTTTTTAAGATGGTGACTGACTGATGCTGAGAGTCACAAGAAACACTGGCTTGATCTCCTACAAAACTCTTTAATATGCATTATTCGTCTCTTTGTATGAACTAAATCAGAAATAAGTAAGAACACTGACCCCTGGCTGTTTGGTCATGTTATCTTCGTCGACGGATTGGAGAAATCTTGATTCTGCAGAGGAAGGGTGATATTATACCGTACTGTGTACAAACATTGAACGTGAAACTAATTGACAATATTTAAGAGGAGCTACACACGTTAAAAGAAAACTATTGTGGCAGAATAAGATTAGCCATCATAAGCGACTGGTCATATCAAATGAGACCACAGATCAACAGAAAACAGACAAAAGTGCATGTACTTTCCATTAATGTTCTTGTTCTCCATATTGTAATAAAACTTCACTCCTATACAGATTTAATTCTCTTGTTCATTACATAAAAAGTTCAAAAATTGTTTCACCTCCAAAATCTGCCACCACCGCATGTCCATCTTCATACAGCAGAATGTTATGACTGCAGGGAAGATATCAGTAACGACTACAGTTAATCCAGCCTTTTCAATACCTCCCAGCACAGATGCTACTACTTCGGTACCCACCTGTTGAGGTCCCTGTGGATTATAGGCTGGGTGAGATTGTGCAGATACTCCATGCCCTTCGCCACGTCAATGGCAATGATGAGTTTGGACTGCAAGTCGATGAGCCTGTCCATTGACACATCATTAAAGGAGCAGCCACTTAGTTCCAGATCAATGGTCCCTGCCAATCACATACAGCACTTTACACAGATCAATAGGACAGTCCATGAAGGCAGCACCTGGCAACGCCGTTTGCAGAACACTTCATGTGGATCAATGTGTGAGATGGATAAGAGGACAATTCCAAAGAGGACTGTTGCCTTAAATAGTCAAATGTGCTGTGCAAACATGTTCTAGTCAGACACTGAGTAACTCCTTAGGATGGTTTGATCAGGATTCAGGTACGTGTGAAGTGTTAACAATCAAACATGATGTCAAAGGAAATGATTTTTTGCACCTCTAGGTACCAAACAGAACAACCTTCACTTGAGTTGAGTTTAGCTTTAACTTTAGCTTAACAGGAATACTTTGAATATGTAATGGAATCTAACACAACAATAATAACATATCCCTAAGGGTCTTCAGGTT
The DNA here is from genome assembly GCA_013358685.1 of Antennarius maculatus. Taxonomy (NCBI): domain Eukaryota; kingdom Metazoa; phylum Chordata; class Actinopteri; order Lophiiformes; family Antennariidae; genus Antennarius; species Antennarius maculatus. The sequence goes on along the minus strand of CM023610.1, from coordinate 9,175,248 downwards.
GTAGTTTCAGGCAGTGCAGTGCATTACATGGTCCTGCATTTACATACAGCATATGAAGGACCAAAAATAAGAAATAAGCACAGCAACAATAATATAGTAGCTCAACGTCTACCACTGAGTTGTACAAACAATGAGGGTGAGCAAACAAAAATATTTTAAATCTGACAAAGCCATAATTGTTTCATCTCATCTGGAACTGGTTCACTGGTTATGCTGGACTCTATCCCAGCTGACTATGGGCAGAGGCCAGGTTCACCCTGGATAAGTCACCAGTTTATTGCACGGCCGTTTAAAACAGCAAATGCAGACAAATCACAGTTTTCTGAATCCTTACGTCATGTCTTAAAATAAAAAAGTAAAGAAATAAAATTTTTGTGATTGTTTTACAAATAGAAAAATCACTTATTTCAGAAATAATTTAAAATGTCACTGTGAAAACATATTTCTATATCATCCTAATGCTCTCCTACCCTAATTTTAATTGTCCAGGCATAATTTTTATTTGAAGACGAGACAACAAGAGGCGAGAAGCAGGGTACATCCCGGACGCATTGCCAGAGCATCGCTGGGCCACATGAAAGACCATCAATCACTGACACATCTACGGTCAGTTGGGAATTCACTTAAAGTATTTATTGGAGCTAGGAGGAAGCCAGAGAACCCAGAGAGAGCCAGAAGAGGCATGGAAGAAGAATTGTGAAACACAGCAAAGTGTACTGGCTGCATTCAAACCCAGAACTTTGAGGTTAAGAATCAACATCCAAAGGAAAAAACAGGGCAGGGAAGTCCAAAATTTATGAGGTTTGTGTGTGTCAGTCGAGGTGAGGTGAGGGTGATCACACACTGGGCAATCAAACTGTAAGCTTCATCTGGTAAAACACACCTCCTCACCTCTTCTGCTCGTGAAGCAGAGAGAACAGGGAGCCTCCAGAGACGTACTGGGTCACGATGGCAAACTGACTGGGGTCATCCAAACACGCGCCCACAAACTGGACGATACAGGGGTGATTGAGGCGACAGAGGATGGACACCTCCCTGCAGAACATGTCCACGTCCGACTTGGAGCAGTACGTGCTGGCTCGATACCTACACACCACAGAGGGTTTAAATGACTCATCAGGTTTCCTCTTACCAGGGCAGGAATGCAAAAAAGGTTTGTTAAATGGATTCACCGTTTTATGGCAACAATTTTGTTTCGGCATTTGCCTTTGTAGACTCTTCCAAAGGAACCTGAGTTGGAAGCAGATTTGATGCTTGAGTAAATTTAAGTTCACCTGAAGCCTTTTGTTTAAACACAAAACAGGCGTTATGAACACAGGTACCCGATCCGATCATCTCACTGAACTCCAGCTCAGACAGAGGAAGGTGGAAATGAGATGGGAGGCTGGCCCTGAGCAGGAGGACCTCTGCTTTCTCTGGAAATAAACAACAACATCTTTGGAATCGTTGAAGGGCTACAACATTATTGCCCATAAAGAAAGTCAACTCTTTGTAATTTTGTGTAATCTTTCCAGGTTAATCTACATATTTCAGTATATTATTTTGTATTTCATGTGTTTTTCTGAAGGCCCAGACCTAAATCATACACGGATGATGACTAAGGTTCAATGTAGAGTTTGTTTGTTTGTTCATTTACTTGTCTACAAATGGAAGAGAAATTTTATTCTATATGACCGTGCTATTACAGCATTTGCTGCAAATGCTTCTTAAGGAAGGTGATGTAAAGTATGGGCTTCACAGCACCTTTAGTCATGCTTTTGATCTTTCCCAGAGGAGACGGAACAGAGACATAGGATCCATCTGAAAGAGAACCGCATTCAGAACCATATTCATAAACATTTAAAGGACTCAATTTTTAGTTCCGGGAAACAATATTCACCCCCTCCTGGCTGCGAGTACTCATTACAGGGGGACTCATCTGGCCGTTTGTAGTGTTTCAGTAAAGTGACGATGGAATCATGACCTGGGCAGAAAAACACAGCAATGGTGTTATTGATCTCCATCAAAGCTTACCTGACAGCTAGGCTCACGTTCACACAAGCAGACCTTTTTCATATGCCCACATCAGGCAGGTCTGCTCATCCTTCTCCCCGCTGGACCTGCTGGGGTCACAGGCAACCAGGTTCATGTCAGCTCCGCTGTCCAGCAAGAACTGCACCAGGCGGATGTGGCCATGAAAACAGGCACTGTGCAGAGCTGGAGACATTAGGGTCATTCTTTACTGATGATACAGGAACTAAAAGTATTGCCATATACTGTATGTCACAGTTGCAATTAAGAATTATTTTCAAGTTGCAATAATCTGCTGGTTATCTTCTTGATGAATTTGTATCTTATTTGCCTTTCACAATAGTACTGTATATGAAGCATTGATGAATAGAATAATCCAGAAATGTGACACCTTTTTTGTCCAATCAACAAGCCAAGCAACAAAATACTTCTGTTAAAAGTAATTTAACACCAAAGGTTTTGACATTTTTGTGTGAAGAAAAGCAATGATTAGTTGTCAATAAAATTAAGTTATAATAAAAATAATAATAATACAGCTGCTTTGAAAGGTATCAACAGTCACCTGTGTGTCCATCTCTTCCCTGATGATTGATGTTCATGGCGTTCTGGCTCAACAAGAACTTCACCATCTCCAGGTCCTTCCCATAGGTGCACGCACTGTGACACAAGACTATCATGAATCTTGAGATAAAATGATAATCATATGCATCTGTATGGGAGGAACTACCTGTGAAGAGCTGTCTCGCTGAATATGTTCTCTTTTGACAGACTTTCTGTGCCAGACAGCTGAATAATCTCCTTTACTGCATCAAATTTTCCGTTGTAGCAGGCCCTGGAACACAATACAGCACTTCAGGCCCACCATGTCATTCACCAAACCTTATAAAGGACTACTGAAAAACATGTACAATGTTGAATAAAAACTAAGTTAAAAAAAAGAAAAAGAAAAACACGTACAAATGTAAAGGTGTGTCCCCGTAGATGTTGATACAGTGAGGCTGTGCTTGGAAGTTGCCCTGAAGGAGGAAGCGCACAATCTCATGATGACCGAATCGGGCGCAGAAGTGAAGAGGAACATGATCCTCATTATCCTGAGCATTAACTGATGGAGGAGATTGGAACAGTTATTGATGTAGACAGTTCTAGAACCATACGAAAGTAAAGAATGTAATAACAAAGCCTCAGTGAATTTAAAGTTAATACAGGGAAATTCAGGTCTCACCATCAGCTTTGCTTCCTTCCCCCATCAGCAGTTTGATGATGCCAAGGGAACCCTTGGCTGCAGCCAGATGCAACGGGCGGTCCCCCACCTCACCACTGGCATTCACATCTGCCCCAAATTTCAGCAGCAGCTTTGTCACCTGAAAGGTTCAAGAGAAAATAGTTTCAGATGGGATTTTCTGATCTGTTTCATTTTAACCAGTGACTACTAGAGCAATATACCTGTTCGTGGCTGTGATAGGCAGAAATGTGCAGTGGAGTAAAAAACACAGCATCCTGAACATTCACATTAGCTCCATGCTGCAGGAGAATATCAGCTGCCTGTTGGAATTAAATATTTTATACAATTTATAAATGAGCAAAAGCAATGGAGAGTCTTCAGGTGTAGACAATAGGAAACTCAATTCTCACCTCATGATGCCCAGCCAGTGTGGCCACATGCAGGGCAGTCAGGGCGCCATATCCCACCTGTTGCACATCTGACCCTCCATGGAGGAGTGCTGTCACCAGCTCAGCATTATCCTGTGGTAAAGAACCATCCAAACACGTTCATAACAGCCACCAGCCTCTAGTGCATCATTATACAGCTCTTGTACTTGCACTCCACCATGTGGCAAAATGTCTTCACCACATACCAACACAATCTGAATAAAGATGAGACAATAGTTCATATTATTATTCAGTGATCTTTGATTCTCATCACCTTGTAAGCAGCCATGTGGAGCGCAGTGAATCCATTCCTGGACAGACGAGAAGGGCGTAGGCCTTTGAGTATCAGGGTACGGATATGGGCCTTGTTTCCTGTTCACATGGATTCAACATTATGAGCAGGTAAAATGTTAATTAATGAAATGACATTCAAAAAAAGTCAAACACAGAAGAAACTTATTATTAGTGAACAACACTGAAAAACAGAATATCATTTATGTTCTTTGTGTAGTGTTTATTTAAAATCTACTGATCAGTTTATTTTCTGCCTGACTTTATGTTTAAGGTCATCTTCAGACAATACAACCAGTCAGTCCATTGTAATCCTTCCTTTGACTGTCACATTTTGTCAGGTAGTTATTAATAGACTCCAGTAATCATGCATACCTCCACATGCGCAACAGAGATGGAGCAGCGACAGCCCCTTCTCTGTTCGGTAGCTCACATTCACCTTCTGAAAAGCCTCATCAGAGCTGAGGAACAGAAAATCAACAGGAAATCACCATCTTCTGCCCATGATAAATGACTGACACATAAGTAGCCTGAGGAAAGTATTGTTATCATGAACATGAGCAATAAATATAGACACTATTACTCACACAGAGTGAAAAAAAAATCACCTGAAAGCAAGTTTGAGGTCGGCCAGATCACTGTCTTTGAGCTGGAAGTCGTCATCCAGCTTCTCGATGATCACAGAGTATGACTCGCCCACCTTCTTCTTCCACTCGTCTTCACAACCCCACCATCAGAGTTAAACAATCATTCACTTTCATTCATTCATTCACTTTCAGTTCAATAAAATTGCCAATATGCATAATTATGTATCTTAATTTATCCAAAGGAGTATATGTTGTTCTGTATTTAAGCCCTGCTTTTGGACATCACGTGTGAAACATGGATTTCAGCTAACAGGAAAGCCCACCACTCCAGGCTTTCCTTCTTCACATCAAACCTGGTTCCCAGCACTATGGATACATGACATAAGAAAACAATCACAAAACCACAAACAAGAAGTTACCTGTACACGTCTGGGAGGGTCTTGATTTGTAATTTCCCATTGATGTAGTCTTTTTCTTGTAATAGGTGCTACGTAGTTTGATTTACTGGAGTAGAAGCAATCCAATCTCTTTCTCTCTACCACAATTACACAGGTCTAGAAGTCCAGATAAAGGGGATCATGGCTGTGGGCTAAAAATAAACACATTTGAGTGGAATGCCTCACAACTACGACAACTGATCTCTGAATGCAGGCATGGGTGTGTGTAACAGTATGATGGCATGTATATGTACTGTGTACCCACTGGGACCTTTTCAGTTGAGATCTGGTGTCACCAGGACCAGTAATCCTCACAAGGACTAAAGTCTACAGCAAAACATCATTTCTGAAGTCCTAATTAAATTTAGGACTGAGGAAGGAATTGAGTTGCATCCAACGAAAGACTAAGTGCACAAATGATTGTGTGTGTGTGTGTGTGTGTGTGTGTGTGTGTGTGTGTGTGTGTGTGTGTGCGTGGGTGCAGTTCAATCACAGAGGACATTTTAAGAGAAATAGCTGCTTTATTTCAATACAAAGCATTTTACACAACACAATGTAGTGAAACTATAGTGCATTACACACATCCCTGAGGAGCAGTGAGCCACTTCTATGGCTCCCAGAAATATAAAAATAATCATCTGAAATAAAGAATTGATCAGTAGAAAGAGTATTTAAAATAATAATCTGTTTAAACCTAATGGAATGCCTCTCCACCATGTCTCATTCCCCAACAACCAACAAAGCAATGTAAGACGAGAGCATTTCTACGACACTTTCATATGATATGACAAGACCAACCAACAACCAACTTTACAAGTCTCCATAAATCATTTTCCCAAAGAAAAGTAGAAAGCATTTGTAGAAAAATCTGAAAAAAACGCAAAACTATTTGACACGGATAATGCACATTCAAGGTTTGGTAAAGATAGGATGCAAACTTTGTGACTCACTTTGCACGAAAAATTTTTTTCTGACGAACAGACGGACATACATAACTGTATACCCCTGTAAATTTCATAAATATAAAGGGGCTGCATAGTTTAGTATGAATGCGCAAAAAATCTAGTCTGATTATGGATTGTGCAAATCATCCCAGCAGAGGCATAAGTGCATGCACAGTTCACAGGAAGTACAGTTCACGTGCAAGAGAAGAAGTCCTGGGAAAGTACACAGAAGTAACACACAATGATGATGAGACCACTGTCTCCGTATTAATGTCATTTATGACACTATTAGTGTCAACAGATACTATACAACACACAACCAGTGTGATCCTGTGCTCAACTTAAAGACAAAAAAAGTCACAATCTCAGTTAAAATGTAAACTCCATTAGTTCAAGTGTTTCTGTTTGATCTCATTATACAGTCCCTTCCTGAACTTCAACATCTCCTCCAGATTTTTACACTGTAAGGACTCTTCCATGGATATCAAAGGTGTGTCTTTTGGTAAGGTGAATGTAGATTTATTCAGGATGGCCCAGAGCATCTGAAGAGACATCAAGAATGAGCTTTGTGGTTCAGCACAAACAGGAAACAAACAGGCCTTCCACAAACAACAACTGGATGCACTGCTGGAGAATCTCAGGTCTTCATTTTTCAGCCCCCAGCGGGTCAGACAATCTGTCAGACTGAAACCAAAAAAGCTGAGTTCATTCATAGAGACAGGACTTTCCACGGCGCGCTTCAAGTTATCGTTAATGCCAAACATGACAGTAACAAAGCAAGTTTGCTGCTTGTGATTCACACAAAGTGAATGCATGAAGACTGCATCAGGAACCGAGAGGTCTGGACCGACCCAGCAGCCGCTGATGATGGAGCCCCTGCCTACAGAGACTCCTGCTCCCAGTCTGGAGTACTCCACCACCGAACCGGGTTCAACAGTGCAGCCGGCATCAAAGATGCTGTACATAACACAGCATCCCAAGGAAGACTCGGAGTTTTCATTCTTTTGTACACTGAAGGCAAACGAAAGCAAACCGAGCTCGTTCCTCAGCACCTGATCCTCAGTGAGGTGAAACAGGTACTCAGATGTGGTTCCCAGATGGTAAAACTTGGAGTTGTTCAGTACAACGACATTCAGGGGTGTCCCCTTTAAAAGATGGAAGATCTTTTGACGGATCTCCACCAGATTTCTTTCCTCTTTGGTGACATTCAAAGTGTTATTGGTGTAATCTATTGTGGCAGCAGAACCCAGAGCTTGAAGGAAGTCGCCGTATGCGTCTATTTCACAGTTCAGAGGCCCCAACTGCTTCAGCACATTAAGAAGAGACTTGACGGTCTCAAAGTCAACATAATAGGTGCTGTCTGTGTAGACAAACTCAGCATCAGAGAGAGAAAAACAACCACTCGGACTTTTACAAACTGCTCCACTATCTCGCATTTTACTGATGCTTGGTTTGTGGAGAAATTGCAAGCAGGGAAGGATCGCCATTTCAGAGTTGGTAGACATTTCAAATGAATCTAAAACAAACACACCATGGGTTGTCCCAATTAATAGAGGTGAAGGGTGAGCTAAAGCGGTAAAGCCAGGTTTGTCAAACCTAATGCTCTCATTTTCTGCAGTACTGTAGAGCTCAATATCATCTGCGCAGGTCACCAGCACACCGGGCCTCATCTGAGACGGGAACTCCACGTACATGGCCAGTTTGAGCTCCAGCATCTGGTACAAAGGATCCCCCAGAGGCAGGGCAGTGAAGATCTTCCCCAGAGCGCTAGCACTGGGTAAACGCTGACTCCACCCTCCTGAGTGACGGGAAGAGAAGAAGTAACGTGAGAAACATTCACACTGATTGAAATACTGAAACATTTGCATTCAACCCAGTCAGGGAAAATGGTTGGTTGACTGTGACTTTCTTTCAAGGCCTCCATGAAGTCAAGTTTAAACATCATCTCTATCATCCCTCTGTCATCCAGAGGGCAGAGATGACAAACCCAAATCCTGTGGACGATACGCTTGTTTGTTTGTAGGCCAGTTTTAATGTCTATGTCCAAATTTGATTTGTAGCTTTAAAACCATAAGATTAGCATAGTTTCAAGATGACAAACTGGGCTTCAGATAATTTCTAAACCAAAATAATTGATTAATCAAGAAAAAAGGTGAACTAATAAATGCTTGACACGATAGTCACAAAAAAAAGAGAAAGGAAGAACACTTGTCACTATTACCGAAACAAAGCACTCACTCTCTGAATTCACCCGAATTTGGAACAACCCAGATTTCACTAGCAACAAATGAACACTTCATTTCAGCACTTGGAAAAACAAAGGTATTACATATCTACAACCCTTGTTCACCGATGGCAGTTTCTCCACATTTGCATAAATGGTTCAGAAATTTGACATGAACAACAAATACTTCTTAAAATACCTGCAGATTAAATCAATAATTAAACCCACATTAAATATGCTATCACCCAACTTAGAACTCTCTACATCTGTCTCACAGCTTATGAACATAACATCTTCTAAAAAGTTCATATCTAACATCTATAAGATATTGATACAGACAAACAAAAGTATGAGCGGACCATCTGCCAAATGGGAGTCAGACCTTTCAATCTCTAACGATGTCAATTTCTGGACCAGAGACTTTTTTAAATTTACTAATTTATATTAACATGACATGCACTCACACACACTTACACACTCCCTCCCTCTCATACACACACGCAACCCTTTTAACCTGTCCCTGTTGTTATTCAGCAGTGTTGTACATGTTTAGTATTACATGCTATAATGTTATAAAGGGTTCTTACATTTGCTGTATTTGTGTATGCACTTTTTGCAATACAGAAAAACTTAAAAGTGCAAGTGTGAGGGAGGCGTTGATGCGTGAGACTCAAAAGGTCAGCGTGACCGCAACTACATCTCAATCTGAACCCCCTTGTTTTATTAATTTCTATTTTATATAATTTTGGGGTTTTTTTTTAACTCTTGGGTATATTCTGTTAGCTCTTTTTATTTATTACTACATTTTTAAGCATTGTATGAGGGAATCTGTGACTCAAGAATTTTATTTCTAGGGACCTCTCAGTATGACGGTGTGTCAGTCTTGATTGAGTGATTGCTTGAGAAGCAGCACCTCGTAATTTTTTTGTCACCGTAAGAATCTGAAGTCTTTTTTAAAAATGCAACCATGCATTAAAACAAGTAAAACTGAATTATCCAGTTACAACAGAAACACAAGGTGTGGCACACACCATGGCTACACTGGAGTTGTTTTAACTCTCTGAGTGTTGTGTATTTCATGTGGTTAACAACAACAGCAAAACCCCTTGAAGCCCAAACCTGCATGGATGATGATGACCCTCAGGGTGCCAAACGCCTTCCCATAGATGTCCTGTAACCGCTGCAGTGCGTACAGAGTGGAGCCCCCGTTGCCTTGGAGACACAACATCACTTTCAAAATAAAAACCCTCCACTGTAAAGAAGTGCATTTTTAAAAAATAAAAATCGGAATCACGTACCTATTTTACTGCCAGCTGGATCTGCGAAGACTTTATAATCAATTCCCAGAGGAATTTCTTTCTTGTCAACTTTCTCTGTGATCTGCAGCTGGTAGGATTCTCTCTGCTGCTCGTCCACCGCGGTCACAGCCACCACGTCCCAGAACTCTCCCGGCAGCAGCTCCCGGTCTCCACACGGACAAATCAGATGTTAATGACATTAAATACAACAGGTACGCACACAGTGAGCTGTCACTCAGCGGAGGTGAAACTCACCTCTCAGGGAGTTAAATTTCTTTAGTTTTTCTGCTGTGGCAGCTCGTAGCTTTCTGCTAGATTCCTGATTCATACTGTCGTTTTTATGCCGTCCTGTATTAATGACAGGTGAGCTGTGTCTGCGGCTCAGGTTGCACTGAAAGTTGTATCGCTTTGTGTATCTTGATTCTACGCATGCGTAGAATCTTACACCGGATGCGCGTGCGCAAAATTTGACGTCTTTCTACTATGGTTTGTGCCATGTCATACGCCCGCCCTCAAAGTTGAATCTGACCAATCCCACGAGCAAAGGTGACCGATTTTTAACCAATCAGAGGGTGAGAGTTCGTAGAATTAGCCTTCACCATAGTAGGAATCAAAATTCAGGCGCTGGCTTTCAATTCCAGACGAATCCATAATTTTTATTCATAAAGAGGTTGCTGGATAGGAGCACGTTCTTGTTTGGCGGCATTCCTCAGGAGTCACATATACAAGCAGGAGTGGTAAGGTGAGAGAGAGACACATAAGACAGCTTATTAAGAGATAAACAAGGTTTAATGCAATGCAGTTATGCTAGATCACAAGTAGAAGTTACAATAAGGCACTTTCCAAGTAGATCAGGGAAAGAGCTGCTGATATGGAACCCAACTTGTCCCACATGAGCAAGAACTTTGGTGACGGAGGGAAGGAAAATCTTCATTTTAACACGCAGAACCTTGAGCCGGGTGGAGTGGGTGATGGATGGAGAGAGAGAGAGAGAATGATATTTTCATTTGATATTTAAAGTCAAAATTAAAAGTCAAAATACAAAATAATCACGTAGACAAAAAAATCGAAAAGAGATTCCCTTAAAGAGGATTTTCAATAATGTCAAAATAATGTCAAAAAAATGTCAAAAAGTTTTTGGGGGGCCAATACTTTCGCAAGGCACAATAAGTGTTGAATAATGAATATATTACAAGAACCATGCAAAGGTCAAATCAAAGCAGTGTATAAACCAGAGTGATTCAAGTCCCAACAGTTTTTAAAACCAAGGTTTTAGCGAGTCAGCGAGAAAGGAAAAAAATGCCTGAGTACTTCATTTACATTTTATATTTCCTTTATGTGAACATTACTGCTATAATGTTTCTATCTTATATTATACTGAAACAGACTTATCTAACTTGTTGTATGGTATTTGTTCTATATTACTTACATTTACTGTATTGTTGCTTATAAGTTAAATGCAGGACAAAGGAATACAATAAACTTTAAAAACTAGATTAGAAATGGCATAAAATCAGCAAAACTATATCAATCTAGGCCCCATGATGAGCTGGCATCTTATCCAGGGTGTACCCTGCTTTTTGTCCCTGTAGCCACCTGGCATAGGCTGCGGCAGACCTGTGACTCACAAAGCGAATAGGAAAATAAATGAATGGATGGATATACCAATCTATTATATTTTTATTACTTGTTTCCTTGCTAAATGGGGAAATAAATTTCCAGTATACGTATGTCTGTCCAAGTAATTAACTGGGGCTACACCGCTCCACTCCACTGCTACAGTAAATTAAAACCACCAATTATAGTGAAATAGAACAGGAAACAGTGACTTTTTTTACTCCTGCGCAAAAATGATCATATAGACTAGTAAAAATGCAGGGTGAGAAAGGTGAACACCAATACAACGGCAAAAAAATGACCATAATTCACAGACCTATTCTCTTTAATTTGCATCTTTGTTCACTTACATTTTAACTCTTAATCAAAAAATAAAAACTTTATTTCTGAGGTAGAAATGAACTATATCGGAACAACGGGAAATGAATGAATGAATGAATGAATGAAGACAGTGATTTAAGCATCTCAGTCTGAACTACTTTTATCTTTCCTTACAGATTGTTGAAATTGCATTTGATGTTTATTCTGTACCAAAATGTATTTCTCTACAAATTAGCATAGCAGCCTTAATGGCTCCATGAGACAGTCATAAACATTGTGCACTCTTGCTTCTTAGGTCTTTAATAAAATATGAAGCAAGATCTCAAGCTAGATTTCTTTAAGATTTTTAAAAAAATAGAATTTCTCTCATTTCCAGGACAGTGAGATCTCAAGTTTAAAGACGTAACAAAAACTACCAATCTGCTGCAGAAATTCCTTTAAACTGTCATCTAATTTAGGGCTCTTCAAGAGTTCAGGCATCTCCACAACATGAAATAATTTGAAATCAGAGTCATGCTCTTAGCCCTGAGGGTCTAAGAGGGGGTAAGAGGGTGACAGAACATCCGTACTGTCCTTGTTGGCTTCCAGGAAATGACTACAGGCAGAAAAGACGCTGTAAAAGCTTGAAGAGAGGCCGGCGATGTCTGTGGAGATATAGGGAAGGACACCCGGTGTGGCCTGGTTGTAGTAGGTGATCTGAAATGAAACACATTGGGTCATGTAGCGTCAAAAACACTGTCTGTCCATTGCTTGGCTTTAGTTTAGCATTCATATTTTGCTTGTTGGAATGCAGGAAAGTGCCAACAGCATCCATGATTGCTTAACAGCTTGTTTTTAATCAGACCAACCTTGGTGACAGTAGTGGACTCTTCCCAGATGGTGAAGCCAGCACAGAGAACCTCTCCCCTGGTGTAGTTCTCGGTGGGAGGGTGAGTAGGCAACGTGACAGAACGCAGAGCAATCAGATATGGATCACTGAGCAGGACAAACCAGGATAACGTCATGAGACTTTATGAAAGAACAACCAGGACGTAGTGACACAATAACATAGAGGTGGAATATAAGGTGGAATAAGAAATAGGAATAGAATGGGAAAGAATCAAAATCAGCAACGTATTTATTATGTAGCATGTCACAACACCTGATATCACATGGCTTCCTCCGAGATGCCAGTAAGATAAAGTCCTTGCCTTTGCCCCCTTTACTGACAGATGGTGTGGCTACACGGTAAATGGTGTCTTCCTCATCCGCCTCGTTGATCACCTCACACTCCCTACAGACAAGGAACAAAGAGTATGTGATGCAGATATAAAGGTGTGAAACTGAATTAGCTTTATGTCTCACACTGCCATACTACCCCTTAACACAAATACTGTAGGTAATTCTGTAACTTTTTGTAAAAGAACACATTGCTTACAAGTGAAAGATGTTCAAAAAGAAATCTCGCTGGATTTTGGTTTGCGCTCAAAAAGGAAAATGTGGAATAACATCAGGGTATCGTTTCAGCATATTCTGGTGATTGTATGCTACTGACTTATAGTGCTGGTCCCACTCTTTTCTCCTCCTCAGGTCTGACAGCAGATGGAATGTCTGCTCTGCTGGCACATTGACATACTTCTCCACCTTAAAACACAGCATGCCATTCTCCTCCAGTGTGTACAACCTGACCTAAGAATGGAGCACATCCACAAAAAAGAAAGTGGGGATCAGTGTGTAAAAAGAATTTGTGAAAGTGTAATTAAAATTCTGCTTCAGGCAGCATTTTCTGACATTCTGATTAATTCCATAAGTTATGTCACATGCACCAGCCACAGACCTGTCCAATAGAGAATAAATCAGGATGTATGGTGGCATTACGGCAACAGTAATTAGTTTCACAAGCTCAGTCTTACAATGCAAATACAAGCAATACTGACCTTATTCTTCTCTGTGGTTAATACCCAGTTGTTTCTGGTATCCATTAATTTCAGGGCAGATACATTATTGTAGCTCAGGTACATCTGAAAAACACAGGGCTTCTTCATTTCTCGCATGCAGTGGTAATATCTAATAAGCCTTGCTAAACCTACATACCCCTGCCTGATATTGCAATACCTGGTTACTTGGATCCCAGGGAACAGACAGAGGCACTTCTGTTTGCTTGCAGGAGATAATGTATTTCCTGTAAAACATGCAGAGCACAGAAATTCAGATTCAGGGACAACAGAACCATCTGAAAACCAGGTTACTGTGAACCTGTTCTCATTCTAAGAATGACTCACCACATTTGGTTATCAACTACAACACTAAGATTATAGGCTACTGGAGGCTGGACATTTCACAGTTGAACAATGAACATATTATTCTTGCCAGTTTGTACGAGTCTGGTCAGCTCTGATACTGCTCTGCCAAGTCATGTGCTGTTGCAGAATATTATAAGTAATGGATTCTGTAGAACCGCACTGGAAAAACAAAGCTGTGACGACTTCCACTACTTCGTAATGTGATATGTTCTACAATCTACGATCCGGGCTTGGGACTGGCCTAAGGTTGACACTGGCTTGACGCACGCGCTCTACCATCCCTGGTCTATGAGATCTCTCACATATTCTGTTGTGTCTGTGTGTAATACCAGTTTATTACATCCCGCAAAGGAGTTATGTATTGTAATTGTCAGCGTCTGTGTGTTCGTCCATCCACCAAATATCTTCACAACCATTGCAGATAGAAAGATGAAACAAAAAGCACATTACTCGGGAAGCAAAGGGAATGAAAATAATAGTAATAATCAGTACTTTAATTGTCCCTCTTGGGGAAATTCTTTTTACACTTCACACTATATTTGTTAATTACACACACAAGACCTATGAAAGTAGGTCAGGGTAAAATTTTGAATTCAGGGGTGTTGCGGGATGTTGCAGTCTGTGACTGCCAAGTTTTTAAATTGCCTTGGGCTTACAGGTGCAAGAAACTTGAGAGCACTGCAACACATTGACAGTTGGTGTGAAGCGTCTAGTGAAGCCACTTATTGCTGCCAGGATGTCAACCTTTTTTCTGAGATAGACAGGTAGGACAGATGTCATAGGAGAAACCATCACAGGAGTTAATCCAGATGGAGATAGATCTGTGATATTTTTTCAGTTCCTTTAACAGCTAAACATAGTGCTACTTTCACTGTTTTTACCAATTCTGCTTAAACTACTCACAGAATTTCATGAACGACGGTGGAAAGGTAGAGTATGTGTCGAAGGAGAAACATTTACATTTTAAATGTTTGAGGGCAGCCATTTTTATGGCATACATTTCCTGTTGGAGACTGAATGAATTTAGAATGGAAATAGATGACAGTGTAGTGAGTCCTTCAGGAGAAAGTAAATATGGTTTATCTTTTGCATATGGATCAACGTTTATACCAACAGCAGCATACATATTTACATTCAGCCATGTCCGGCCTCTGATATATCAGTAGGCTGCGAAAGAATTCTCACGGTTACAAACCTATCAAGACGAATCTTCTTTCTGGCAATAGCTTCTTGATAACGTCTTTTTCCATCCTGTAAAACATGGGAAAATCTTATGCTGAAATTTGTGCAAAAAAATGCTCATTCAGTGAACTTTGTGCTCAAAATGTGCTTTTTTGCAGCTTGTTGTTTACTGTAGATCAAGGGACTTGACCCGTCGACAGAACACTTAGAAAACTTACCACTGGTTCAGGTCGTATCCGTGGCAACGTTCTTTGTTTTCTGTCACTGTCCAGCACCTCAAAAGTCATAAAAGCACTGTTTATATGGCGTAGAGGTTCTCCACCCTGGTAGGCCTCGGCACACACTCCCACCTCCATGCTGGAGCAGGCCGTGTAGGAAGACATAAAAACAAATGCTCACAGATGCACAATACAAAAACACTAAGACTGCCAATGATTAAGCAGTGGAGATGCTTTTACAACATCTGTTAGATGAGTTACAGTATTATCATTTGTATGAGTGAGGATTTGTTGTGATGTGCAGAGAACTACCTGTGCTTGAATGCGTTGTTGACGATGGCTTTCAGCACCAGTCGATCACCGATATGAGAAGGGCCACGAAAATGAAACATGTCTATGCTCCTCAGGGTCGGGTGAGCCTTACACAAGCGACTAGATAAGAATAAAAGAAAAATATTGAAGATACAGTATTTGTCAGCGTTTTGAACCTAAGTTGGGAAACAACGTCTTACAAAACTTATTAGAATTTCTGAGACTAAAACAGATGTTACCCAGGCCTTGCATCTCAACATGTTAACTGTCATGGTCCCAGTTCCAGTTTTCCCTCCAGTCCTGTTTCCTGAATTCACTTCACAGGTTCCACCCTACTTATGCTCTGCTTAGACGTCAGCTTGCTGCCAGATTGTCATCGACTCATCCTACTCTCCAGCTTTCTTGGACTTCCTGGAATTTTTTTGCCTGTTTGTCCTTTACTTGCCTGATCTTTTAACAACCTGGATTTTGATTATTAAAACTATGAATGTGGACTTCTCCCCTGGTGTACTGCAATTGGGTCCTAACCTCACCAGTGTCAGTAAGAGATTAACATGATCTCTATTGTTTGCTCAATCCATGTTAATACTTAAGTATGATAAAGGGATATTAGGGTTGTTGTTTTTTGTTGAACTACGTTTTTATGCCAGGTATAACGATGTCCAGCAATTTACTAGATTTATTTTCAGCAGAGACTCTACCATGCCATAATACCACTGCTATTTCTCTGGAATAGACATAGGCTTGCTCTCAAATCTTATGAAAACTGCACTATAACAGGTGTTGCTATGCCTGCTTTCTCAAATTTACCCTTTATGCGAGTCTAAGAAAGTGCTGGCTGTAATTTTGATCCTGTCATCAAACTTGGAAAGAAATTACATGAAATATTCTTCAAAATATCAAATTACTACTTCAACTTTAACTTTTCGACTATGAGCTTGTTGAACACCTCGCTGCAATCGTAGCAACATTCTCCATCCAGGCCATGATCTGGCCTCCAAAGGTGCTGACTTGGTGGTTGGCATGCGGGGGAAGCACCAGCTCCACACTCTCCACTCGCGTCCGCTCGGCTGGCACTGCATCCTGGTACTCCTGGCATTCTCCTGGTCAGAGTACAAAAAAGGAGCTTTAGTCAGTCACATTTCAAATAGCACAGCCGCCTGGCCAAGAGCAGTGTTATGAAGCCCTATTTTTAGCGCATGTACCCAGTTGAGCTGTGCTGCTGCTCAGTAGGTCTGTAATGATCTCAGCGTGGATGAGCCTCATCCTCCTCCGCTCTGCTGCCAGGCTGTACTCCATCTGCTCAGTTTGTGTGTGAGGAATCATCTGCTTCAGCTGTACCTGTAAACACACACACACATGCACACATAGATGCATGCACACACGCACAAACACCGACAGACAGGATGAAGAAGCAGCTTTCATAAAATGGTCCACAGATTTTTCTCATTGTCTCTTACTTTCCCAGCTTCAGTTCGTCTGGCAACAAAGGTAGCAAAGGCATGGCAAACATTCCACTGGCTGTCAGTGTAAAGGTCCTCACAGGTCACCAATATACCCACCTGAAAAGAGCAGAATCCATTCATTTATTAATTTATTCATTCAAAGTATAAGCACAACAAACATTTACTATGCTGACAGAAAAAAAAATGCACACCAACCTCCATACTGGACGTAAAGGCTCTGTTGACCTTGGCTATGATGTTGACTACTTTCCCCACCCTGAAGTAGATGCAAACAGACGACACTCTTTACTATCAACATGGAGAAGTGATTGTGGTGTCAACACAAGCTCAACATCTCTGCCATGACAGAAGTTCACTTGATTCTATGAGTTTGTCTATTTTTCTGTGATAGTGACAGGAGACATCAAGGCCAACCTTTCACTTTAGCAGCTACTTAGTAATATTCCATGAGGAAATCTAAAACTGCCTTTGTTAATTAGTTACTTACATGAACACATGTATTCAAAAACTGGTTAGGCTTTCATCAATTTTGAATATTTTGGTGATGATTTCACATTCAACTTTGGTATTTTTTTTAAATACTTATAATCGAGAACAACTTAACTCGAAAATACCTGTGCCTGTATTTTATTCTTTTATGTTTTGTGTTTATGTCCTGTTATTGTTTCTGGTAAGTTTTACGAAATGGCACTTCTGTATTAAGAGCAGTAATGCCATTTAAATGACATCAATTGGCAATTACAGATTGAAATTTAATAAATAATGACAGGAACGATTTAACTTACGAACAATCTCTCGGAATCAATTGTGTTCACATGTTGAGGACTATCTGTGCTGACATATTTTGTGTGTTTGCATATTACTCTT
The DNA here is from genome assembly GCA_013358685.1 of Antennarius maculatus. Classification (NCBI taxonomy): domain Eukaryota; kingdom Metazoa; phylum Chordata; class Actinopteri; order Lophiiformes; family Antennariidae; genus Antennarius; species Antennarius maculatus. Next base: position 9,157,542 of record CM023610.1, on the reverse strand, counting down.
TAGGTTATCCCAATTGTAAATGCACACACTATGGCCTGTCTCTGTGACCTGGTTATTCTCTGAAAGAAATGACTTGGTAGCTGCTTTGAGAATAATGTCTTACCCTATAGTGTGCTCAAAATGGATATCGTCCACAGAAGCAGTAATACAGGAACAACCTGCATGTCTCTCTGCTGAGAGAGGAGAGATTACACAGATATTTAGCTGTGAATGAGGAGAGATAACATGTTTGTAAGTTATAAGGGTATACAGAAACAGGAAACACTTGATTTCCCATCACAGGCATTTAAATGACCAAGCATAATTCATTCATTCACTTTCTTGAAGTCAGTAATCGTCTCTTCTCTGTCTGTTAAAGCACTTTGTCATGTCTGCTGATCTGATTAAGTGCTATATACAGTAAATAAAGGTTGATTGACTGATTGATTCTTCAGCCACTCATCCTGATACGGTTCATGAGTTTATGCTGGAGCCTATCCCATGTGACTATGGGCAGAGGCCGGGTACACCCTAGATGAGCCGTCAGTTGATTTCAGGGCTACAAGAGAGACAAACATCCATTTATATGCTCAGAGTGACCAATCTACTCATGTTGAGTGGGGAGATGTATGAGGTTGGAGAACAGAACCCAGTCAGACTCAGGGAAAACATTCACATTTCATACAAAAAGGCCTCAGGTAGAATCAAACCCTGGATCTTCTAGCTGTGAGGCAACAGAGCTACCCACTGCATCACCGTGCTGCCCTGAAGAATGATGATGATGGCAATCATGATGATGATTCAGATTGTCCCCGTTTATTCCAGTACATGTACACATAATGTTTGATGAAAAACTACCAATTTTTATGCCTCAGAAATTCTCAACTGAGACAAAATGATCCTAAATTTACAGAATGGATCAAAATTCGACATGTAACCATGGAAACAAGAAAAATACAATGACAAAATCCTGAAGCAGCTGAAGACATCACTGCAGTACTTGGTTGTTATGTGTAAAATGTTTCATAAAACTACAGGTTTTGTTCAGCTCTGGAAAGAAAACAGGACCCCCTCCTGACTCTGTGTCAGGATTAGTAATCTATCACAGGAAGTACAGTTACAAAGAGACACTTTTTATTGTTTCATGTGGTCTACACAGCACTAAAATATATGAATGCATGTTGTGTTGCCTCCATGACGATATAAATGTGTCAGTAATCATAAATTTCTGTATACATTAATTAGTTAGTTTCATACCATATCAGTAGGCAAGCCATTTTTAAAGCAATGTTGAACTCAGAAATCTTTTGCATTAATGTGATTCAAGTGGCTTTAAATTAACCTTGTCATTATTTTATCCCTAATGTATGAATTAATTTTTCATAAAATATTCGATACTGAAGACTGCGACGTTCGTGTGAACTGACATTCTCTACGCAGTAACTGACATGTCAGATTATTTCCCATAATGACTGAAGATTTTATCCTTATCAAACAAGTCTGATTCTTAATCTGTAACAGAGTTAAGTGATTCATCTGTTATGTTGTTACTGTGAAAACCACAGTTTAATATAAATATTTTAGCTTCTGAAACTGAGTGTTAATTTTGACGGATGCAGACGAACTAGTCATGGGGGAGCATAATTTTTGAAGATCATTATTCAATGCGAGGTCAAGACGAACTCAAAGCTAAATCCAGGGTATCCAACCCTTGTTCAGCAAAACAGGAAAAGACCTATCACAACTTGACAGACAAGTGCACACTCATACACTAACAACACAATAATTCAAGAATGTCATCGAGGTTTCAGATACCGTGTCTAGAATCACTCTCAAAAAACACTATTTGAATCGGCAGTGCTAGATTTTGTATCCATTGTTCCAACTAGAACACTTCAATATATATACAGGAAATTGTTTGACAACTGTGATGTACTGTATGCTCAGCGTTACTTACAAAAATGTGAGAAGTTTCTGATACAGTATAATTATATTATGAGCAACATGCTGTGATCTAATTAAAACTACTCATCTATAACTTACATTTTATTTTGAAAGTGAGTTTTTATGGTGTTTTCCTACCAGATAAGCAGGCTGTGGAGTCCATCCACTTCAACAGCTGTCCAACACTTAGCTCTCCACAGTGGTTGGCATGACAGGGCAGCACGATCTGGCTCATCTTCACCTCGGTGGGGTTCCTGTACCCTTCCTCACTCTCTTGAGCGAACAGAGGATCTTCAGCGTGTTTAACCTCCAACATTGTAACTCAGAGCTACACTAACAAGAGACAAAATACTGATTACAATAGAACAAGTAAAATGGTCACATTGACATTGGCTCATAATCTGATGATGAAATAATAATCAGCACTACCTGTCATCCATATGTACACAAAGTACGTAGTTACAACATCACCGTAAGTGTACAAATGATTGGAACCTAACTCACTGAACAAAACAAAGTCAGCAAAGTTAAGCTTGGATCAAATGTGTGGTTACATTAGTTGTAAACAAAGGAATGACGCAGAGGCAGTTGCATCAAATATTGAATACAGTTAATGCGTACTGAACTCAGTAATCCAAGGAGCAAAATAAAACGTCACTTTCACATTTAATTTCCTATATTTATCCTCCTCCAGCAGACTTTATACAGTACTTTATTTACTGAGTTATTGTGACGGTTAATTAAGATCAGATATGACTGAGATTCATTAAGAGACTTTAATCGAATAAAAAAAATCCACTTTGGTTACAGCTGTTTTCACCCACAATTTAACTAATTAACAACTAAACAAATAATTTCATAATTTTTTTAAGACTTAATTTTGTTGACTAACAAATCTTAAAAGTGCTGAATCAGTGAGTAGAAGTGCTGCAATTTAAGACGCTTTAAATAATCTGTAACTCAGTTCATCTGTGGAATTGCTCAACATTATCCCCTAGTAAAGGATCAGGACAAACTTTACTATGTAAATTTTGAATTTCATGGCGTTAAATCTTAATGAATGCAAATGATAAACGCGATATATTAATTCTGTCCAAAAAATTGTATTTCAAGATCAGCTGAAAAATGAACGACTTCAAGGCAAACTATTTTCGTGGTGACTTTTTGTAGGGGTTCTGGGGTCTGACAATAACTTTGTACCCCAGCGGGACGTAGAGGTCAGCTGACTTTCATGTTAACTAAACCAGACAGAAACTGACCTTTCCACTGACCTCCAGAGAAATCACACATTCTCGGGTTGATTATGAAGGCAACTTGTTATTCTGCAGAAAAGAGTAAACTGACAAAGAAGTTCCAGCCTTACCCAGTGTGCAGACCACAGTTGATGGCGTGTTGGAGATAACGTGCCAACACACGCAGGAAACAAAAATGAACGCTGACTGTCAAATTGCAGCTCGCACCGGAACTTTAACTCCTTTCCCCCATTCCTCACCAGCATTCACGCTCAGCCACGGCGACGGAGTCCCGCAGCTGGAGGGGGAGAGACCCCGGGGGGCCGGGCCCGTACTTAAGGTGGAACCGTCGGGACCTCAAGTCTAAAGGCTGATTTTCATTACTGTGTACAGGAAATGGGGTGAATGATTGAGAATAGAGAGAATAGTCATCTTGTGTTTCATTGAGTACTTAAAAAGAAACAAAGAAATAAACAAAAGCTGAATTCGCGTGTGCGCTTTAAATAAACATTATCTTCATTTTTTTGGGTTTGATGAGGTCAACACTTCTCGTTCCCACAGTATAACCAAGATGAACTAAAATAATCTCACCCGTAAATCAGATGGGCTCCAGCAACCCCCATTGCCCCGCGAAAGCAGAATAAGCGGCCAATAAGATGAATTAATGAACTACAATAATCGGAAAAACAAATTATGTGTCCCTTTAGGTCGAAATATATTGACATATTACAGTCAACGCAATATTGTTTTTGTAAATAAGAATAATCATGTGAGGGCTCAAAAGAAATACAAACTTCGTCTGTATCCACTAATTAAGAGGTTAAAGGACGTTTCAGGGCAACAAAATTTGGTATCGCATAGGTCTCATAATAATAGTATTTAGATAATAAATAGGTTGCTATAGACAATGGAAGTCTGGCACTTATGTAACATTATTGTATTGTAACATGTTGTATAGGGACAATAACATTAAGTTTGATTTCTAACTCGCGTATTGCAAAGAAATTCTTAATTTTATCTTAATTTCATTACACTAATTGGAACCGCAGCTAACGACGTCAAATCGGTAAACTAGGAATCCAAAAGGCAGACCTTAAAGCAAATACCGAGCTCTGATTGGCTGCTTGCAGCATCGATCACGCAGCCCCGCCTCTTCCCTCCGGACCATGGTCGGTTGAGTCGTCGTCGGATTGAGCAAGAGTGTGGTTGGAGTGCGAAAGGGTCGCGGCCGCGATGATCTGACAGATGAAATAGGGAAAAAAGAAGCAGAAAGGCGGGCGTCCTCCCACATAAAACAATGTTTCCCAAAGGTAAAGGCACCCCGGTGCCGTCGGACGGCCAGGCACGAGAAAAGTAAGCGTATAAATATTTATTATTGTGTGTGCTCGCCTCGCAAGTTTTTCCTCTTGCTCTCTGTTGTTCGCTGGACAGGCTAGCGAGAGGCGATTTCCTCCTGCCGAGAATGGAATTGAATGAACCGCCTTGTCTGCTCGCCATTCCTCACCTAAGCCGTGTTTATGCTACATTTGACTTATTCTAGTCTCTTTGCATTTTTCTCCCGACTGATTTTGACTACAGTTTGGTTGTTTTTTTAAACGGCAGTTGTCTCGTATTTTTGCGTGTATTCAGTCGATATCACGGGGAGGAGAAAACAATAACATCGCGGCGCCACACACTACATTGTTTCCTCCGGTGCGCTCCCGATCGGCTCCGTCTTCACGTCCCCCTGTTCCATCAGTGCCACCAGGATCCTGCACCCAGCTAAAACAGCAGGCTGCTGCTGGCTTATTTTACGTTTCACATCACGATGTTACATTTCACTGTTGCTCCACCACTTGAACCTCTTCATTGTGTTGTTGGTCTTTATGTTCCGACTGGTGCGCACAGCCTTCTTTACCAGCCATTGTGGAGAAGGCCTGTAACGACTCCAGTGAAGATTTTAACATGCTGTGTGGTGTTTCATTTGACCAGTTTATTATAATATTATAAAATGATCTTTTGTCCATTCAGGTTGGCTTTGTATGTCTATGAGTATTTGCTACACATAGGAGCTCAGAAGTCTGCACAGACCTTTTTATCAGAGGTATGTTCAATTTTAAATAAAAGTGCAACAATACAAAAATGTTCCTTTTGCAATTAAATGATTTTATTACATAGGGATATGATAGATATGCTGTTTTAGTTACAACATTATGAATATATTTAAATGACATAAATTAATAATCATTGAAATCTCCATGTCCTAGATCCGATGGGAGAAGAACATCACACTTGGAGAACCTCCTGGATTCTTACACTCCTGGTGGTGGTAAGGAAAATGTTTAAGATCTCCGCGACTGCAAACATGTAGTTTTCTTTTGTTTTGTTTGGTGTCGTTTGCTTCATGATTTGTCTTGTCCACAGTGTCTTCTGGGACTTGTATTGCGCTGCACCGGAGAGGAGAGAGACATGTGACCACTCCAGCGAAGCAAAAGCCTTCCATGATTATGTGAGTGCTGATTAAACAGGCAACTGTTGCACATGTGGCTCTGTCTTCTGCTAAAGATGACAGCAGGTTTTCAGCTAAGGCTAAGAAATGGTGTAAATAATGTGCCTCACACTTCGGTTGTGCAATCAGTCCAAATTTTTAGTTGGAACTTGCAGAGCAATACAGAGGGCCATTTCAGGTTAGTGTGATTCTGTTTTAGTTTGAAGTTGGGCTGCATTATATGGGAGAAAATATCGAGAAAGTGACATTGCAACATTTTCAAATAATAGCAGCCTGACACAATAACAACATAGTAGAAAATCATGGCTTTCAGTCAATGACTATAGCTGTTTTGTAAGGAATTGATCATTCTGTGTCTTTTTTTTTTTTTTTTATTCAAGCTGTCTCAGAGACAAACATCTCTTGGAGCTTGATCGCGGAAAATGAGAACCGTGGCAGTTTTCTTTTTATATCAAGTAGAAAGAAGGTGTACCACAATGTGTTTTGAGTTAATTAGCCTTAGGCATATTTAACATGGCGCAATCTGCAATGTGTCTGTACTGTAATGTACATTGCAGTGTTGACGCTGAAAGGATCATTTGTCTTGTACTAGGCTGAAGAACTACGATTCATCCCAAAACGAAGTGTGGTTTCTCCTTTGTTTAGCTTCTTCAGTTTGAATTCTGAAGGTCTTTTTGGATTTCCCACGACCTATTTTTATATCAGTATAAACTACCTAAAGGAAATTGAGTCCATAGTTTTTATACCACCAATCATTCTACCCTGCCAGTGGGTCAAATGCGTCGTCCAACAATGAGTTTATAAGCTTCTGAGAAGATGATGCTGATGTCAGCATATCCTGCGTCAGACCTGTCCGGCGCTCCACCCTCATCTATTCCACGGCCAAGCCCCTGGCCTCAGCTGTGTGCGCTGAAATTAACTCAGAGTGTATTCTGAAGAACTTCCTCATACACTCAGCTACATTTTGACTTGAACCTTCTGTTGCCCTGATGTTTCTGAGCCCAGGTACACGCTGACATACTTCCTGTGCGGTAACAGAATGGATCCACTGTCTTTGTCATGCAGGACAGGTGTCCCTCCAGATGGTGACACTTACATGGTTGTATGGTATTGGTGCTTTGTATCCTGATTACTGTGACATTTTAGCAGCATGTAGAACCTTGTTTCCCAGTCTTTGTTAGCATTGCTGCATTGTTTTGATCCTTGTTATTTTCTGACCTTTTTTTTTTTTTTTTTTTTAGTTGAGATGAGGAAAGCCGTGATGTATTTTAAATGAAGACACTTATTCAGGTTTTGCTGTATCAGCACAATCAATGAAATATTTTTGAGGAGAGGGAGGTTTGCTCTCAGGATGATATACAGCCATTTTTCCCAGCTAGGGGGTGATGTATGGGCCCATATGGGGTTGAAATGGTGCTGATGCTCCTGGTCTTGGCAGAAAGAGACATTGCGCTGACAGACCTCCTGATTTGGGGGGGTGACCTGGGAGTCAGTAGACGGACTGCAGCGTGACTCTGTCCTTTTAAACGAAGTCTGTCCTTATTATTCAATCTCCTACCCCCCACCAAAATGGCATGCATTTTCTTTGCACCTGGCATTTAATCATCTAGCCTGCTTTATCATAATTGGTCGCAATTACTGTAATTGCTGTTTGATTGCCTGTTTTTGGCGTCTTCTGTTACGTGTTACATTGCAGAACACAGGAACAATGTCACAGATGTCCGAATTTTGCAGAAATTATATTTGAAATCATTAATTACCATAAGTTACCCGGCTTCACGCCCCCCATCGACTGGGATAGGCTCCATCGACCCATGACCCACGACGGCGGAAAAAGCAGGTTTGAAGATGAATGAATGAATGAATGAATGAATGGATGAATGAATGGATGATTACCACAGTGTTCTTAAAATTCTCAATTTAAAGACGTGACAAGAATCTGCAGTTGTTCAGCGTTTTCCTGTTCCTGTTCCTGTTCATAACGTAGAAAGTGTTGGATTGAACTGATGGTTGCCTTTCCCTCTGAATCCGGTGCATCTGTTCATCTGTGGATCCTGTGGGGGTCAGTCGAATGTGTGTGTGTGTGTGTGTGTGTGTGTGTGTGTGTGTGTGTGTGTGTGTGTGTGTGTGTATGTGTCTGTGGACACCAGCCCCTTGGATCCGTGTCTTTGTCTAGGTGTGGGGGGAGGTGAGCGCTGCTCTGTTCGCCAGTGGTCGTAAAGCCCCCCCCCCCACCCTCCAGTGGGTCAGATGAACGCTTCCCCAGGGACCCGTCGCCATGGTGTCAGCGTGTGATTGATGGCTGTCACAGAGCTGAGGGACAGACTGGAAAACAAGGGAAGGGGAGTGGCGCCGTGGCATATGCCCAGTATCCAGCACCGCAGACGAGCTTGGGGGGGGGTGAGGGGTGGAAGGGACCTGCGAGAAGTCACGAGAGACAGAGAGAGCATCCAGTCGGGGTTTGGAGTGGGTTTTATGATGTTGATTGATGGTTAAACATTTACAAGCTAAACACAGGGGCTGGTTCCTTTTTAGTGTCGCCTCCAGTGGAAGAAGTGAGGACAGGAAGAGCGGGCGAGGTTGGTGGGGGGTGGGGCTGGCAACTGGGGTGGTCTGTGCTACAACTCAGTTTAGTCTTTACATCCAAAAAATATTCTTTCTTTTCCCGTTTCTGCTTTTTTTCTTCTTCTTTTACACCACGACCTCCTGGTCGCTCCAGTCTCCACCCCCACCCCCGTCTCCCTTTCCTTATTTTTTTTTTCTCACCCATGTGTTCCCCTCTCACCCTCTCTCCCTTTGTTTTTGAAAGGAGAGCAAAAGCACATCCGCTGCTGCTCCGGCCTTCAGTAACGCCCCCCCTCAGTGATTCAAGAATTCAGGGAAATATAGTTGGCTTTGGCTTATTGCTTGTGCACACACTGAGTCATTGTGTGTGTGTGTGTGTGTGTGTGTGTGTGTGTGTGTGTGTGTGTGTGTGTGTGTGTGTGTATGTGTTTTTTGGAGGATGTGTGGGGGGGTTTCGAGTCTGTCTTTAAAGAGACTCCCTGGGGAGTTGTAAGGAGGACCCCAGACAAGAGCATCGTGGCCCCGGGCCGGGCCCAGACACACGCCCCCTTCCTGTACCACAGAGCATTCTGGGAGACGGGGTGTGTTCTGTCTGAACGCAGCGTCGGCTCGTCTTTAGGACGGTCGAACACGTCACAGCTCTGTCGTATCCCCGCTTCATTTATTTGAAACGGAGCAGAACAGTTCTGTATTGTTTTAAACAAGCTATAAATTATGGATTAAAAAGATCAACTTCCTCCTCCAGAGAGAACTGATATTTTTCATTAAAAACACAACACCCACCCTCCTGGCGCTGAAGAGTTTACTACTTAGTTAATGACTCCCAGAGGAGTATCTCACATTTATAATAATGAGGACTGATATATTTAAAGAGGGGCTTTAATGAAAAAAAACAAAAATCAGTGAGTCATCGTCAGTATACTTAAAAAGTACAATGAAAGATTCTTTCTTTGCATCTGAGATTCCTTCAGTTTTGTGCTGTTTTAAAACATACAAATCAAACGACATCTGCAGTTATCTGCTATGCTAATAAGGGAATGACATCACTGTGTGAGTGAGTGTGTGGTGGGGGATTGGGGGGGTCTGAATGGGGTCGCATGGCAGGAAGTTACAAAATACTGTTGGTCATGAATTTTGTGGAGGTCAGAACTTTGAATAAGAAGCTAAGTGTTTAATGAGAACTGAAGGCAGCGGCAGCAGTATTATGTTGACAAGTGGCTTGCAGCCCACTTCTGCTGCATATATTTGAAAATGTTTTATATATTTGGATTATGTAGATAGATACCCAGAATCCACCTGTTTGGCTCGGCGAGCAGGTTAGACAGACAAATTACTGAGTGACTTCTTCCTCGTCGATGGTTACGTCTTGAAGGATGGGATTGTAAATCTAACTTGCGTGTGGATAACTTGTTGGAGAGTTTAAATTCCTGCAAAACGGGTGCAAATGAGTTTGTTGGTAATTTAACAGGCTTATGTCAGTTCACTCCGAATGCAGCGCTGTCGTAGACATCAGATCAGATGTACATGAGATGCATCAGGCATGTCTACAAACTTTCAGTTCATTGGAATACCTTTTAAATACCATTATCATGACTCAATAGATATTAACAGTCATGTCATGTACTAATTTAATTTCAGGAAGATATTCTATTTAAATTAAATGTGTTTTGACGTTATTGCAGGGGTCTAGTTTTAGGTTACCTGTCATCAGAAGGTCAGCGTTAGACCAGAACATTGAATAAACCAGAGGACACGCTATAACTGACTTACGGTCCAACCAAAATGTGCATGATCTACTTCAGCAATGCATCGTGAGTGGAATGTACCAAATGAGATGAATAACTAAACGTTTGTTAAGGAGTGTCTCCTCTATTAATATCGTCTGAAAAAAACAGGTAATACATTAAAGGAGCCAGAGGGTGTTCTGGGTAATAGTTCAGTAGTGAAATCAGCTGCCATGTCATTTGCATTGTCTCCAAACAAATGAAAGTCACGTGTGCTGATGCAGGCGGTGTTTGTGGAGGAGGCCATTGTTCAGTGTGACCAGGGACACATTCCTGCAGGGGATGGGCTTATGAAGCTCTAATACCATAGTAATAAATAACCAGTAATTCTCTACCAATCAGTAAGCATTGACCCTCGAAGAGAAACACTTCATATATTAATTAACTGGTGGGATAGCTTAAGAAAATGAGAAAGGTAAAACATAAATTTGGGTTTCAGAGACTTTTAGAGAATATATACACATCATTACAAACACACACACACACACACACACACACACACACACACACACACACACACACACACACACACACACACACACCTTTTATATCTATTTTTTAATTGTTTTAATAAGGGTTGAAAGCTTTCACTCGTGTAACCTGGTGATTTTTTTGCACAGCCTGTGACACCACATTGTAAAGGGATGGGATGCGTGTGTATTGGTGTCTCGGCGGTGTTGGGGCCTGATAAGACTGTGACGCCTCTCTTCTCTCCCTGCTGTGGTATTTCACAGCGGCCTCGCAGCCTGACCAGATATAATTAGGGAGGTGCAGTCGATATCATGGACTACGTTTTAGCCAGCGGTGTCTCACAACTGCGGTGTGTGTGTGCGTGTGTGTGCGTGTGTGTGTGGTATCAGTTTTTTTCTCCCATACGTTTCCAGTGTAATTTTGGCGAGTATGAACAAGCAGCGCTGATGGAGCGCCTCACTCCGTAGCTGCTGAAAGCTACACCCACCCGTTCAGTGAGCATTAGCCCAGCTCAGATTGCTTTGGCTACAAGCAAGAAAACGCAGTCAATTATGGGCGTGTGACCGAAGCAAATGGCACATTAGTGAATTAGGGCTGTGGTTTGAGCAGGAAATTGGCTCCGTGGGCCCCTGCTGTGCAGCAGCACTCTGGAGTCACTGACTCAGTGAACCCTGCTGGTACGTATCTGATCCACTGGATCCTCAGTGAGATCAAACCGGAGGTCCACAGCAGACGTTGATCTCACGCGTGTTATGCCTTTCTTTGTGTGACTCAAGGCTGCATAGGATTCTTTTCAATGATGTCTTTTCACGATATACATATGAACTCGTTATGACTGCTAACTAGGATTTGGGTAGGTAGTTAATGTTATGCATAGGAATATAATTTAATAGCTATCGGCTTCTGCTGTTTTTTCATTACATGGTCATAAAGAAGGCATATTACTATTATTATTATTAATATCATATTATTAAATATTATTTTTATTATTTATTCATATAAATTTTTTTATTATTATTTATTTATTTTATTTATTTTTATTTAACATTTTCATTATGACCGGTTTTCAAAAAAGTTGAGATGCTGTGTGAAAGAAGAAGAAAATCAACTTTAATGATCCCCTATGGGGAAATGATCTTTTACACTCTTGCATTACACTCTTTACAGTTACATGCATATAGACATATAGAAAGAAATGTAAAACAGAATGCAATAATTGGCAATTCATTGAAACCCCATATGTGACTGAAAATTGCACAAAGACAGTAAATCAGTCGTGTTGGAACACAAAAATATTGTGTTCTCTTACTTATTTTCTACAGTTTGTCTTAAAACAGGAACAAAAGAACCAAAAAGCTGTGAAATGTTAGAACACCTGGTTGAACCTGTCAGACGTAATGACATTAACTGGAAGTAGGTCAGAAACAGGATCGGTTATAAATATGCATATGGTACGTTATTCCTTCAGAGACTTGTTTTGTGTTTGGTTTTACATATTTGCGATCCAGTCGTCAATCATTCAAAGCCAGAATCTTTTATTATGAACGTTGACATGCTGTCAGTCAATTCCTGTTCCAGCGGTAAGTTTGGTTCGTTTTCTTCCAAAGGTTCCAGTCAGCGTTGAGACGTCTGACCCTTCATTTCCTGTCACTTCACTGAAACAACTGATGGTGTTTCAGCAGCTAACAGATGTGACGTGTTTCAGCAGAATTCCACTTTCACTTTTTTGCAAACTGACATTCTTGTCATCTGTAATGACCGTCTTTAATCAAAGTGGTCATGTGTTTGTCATTTTTATAGACAAAAGTTAGAGTGTCCCCAAAGTTTTCTGAACATTTTTGAAAGGAAACCCACGGTAATATGAATTCACTGGGAGCAAAACAAATTTGTAATAACATTTCATATGCATAGTACTGTTCCATAAGTGTGTTCAGATTTCAGTCTTAAACGGATAACAGGCAAACGATTAGGCAGCTCCATAATGTCATCACCCCTAAAAGCAACAGAACCCTAAACCTACACCCTGAATCACTTTAGTGTCATTATTAGTTTGAGTTTCCCTTTATTCTACTTCTAAAACCTGTGATTTCTTCCGCGACTCATCCCCCACCGTCTCACCCAGTTTCGCGGTGATCCATCAGGTGGTGTTTGAGTTACAGACAAACGCAAGAAAGAAACTAACCCTGCTGGTGACAACATTGCCTCCTTGGTAGAGGTGATTTATCAGGTTATCTTGTGCAACACATTGACAGGTTGTGGTTTTGCTGTTGTGTCTCTTCCTGTCTTAGAGCGCAGCAGCAGCCCCCAGTCCTGTGATGGGAGGGATGCCCCCCGGCGAGGGTATGCCTGGAGGACCCATGCCACCCGGTTTCTTCCAGGTCAGCCTTTCACATACGACTACGCATACATCGGCTTCGCACCTCGATTAACCATTAAAGCGATGATCAAAACTTCCAAGCAGCTTTGCAAATGTTTCCTCTGAAGCTGTAGGTCTGGTATGGTCCGCACTGTCTGTTGTTTTCCTCAGTAAACTTGAAGTAAATAGTCACAGACTTAGTGTCTGCCGAGCCCCTCCAGTGCTGTAAACAGGCAGACGTGGCTCGGACATTTTCCCTAATGGAGAAATCGAAAGGTGCAGCACCTCCTGTAAATCAATATCTCCTGTAGATCCAAGTCCTGGCAGACAGTTGTGTGGCTCTAAGAGGTGTGATCAAGTCACAGCATTGCTCGTCGTCCACCAGACTAGCCCGAGTGAATCTAAACCCACATTCTTATAACACCCTAGAAGCCACAGAGACACAACTCATCATGCGACGGCGTTAACATCAGGAGACATTTTTACACTGATGCACCAACAGACAGACTTTCCATCCCAGAAACTGATGGAGGAGGTTCATTTAAACTCCTCGCTCCGTCAGATCCGCAACACATTGTCGGTGTTTAGTGTTGTTACGCAACTAATTGCAAAGAGTCTTAATTGATGCTGTTAAATCAGGGAAATTAGCCCTGATAACATGCTGCATGCAGCAGGCCTCTTAATGTCTTGACTGACAGGCAAAAGAGCACACGTCCTCCCCATTGCCGTCTTTACCCCCCGCCCCCCTTCTCACTCGAGGCTTCTTCATTTGCTTGCTCTGCTCAGTCTCTCCTTTACTCTGTTTGGTACATAAAGATTAGCATCTTATTTTTGTGCATTTGTTTTTTTTGGGGTTTTTTTGCGCCACACTTCAGTTCCTGCACTCAAACTGTCCTACCCTGCAGTAACCCCGCTTCTCTCTCTGCTCCTCCTCACCTCTGTTTATCACTCCCTCTTTCTCTATTTTTTTTTGTCTCATCCTCCCCACTCTCCCTCCTCTTTTCTTCCTCCTTGCTTCCTTAATTTTTGTACAATGCCACAGGGTCCTCCTGGTCCCCAGGGCTCTCCTCACCCTCAGCCTCCTCCCCCTAACAGTATGATGGGACCTCACAGTCAGGTAACACTCCCTCTCGCTCTCTTGCTCTCTCTCTTTTTCTCTGTTTTGCTATCTGCAGTCATTTGGGATCTCTGGCTCTCAGTGCTGATGCTTCATGCTTTGGCATTCGTCTCAGCTCGATGCTTTTTGCTATTGGGAAATTAGAATACTGCATCTGAATATTTTACCCTCCCTTATACTGACTTCCAATGGGGTTTTTTCTTTTTTTTTTTCTGTTTCTGTTATGTTTTTGTAGTCTTTCATGTCACCTCGCTTTGCTGGAGGCCCGAGAGGTCCCCCCATTCGAATGGGCAACCAGGTAAAGCTGACACTCATATAATAGATATAGAATACACAGCATGTATTAAAACTACTGGCTCTATGTCTAAACTGGGTCTTTGTCTCTTCTTCCTGGTAGCCCCCAGTGGGGGGACCTGGTCCTCATCCCATGCTGCCCAACATGGACCCTACACGGCCGCAAGGTATGACTGGGCATTCTATCGATTGAACCACACTTGAAGAATTATTCCTATTATTGTGTTTTTATTTGAATTGTCTTTTTTCCCCTTCAGGTCATCCCAGCTTGGGGCCAATGCAGAGAATGAGCGGCCCTCGTGGCATGGGGCCCATGGGACCTGGCCATCAGGTGACAAGTCATAGTAATGTTTTCACCTCAGAATTTTTTAAAATATTTAAATATACAGTATATATATATACAGTGTATATATATATATATATATATATTTCAAATTTAAGCTACTTCTGTGGTGTTAATATTTTTGGTTTAAATCACCGAACAAACACTTCACTATTTATACAGTATGTAAGATAATTACAGTATTTTCCGCACTATAAGGCACATCTAAGAGCCTTTAATTTGCTCAAAAAATGACGGTGTGCCTAATAATCCAGTGCACCTCGCATGAAAAAAGTTTTCAAATAGGCCATCCATTGAAGATGCGCCTTATAATCAGATGCACTTTATAATCCAGTCTGCTTTATAATCTTATATATGGGGGAAAAAAAAGAAAACATTTTTAAATATGCCTTTCATTGAAGGTGCCTTATAGTCCAGTGCGCCTTATAGTGCAGAAAATAGTGTCGATGATTTTTCACTGTCTCTTTAGAACTTTGGTGGTGGGATGAGGCCTCCACACAACACCATGGGTCCCGGTATGCCAGGAGTGAACATGTGAGCTTTTAAAAAATACATCTGTATATTGTCTCACAAGTATTCCGAAGTCATAGCATTAGCTTTTTTTAATCTTCTAATGGTCTCACTATGTAGGGGCCCAGGGACCGGTCGGCCATGGCCCAATCCCAACAATGCCAACTCTGTGAGTGCTAATGCACGCGCGCACACACACACACACACACACACACACACACACACACACACACACACACAAGTAATTGCAAAGATCTCCTCTCAGAGCTGCTGAAGGCTAATGTGATCCAAGTTGTAGCCTGTGATGTAATTGTAGTATTATGTGTCACGGTTTCCACAGGCAGCAGGAGAGACGACTGTAATGCTATTAGGATGATCAGATGATGACATTTTGAAGTATGGAGATGTTAGCACTCACCCGTGTTTGCTTTGGTTTCAGATGCCTTACTCCTCACCTTCTCCTGGCGCATACGGGGTGAGAATTTACCTCACACCCACATATGGATTTAACGTTCGGAAAACAACATTTGAAAGACAGAATTTACATTCAATTTTGTAAAATATGTCTTTTTTTTGTCCCTAGGGTGCCTCTGGGGGTGGGGGACCACCAGGAACTCCCATCATGCCCAGCCCTGCAGGTTGGTGCTTCTTTAAGCCAAACTGTCAATCAGTACCCATTTCATAGATTATCCAGCACCAAAATGTATGATCAAATGTTTTCCAGATTCTAATAACTCTGGTGACAACTTGTACACCATGATCAACACTGGACCTGGCAACCGAAATAATGTGAGTTCCTTTTCATCACTCGTATGTTGCTGAAAAGGCAGAATAATCATGTCTTTATTGAAGGTAGACCTTTGTACTGTTGAATTTGTCAGCACTGTCGATAAAGTGATTACACCTGATGTAATATCTTACCAACTTCCCATACTACTGTTTATCTTCTATTTTTTTTTCCGCAAATCAGGAAATCACAATCACTTTTATGTTAAAATGTTTGGAACTGTTATTTATTGTGCAAATTATTTTTGGAACAATTCATCTGATCATTGACTTCAAAGTTTGGTGATTCTAAGAGATCAAGATTTTGGTGGAATCCACTGGATTTAGTCAATTTGTTTTATGTGTTATGTGACTTTTGTATTTTTATTTATGTGATTATATGTGAAATTTGTGTTGCTGCAGAAGACCTCAGTGGGATATGCCTGGTTAAATAAAGGCTAATGAATATATTTTTTATGGTTAGGACTAGACTCTCCTAAAATACATCTGTGACCTGCACTTATCCATCTTAGAGTATGCAAAGGAGGTTCTTATAGAAACAGTATTAATGTATGTGCTATACTGGTTCTGTTTGTGTGTCTTTAAAACAAACGGGTAATGTTTCAGTTGAGACTTAAAGATTTCATTTCATCATTCTAACTTTAATCCTGCTGGTCCGTCTGACTTCCTCTATCGATAAAACCTTGTGATTAGTGAGTCCATGCTGTCACGTTTGTGCCTCCAGTTCCCTATGGGTCCCGGCTCTGACGGACCTCTGGGAGCTATGGCTGGGATGGAACCACACCACATGAACGGGTCACTAGGTAACACCACTCACTACAACATACTTACTAACACAACACAGTGTATTATATTTACATGGATACATAGGTAGAGGACAATATCCAAGCCCCGTTGTAAAGCTTGTCCTTCCTATAATACAAACGCTGTCTTTCATCATGTGTCTATCTTAGGTTCTAGTGATATGGATGGAATGAACAAGGTAAATATTTTAACCATGCAAACAATCCTTGGCTTTATAGTTAAATCTTTTTGAGAGCACAAAATAATATTTCCCTTTTTTTTTTTGTCTGCAGAATTCCCCAAACAATTTAAGTGGCATCAGCAATCCTCCTGGGACCCCGAGGGATGACGGAGAACTAAGTGGAAACTTCCTCCACTCCTTTCAGAGTGAAAATGTAAAGCTCCCCTCCTTCCATCTCACCTCTCCTGGGTTGTAATAGTAGCGTAGTGACTGATGGGGTAGAGCGCTGCTGACCCCACAGTCTCAGCAAGTGTTCTCACTGACTGTAACAGTGAGGTGACTGGGTTCGTGTCTGACCAATAAGAACACGGCAACCACATTTTAATCCTCTGTCCTGTCTTCACAGTACTCTCCAACCATGACGATGAGCGTGTGACCGCCTCCAAACCCAACCGACATGATCTGCCATCATTCCGAGGACCTGCACTCACTAATAGGACACGGCCAAACACATCAGCACCGAATCAGGGACAGGCGCCATTTTGGTTCCACACTAATGCCAGAATGCTGATAGGAGAAAAACGGAAACGGCTGACAACCACTGCTCCTGACTCAAAATGAAGGACAATTTCTTCAATTATCACAACCCCCCACATGTGACAAAACCAGCTACTGAAAATGCATACATGACACGTTGTATGTTCTGTGCGAAACCCTCATAACCTTCTAAGTTCCTTCTGATCTAGAACGAAGAGAAAAAAAAAATGGTTGAAGTTTACCTCTTGTACTTTTTAATTATTGCTTTGTGGTGCAAGATGTGCAGGAAATGTCTCTGCTTTTGTCACTTAAACACTGGAGAGTGTGTATATGCATTGTGGGCTTGGAACGTTTTTGTCTTATCATTTTTACTTGTCGCCATGCATACTGTGTCACAAAAGTCAGTTGACATAAGAATTTGCCTTTTATTCTGTGGCCACCTTTATGAATAATGTACTATTCCCAATGCCTACTCTTCTATTAAAAGAGGTTTGTAAGGGGAAAAGAATGGCTTTTATTGTGATGAACTTTCCTAGTATGTAAGTGCTCAGATGGTTCTTACAGTATCAAATCGAAACCATTTGATAAATTTCAGTCTCTTAGTGTTGACAGCGATGCGATTACGCACTCTTTGCTGTTGTAATTGAAACAGTCTGACTGCTGTGGTGCTCTGTCAAGACATACCAGAGTTCAGCAGAAGAAGTGAGTGCATGAAAGCTGAGAATCTGTGTACAACATACTACCTAGTGCTGCTCTTCTCTCTGTGGACACCTGCTTTAAAGATGTGGTGTATATCTTTATCTGTCTGTGCTTAACACTCTGTGCTCTTCATCGCTGTAGCCTTCTGTGTTATTTCCCATTTTGGTTGATCACAATGAAATGCCTATGAATGAGCTGCCCATTTTAATCCCTCTTTCATATTAGTTGTTTTCTACTCACTCCCTGTATTCATTCATCGGTCATCCTCTTGGCCCTGCTCTCTTATGCCCACCCATACATTACTTTTTTTTAAATTTTTTTATACAGTCTTTGGCGACATATATTGCCCCAGTTATTCAGGCAGTCAAAACTTTCTAAACTGATTCTAGTAGGTGTCATTATAAACATAGCGGCAGTCTTGTAAATGTGATGAGAAGTTTTGTTAATTTTTTTCTGTGAACATTACGTATTTACACCTGTCCTATGTTGCCTTTATTTGCTGATATTTTTTTATTTCAAATTGAGAAAAGATTGCTTGTTAATATAATTTTACAATAATTTAACTACCTGTGTGGGTTGTCTTATTTTTTTATTAGACTTTTAAGTTCACAACTGAAGGTGTGGTTGTGACAGCAATGTTAAATGAACTCTAAGTTTATACATATGCAGATTATTAAAGTAATGCGCTGAAGAATACCGCATAGAAATCTGTTTTGCAATAAAATGGACCAGTTCAGAGTCAGTCTTTGTTGCAACAGCTGTGAGAGAATTTATGCACAGAAGAACATACATTTTCCAGCAGATAAATGTTAAATTCATATCATTTCTCCTTTAATGGCTTGTTGTCTCCAGAAACTTGACTGACAAAAAGAAATCCTGGAGTACAAGGGCCAAACTGACAGCTGTGACACAAGGTCATACAGGTGACAGTTTCATTGTCAAAACCAGTGGATCCCTCCCTCCAACTCCAGATGTTCACTTCTCAAATTGTTGAGGTCCTAATCTTTATCCAATCCAATTTTATGGGTATTGCTTTGAAAAGTCAGGTGGTTTTACCTACCCAGTTGTTCAAGTTCCTCTATATGCTTAGTGATGTAAATGGATCTTGCTGAAAACTGCCCCTAATCTACATAAAAAATGTCACCGACCCAAGGACAAGTCGTTGGGAAAGTCTAACAGGTCCTGCAGAATTTGGAAAGTTTGCATGAAAAAAAAACTGGCAGTTACCCAAACTTAAACACGAAAAGATCACATCGCACAGACTGAAGCCTAAATTTGTCCACAGTAAATATAGCCAGTATAAAAAAGGATTTAAATGCAAGCTATTCTCACTTTGCTGCACTCTTCCTTAGATTTGAGGAAAACACATTGTTCTTTGGGTTTGTATGTAATAGGGAAAGTTGTTAAAACCAAAATATAAAATTAAAGTCGCTATATTTGTTTCATTATGAAAGTGATTCAGCCAAATTAATCATTCCAAAGTACTTTGACAAAAACAAGGCCTTATGAATTAGAATAAAAGGCTTCACGTTGCCCTCTAGTGGGCGTCAGCGACACATCTAGCTTGACACAGATCTCTGGTGCAGGCATGCTACCGTCCTACAGGCAAATGTAAATACTGTACTGTGCAAGCCGGTTCAGTAACAACATTTGAACACGAATCCTATCAGAAGTCTGTGGTTTGGAGGATTTCACGGCATTCTGGCTCCTGTCAGGAAATGAGGCCAACCTGCTGGTGGTCGCTTGTTACAGGACCTGCATGGGCTGCATCCAAGCCTTGTCTCAGAGGTGACACTTCAGAGATGACGTTATGAAGCCTGCAACCACACATTGTTCATAACACCATATCTAGTAATAGACCAGACCATTAGTTACGACCCTCAAGTCCTATTTGATTAGTCACAGCGTACTGATGGGCTTTGTGAAAAACAATGAAAAACATCATACAACAAGATTTACTCTTTACATTGATCAGATAAGGTAATGACCTCTACCACTGCCATTTATTACATAAATCATTAACAATACTTTAAAATGACAAATGTAGCCTACACAAATATATGGATAGAGTTTTTAATACACTGGTGATGGGAAGAAAAAGTGTCATAAACAGAGAGGAGAGGAAAATGAAACTAATTACAAAAACTCAGTAAGGTTTACATGTACAGTATTTTTGACTTTGCAAATAAAATAATTTTGTCATTATTTAAAATTTTCACAGACTTTAAAAAGCCAAAAAACACATTTGATTGAATAAATGAGTGCCCTTACAAACAGACAAACAGACAGACGCACAATAGATGTGTTAGATCATCTTAAGAGCCACTGGATGCCAAATCCATTAATGTGCAAAGATTAAGATTAAACAGTTATGTATTAAAGGTTAAGTATTAACTATAACAAGGCCTGAGTACCTCACATGTGTACATTTGTACACACTGGACTGGATTTATGGAACTTGCATAATCAACATAAAGTACAGAACGTTTACCATTTATCACTTCCAGACGAGACGGTAAATAACAACCACATTTTTATGTGCTGGAAAGAATGCTGCATGCATCAAACTTCAAACTCTGTAGCCAACTTTCAGAATAAACATGATGTCAATATGAAAACCACTGGAACTTCCCAGCCCATCACATGTTGTCTCAGTGGGATCAGGAGAAAGAGGGGGTCGCATTGATGATCAGTGATGACACCAGTACAGTGGCTTACAGTTCTGGTGTCTCTCATTTTAAAGATTTACTGTCATGCATTTGAGTCATCAATATTTTTAGTGATAACTGAAAAAAATATTTTTTAGATTTAAGTGGAGGGAGGAGTATAGAAATGAACTATGACAACCAGTTATAAAATAAAAGTTAATAGATTACCAATCAGCAGAAGTTTTCTTTCACCTTTCATTTATAACTTACAAATGTCAATCCAAGTTGTCCCAGGTTAATGTTTATATTCTAATGTAACTGTGCTTGAAAGAAAATCTATTGTCATGTAAAAACATTCAAATGAACTGCATATTGTTGAACAAGATGCTCGAGGTACTTAGAGTGTATAAAATGCTCCAACATTATTAAGAAAACACCAACCTTTAAGCCGTATTTTATCAGATTACAGTAATCAGAGGTTTGCACTGTAATCATCATGTAAAAGGCAGCTTCCTGTGAAATCATGTTGGAGCATTTAATAGACATAGAAACCCCTGGTTATGAAGACATATTCAAACACAGATTGTTTACTTAAAAGCTGCAGGAGACTTGAGACACAAGTTTTTTTTTCCATTTCTTTGTTAAGATGTGGGTTCTGTCAACTTCAGTGACATCGCCTGTGCATTATCTGATACATCAGGGCTAACCTCTTGAATCAACCTTCTCTCTGTGTTTCATGTCATCTGACTATGGGCGCCAAAGGTTTACTCTATAGCCGTCATAAAGAAACACCAAGGTGAGGGTTCAAGCTCAGGACGCGGCGTTTGGTTTATGTTTACAAGGCACAGGGCAACATTAGTGCAGAGAAGGTGATTTTCTGCTTATTAAATCGTCAATATCAGATTTCCAATGTAAAGTTTAAAGTCTGATTCCAAAAACAATGCAGTGCTGCGTTACATCAACGATACTCCGACTGAACACTGAGTTCCAACCTTATTATTTCATCTTCTCCAAAACTGAACGCACCTCCTGTGGATCGTAGCCCCACGGTCCTGGAGCCCCCTTAGGAACACAGAGCGAGGAGGTGATGTGACAGAGTCATGACACATAACAATCAATATTTTGATTTAAAGCATATTTCATCATGAAGCACAGACATGTCTTTGTCATTCTATCAATGGCTCCACTCCAAGAACTTGAACATTCTGTCTTTCTTTCACTGCTCCTTTTCATGCAAACGCAGCAGAGCAGAGCAGATCTTTTATTCCCACACTGCTTACATTGTTCCTACTCACGCAATTGCGCTGGAGGTGTAATCGCCTTCACACAAAAAGAAGAGAAATTTGATCTCAATGTTTGCACCTGTGGTTCCCAAATCTCACCTTGTACACAACTTTCCCAGCCTGCAGAACGTAAAGCCTCTCAGGAAGAGCTCCGTACTTGATGCAGGTGACGTCTTTCATTCCGTCCAAGACCACTGGACACAGGGGATCCCTCTGGACCAGGATCTGAGCTGCAGACAGCCTCTCCTCCAGGGTGCGATGCTGCTTGATGTCAAAGTTGTTGGCAAACGCCCAGCCATCTGATGAAAATAAAGAGTATGATTTTATTAGAAGGCTTAGGAGTCACATAACTAAATAAGGCACATTTAAAAAGTTAAATACACCTATGTTGATTTTCAATTTTTGATTTGCCTCATTTAAAACACTTCATCTGCAGGATACAAAGTACACAAGGTGCATAGCTAATAAAAGTTGCATATTTCAAGACAAAGTTGATCAAGTACTTCTGAGGCACACATTCACATGGTAACTTTCATTTTATTTTTCTTATATTTTGACACGACTTTGACTCCATCTGCTATGTCTGTCCCACCTGTTGCGTGCGCCTCAGTGATGTAGACCACCAGAAAGTCAGCCACATCGTTCAAATCCCTGACGAGTTGCTTGAACTCCTCAAGTTTGAACATAAACGGGGGTCAGGTGCAACTTCCAAAACTGAGCACCAGCGGTCTGTTGCCTGATGGTGAGACAGAAATGTTAAAGAGAGAAAATACCTACAGCCATGCGTAAAGCCTCACCTCTCATGTACTTGCAGATGCTGGTTTTTTCACCCTTCAGGGTGACTACAGGTGTATCCGGAGCTTCTCCTCCCACAAAAGCCTCTTGACCGACGGCCAGCCACATGTGTCGAACAGCGGCTTTGAGGAATTTTATGGTCATAAATGTCAGAGCCCAATCTTCATACTTGAATTTAGGATCGATAGACATGGTGGACTTTTGACCCATTTTGAGAATTAATTTTTTGGTGAGCCTTGGAGAAAAAACGTGTAGGATCCGGAGTGTAATATAGAACCAGATGTTATAGCAAAACATAAACGCTGCTAACATATAGACTCTCAGCTTTTGCAAAAACATGTTTACTCCTTGGTGAGGATGTCTCTTTCCCCCCCCCCCCCCAAGTCCGACTCGCTCACCTGTAATCTGTTTATAACCTCCTTTCACGCCCATCGGCCCCGAGATCAGTGACAGACGCCTTCAAGGACACCTTCAAAGCTCGTTCTGACGCACAAAGTTAGGAGATTTGTAGGACTACATCAACTGCGCTCAAAAGCCTTCTCTCGTTTCATTTCACTACTCTATCCAGGAATAAAGTTAAGATGCCATTTTAAGGTCTCGTTTTATGATTAAGTCTCTGAAGAGGCATAAATCCAGTGGCAGGAGAAAGTTGTGTTCTGTTTCCAATAGACAAGCCTTACATGTGTTGATATTGATATGTCCGAGCATATCCTCAGTACTTTGAACCTTACTCAGGGGAGTTTCAGCCAGTATGCAAAATCCAAACTTTTGGTTTTGTTGTTCCACACTGAGGTATCAGTCAGAACATTAAATTAATGATAAACCATAGAATGATAAATAAGACTCTCTCTCTCTACACACACACACACACACACACACACACACACACACACACACACACACACACACACACACACACACACACACACACACACACACACACACACACACACACACACACAGTATATATATAGTATATTGTGATTTTGACACATGTGCCATAAGGGAAATTAAGAGCACACTCTAGTGTTAGTAAGTCACACAAATGCATATATACGTTGTGCACAGGCCACTGTAACACTCACACACACACACACACACACACACACACACACACACACACACACACACACACACACACACACACACACACACACACACACACACACACACTTGTAGGCATGCAATGGGAAGTAGGGTGGCAGGCAGCACCTGCTTGGTGCGCCCTAATGAGCCACTTGTATGGCGCCTTGCTCAGAGGCACCTCGGCAGTGCTCAGGAGTGAGCTGACACCTCCCACTGCTGACACCAATCAAGCCACCGGTCTTGGGAACATTGGATGACCCGCTCTACAGCCCGCTCTACCACTGAGTCACTGCCCCTCTATATATTTGTGTTTGTCTGGTTTGTGATATTAGACTTTAAGGCTCATAAGACCCTACCATTCAAGATTTCACAAATAGTATAGCTATCTTGATAGTCATCAATACAACTGCAAAAAATTATGAATATAATTATTGTGTTAGAAATGGTTAAATCCAAACAGACAGATGGACAGGATGGTGGTGCAGTGGGTAGAACTGTTGGTTCACAGAGAGATGGTTCTGTGTGGAGAGTATATGTTCTCCCTGTGTCAGCGTGGGTTCTCTCTGACACCATCTTGGACACAAAGTTGCACTTAAATTAACACAACATCACAAATACATCACTTTTTAACCTGAACATGAAGCCCCACAATCCTTTGCACTCCTAACTGAGAACCATCAACAATGACACTGACAGTTCCCTTATCTGAGAGATGTTTAACCTGCACAAACAGAAGGCCATATTTCATCATACAGTTGGCTGAGTTTGGGTGAGTTTGTTTTGTCTGTCAGGACGGCACTGCATGTTTTTAACACATCCGTTATGCATTAAAATTTAACTTATAGCACAGACAGACAGACATACAGTACATACATACATACTTACATACATACATACATACATACATATACATACAGTACATACATACATACATACATACATACATACATACATACAGTACATACATACATACATACATACATACATACATACATACATACATACATACATACATACATACATACATACATACAGTAAATACATACATACATACATACAGTACATACATACATACATACATACATACATACATACATACATACATACATACATACATACATACAGTACATACATACATACATACATACATACATACATACATATACATACAGTACATACATACATACATATACATACAGTACATACATACATACATACATACATACATACATACAGTACATACATACATACATACATACATACATACATACATACATACATACATACATACATACAGTACATACATACATACTTACATACATACATACATACATACATATACATACAGTACATACATACATACATACATACATACATACATACATACATACATACAGTACATACATACATACATACATACATACATACATACATACATACATACATACATACATACATACATACATATACATACAGTACATACATACATACATACATACATACATACATACAGTACATACATACATACATACATACATACATACATACATACATACATACATACATACATACATATCCTTGGCCCCTTGATATAAAATCTGACATCTTTGTGGCCCGGGTTACACGAATCCTCAATCAGCCCCTGTTCCTATCACTGACACCTGGAGTAACCCAAGACCGTAACAGTTTTATTCATGTTGATGAGTTTATAAAGCAAATTCAGTGATGACTTGGATAGGTTATATTTTAACTGGCATAAACAAAAGCTGGTCAAGTGTGAACAGTCATCATTTCTGTGTTATGAACTGCAGTTGTTTCATCTGTTCATTTTCAGTTTATGAATGTGCATGAATGTGTCTTTGTGACTTGGTTTTATTCTTAGCAAAATAGAACTGTCATCAGAACTGGGAGATAAATTTACTTTCCCTGAACCATTTGGTCAAGTGATTTGTACCTTGGCCAATCACAGCTGAGTTGTGATGTCACAGTTTGCATACGGCGCCCAAAGATATTTGGTGCACTGACGACCTAAATACATGGTTAGGGTTATCAAGAACGATGTATCTTTGATTCTATCCAACTGATCCTTCTGCACAAACCTACAGCATCGCAGACACACAATAGATCCTTGGGTGCATTATGTAAATTGTAACGTCACAACTCAGCTGTGATTGGCTAAGGTGCCCGAAACATTTGGGAAAAATACATTTGCAGCCAGGCAATGTCAACTATGAACTTATACATCTGAACTTGTAAATGCTGGTCAATCAGGGCAGCTAACAAGGACATATTTCATACATTGTCCAAGTTACTATACCAGATGTGTGACAAGAGAGGAAATTTAAAAAATCACTACAGTCCAAGTGTTCATGAGGTTTAAACCATTAAACTCATATCAATCATACACTCCTTATTGACTTGAACACTTATGGGGTGAATTCAATAAATTTTTTTTCTTAGCTTTTTGTCTACATATATATATAGACAAAAAGCATATAAATACAAACACACACACACACAGACGTATATATGGCCAATTCAAACAAAGAAAGATCCCTGCTCAAAGTTCAACCACCTCTACGCATAATTTAGTTGAATCTATTTGTCTAACCTTTACTAGGAGGGGACCAGTGTGTGTTGTCACAGTGTGGTGAAGGAGAGAGGTGGAGAGTCGAGAGTAGAGTATAACTTTATTTATTCCTTAAGGAGGTTCCATCAGGGAAATGAATTTCTCCGTTGCACACAGCACAGTAAGCACACAAAACACAGAAAAAGCACACAGAAAGCACCAGCACATAGAAAGTAGTACAACGCCAAATAGAAAGATTAATAAATAACCCATCAAGAATATACAAATAGAAAATCATAAATAGGCATAGAAATAAAAAATAATAATAAACAGGCCTAGTTAAGTATGGGTATAATGAAATGTCTGCAGTGTTTGTATTGTTTTTGCTGTATTGTCTGTGTCATCCCTCAGCTCTCGTGTGGACTTTCTTCTTCTTCTTCTCCCCCAGAGAGGAGTTGAGCAGTTTAATGGCTTGGGGGATGAACAAGTTCGTCAGTCTGTTTGTCCTGCATGTTGGAAGGTGCAGCCTCTGGCTGGTCAGGCTCCTCTGGTCGTTGGTAACGGTGTGCAGAGGACGGCTGACATTGTCCATGATGTCCAGCAGTTTGTCCAAGGTTTTCTTCTCTGCCACCGTTGCCAGAGGGTCCAGCTTCATCCCGACCACAGAGCCGGCCCGCCTGATCAGCTTCTCCAGTCACGCTCCCTCCCCAACACACCACAGCAAATGACAGGACGCTGGCGACCACAGACTGATAGAACATCAACAGGAGCTTCCTGCAAATGTTGAATAAACAGCCTCCTCAGAAAGTACATCCTGCTCTGTGCTTTCTTGTACAGCTGCCTCGTGTAGACATGACAGAGACATGACATGACAGAGACATGACACTGCAAACATTAAGCTGAGATAAAGCAGATTCACTCATTCCAGCAGGATTCCTGCACCTGTGAAAAATAAGAGCTGATATTTAGATAGGTACAAATTATGGTAGAAATCTACTAACCTGAGGGAAGTACTTGTCAGGTGATAGGCAATGTGCAGAAGCATTTATTTATTTTGGCTCTATGTGTTTCAAGAGTAATTAAAGGTGGGCAACACATGTGAAGAGCCACAAGTTTTAGTGCCATCATCAAATCTTAACCATATATTAGTCCCAATCACCTAAATTATGAAAGTCTATAGGATTATTCCACTGGCTTAAACATCTTTTCCATAAATCACGTGTCCTTGTTGCTCACATGGATTACAAAATTGAGTGTGTTGGGTCTAGAGCTGAGTACAACACATCTTCGACCCTGGATTTGCTGCCAGACATGCGGCAGCCTGACCACCAGAGTAAACACACAGAATGTGACTGTCTCACACATCATTCTGTCTGTGAAGGTTCTTTATTTATCCATGGACACGGTTATCCAAAGGCATCAAATCAACTTGAAGAAAGTTCATTGAAGACATTTCACTTCTCATCCAAAAGGCTTCTTCAGTTCACAGAGCCTGGAGAACTACAGAAGCCTCGTGCATGAGAGGGGAAACGTCTTCAATGACCTTTCTACAAGTCCAGTAAATTTAATACTTTTGAATACATGTCTCATCTGAATTAGTCTAATGAAAGAAATTACCCCATACAGATCCTCCATTTTCCATTATACATGTTTTTATTTCACAAAGAACTGATTAGAAAAACATGATTCCAGATGCAAAGGGTGAAGTTTCCAGGTCCAGACATTTAGGTAGTGTTACATATTTTGGCATGAGGCTGGTCAGAAGAAAGAGATAACATCATGGCGACTTCACGGAGTATGTCTGATAAGACGATTCCTAAACATACATGACATTTGAGGCATTGCTGAAACAAATTTGGTGACATCTCCTGTACATTGTGCGACACCGCACAGCAAACCCTTCTCTCTGCGTTTCATGTCATCTGACTACAGAAGCCAAAGGTTTACTCTATAGCCGTCATTAAGAAACACCGAGGGGAGGGTTCAAGCTCACAGACTGAAATTTCAAAACATGTTCACAAAGAATAACGTACTAATACCTCAAGCTTGGAGCAGTTGCATTTGTTTAAGAAACTGTCAATACAAGAGTCGCCAGAAAAAAGTGAGATTGTGACATTCAGACATGAAATGTAAAGTTTAAAGTCTGATTACAAAAACAGCGTAGCCCTGTGTCAAATCAACGATACTCCCACTGAACACAAGGTTCCTTTCTTGACTGGAGTCTTGAACAACCGTCTTAGTTCATCTTCTCTAAGAAAGATCGCACCTCCAGTGGATCGTAGCCCCATGGCCCCATTGTCCCCTGAAGAACACAAAAGTGAGAATCGTCATCACATGCATAAAACATGTGGTATGACATTCATGTCTTCGCCAAACAACATTATGAGGAAATATAAAGTGCAGGCACCTGTTTTAACTGTTCCTTCTCATGCAAACATGACACAGCAGGAAATACAGGAACTTTTAGTCTCACACTGCTTACATTGTTCCTACTCACGCAATTGCATGAGAGATTTAATTATCATCACATATAAAAAAAAGAAATCTCTCGGTTTGCACCGGTGGTTCCCAAATCTCACCTTGTAAACAACTTTCCCAGCCTGCAGCACGTAAAACCTCTCAGGCAGAGCTCCGTACTTGATGCAGGTGACGTCTTTCATTCCGTCTACGACCACTGGACACAGAGGATCCTTCTGGACCAGGATCTGAGCTGCAGACAGCCTCTCCTCTAGGGTGCGGTGCTGCTTGATGTCAAAGTTGTTGGAAAAAGCCCAACCATCTGATGAAAATAAAGAGTATGATTTTCTTAGAAGGTTGAAGAACCATAAGATAACCATAAGATGTTACATTTGGGCAATGGAGCTGATTAATCAGCTGATTACTGTATTATGTAAACAACTCAGACTTAAATACATGTTGAAAAACTTGCTTTCAATGTTTGCTTTGACGCATGGAAAACTGCTGGAGGACGATGATTTACAGAGTATATTTTTCTTATCTTTTGTCACGATTTTAAATGAAGTTCGTGATGAACTTGTTCTCTTCCTCTACATTTTCCTGCTATATTATGAATGCAGAATTCCCCCCTCCTCCAGGATAATGGTGACTCCATCTGCCATGTCTGTCCCACCTGTTGCGTGCGCCTCAGCGATGTAGACCACCAGAAAGTCAGCCACATCGCCGAAGTCCTTGACGAGTTGCTTGAACTCCTCAAGTTTGAACATAAACGGGGGTCAGGTGCAACTTCCAAAATTCAGCACCAGCGGTCTGTTGCCTGATGGTGAGACAGAAATGTTAAAGAGAGGAAATACCTACAGCTATGCGTAAAGCTTCATCCTCACACCTCACCTCTCATGTACTTGCAGATGCTGGTTTTCTCTGCCTCCATGGTGACTACAGGTGTATCCGGAGCTTCTCCTCCCACAAAAGCCTCTTGACCGAGAGCCAGCCACAAAGAGCGAACGGCAGCTCTGACGAATTTCATGGAATTAAATGTCGGAGCCCAGTCTTCATACTGAAATTTTGGATTGATAGGCATGGAGTTCTCACTCATTTTGGAGACTATCACCTTGCCGAGGCTTGGAGAGAACAAATGTACAATCCTTAATAGGATGAATAAAACACTAACAACGCAAAATAAACATCCTGTCGACAAGTAGACCATTGCTTTTTGCCAGAACATCTTCATTCTTCGGCGCGAACCCCGCGTCTCCACCGCGTCTCTCGCCAAAATGCCTCCACCTGACAGTTAAACGCGTCGGACCACGCCCACCTGCCTTGAGTCCGACAGCTGATGCCTTCACGTGCTCTCTCTGAGCTCGGTCTTTTTACTACTCTTACGAATACGTTCGAGGTGTCCCACATCGTTATCTGAAAAGTTGTTTTCACAAGTAAGCACAATTCTGTCATCATTTTATCCATAAACAAAACAAAGAAACTAACTAACTAACTAACTAACTAACTAACTAACTAATACAAGTAATCGGTCTTTTTGTTAACTCCTCTCTGAGTTCAACTGATTGTTGCAGACAGACTAAAATGTTTTTTTTTTAGTCCGACTGAGGCCAAAGTCCTTGTGTCTTGTATGAATATCTTATGAGTGTCTTTTATCTTGAGACCATCACTCAAAAATCCTACATTATGGAAATATTTTGGTTGGGTAGCGCTGTCGCCTCACAACACGGCGGACCCGGATTCGAGTCCCGCTCTGTGCGGAGTTCGCATGCTCTCCCCGTGTCTGCGTGGGTTCTCTCCGGGTTCTCCGGCTTCCTCCCACCTCCAAAAGCATGCGCTTTAGGTTGATTCAGGCCTGTCTGCTCCAGCTGCCCAAATTGACCGTAGGAGTGAATGTGTGTGTGAGTGGTTGTTTGTCTGTGTGGCTCCGCGGTACACTGGCGTTGTGCCCGGAGTGTCCCCCGCCTCACGCCCTGAGACTGCCGGGATGGGCACCGGCTCCCCCGCGACCCGCGTCGGCGGATTAAGCGGGTTAAGACAATGACTGACTTGACAGGCAGACAGATGAATAGATAGATACGTAGACAAACAGACAATTCTTTTTTTTTTTTCCCATTTTTATGTTTATATTCAACTTTCAATTTTAACAAACACCACCACCAATAACAGCAACTACATCTTCAATGGCATGAAGATCCATAAAACTCTGAACGATGCCTACTTGAAGAAGAAGAAGCTGAAGAGGCCCCGTCACCATGAGGGAGAGATCTTTGATACAGAAAAAGAGAAGTACCAGCTAACGGAGCAGAGGAAGGAGGACCAGAAAACTGTTGATGCTCTGCTCTTGCCCTGCATCAAGAAAGTTCCCCAGATGAAAGGCTACCTTCGCTTTTTCTTTTGCCTGTCAAATGGTGTCTATTCCAACAAGCTGGTTTTTGTAAGTGTAATGTATTAAAAAGTACCACAGTCACAAAAAAAAGAAAGACAGACATTTCTATCTATATTTCTATCTGCATGTATCTTTCCGAGCCAAGCAGGCACTATTTTTTGAGATCCATGCCTGTGGTGAAGTGTGAAGAATGACCTTTTAACAGAAAAAGCTTTATCACATTTTGTCCACTAGATGGCGACGTCTCACTACTTAAAAGAATATTTGTTTCATGGCAGCCAGCGGAAGCCACTGACAAAGTCTACTTGCAGCTGGAGCAGACAGGCCTGAAGGACAGGATGGAAACAGTACAAGAACAGACCATAAACAGCAGATCCACAGAAGCAGAGGGTCTACTACTGAGACAATCTAGCACATATTAGCTGGGTTGAAGATAGAAGCTAGGACAGCATACACTGACACCATAACCAGAAGTTACTGGGATAATATGGAGCAATATCTTAACCAAGTATGGATTTTAAATCTGGAAGTCATCAAGGGATGCACACTGAATGCGGCTGACGATGGAGCCAAGGTCTTGCAGGACTTCAAGTTCCAGTCTGATAAGAAGCTGCTGGTTTATAACCAATGCATGGTGTTGGTTCAACAGGAACAGAAGAGAGACATTGTGACAATCCCAGCTGACAGATGAATCATAAAAGGAAGCAGGAAAAGATGGAGAAACACCAGGGGCTGAAGGAACAGCTGGAACAGATGTGAAAGGTGAAAACTACAATCCCACATAGGAGCTTTAGAGACTTTGACCCCCAAACTGCAGGAGTGTCTCCAGTAAATTCAACATCTAAGGTCTCAGCCAAAAACAGCACAATCCTGGGAGAAGTGTAAGATAGGAATACCGTTAATGAAACAGCTTACATATGTTAATGCTAAAGCTGCTAAATCAAAGTACACAACCATTGTGCATAATTGAACGGATCATTGTGACAGATTGCTGCCAGTGTTTCATCCTCTTGAAATTTCCATGCAACAAAATATTACCATCAAACCCTACTGGCTTCAACCAAATCTTAGGAGGGAACTGATAAAAGGAAAAACCCTCCTTTGTAGGTTCAGAAATTAGCCTGCACCCTATACATAAATCCTTTATATTACTTTTACTGCTGCTCAGGACAGATGTCCTTCACTTACAATCTCTTGAAGAATTTAAGTGCCCAAAACACTCTATTATCACATCACATTTACTTCAATACACACTTATCTTTACTTACTTATCTTTCCCTTGTCCCTTGAATAAAAATCAAGACTTTGATGCAACATTGTTGTCAAAATTTATTGGTCTGTATGTTTTTCTGCATGGTTTTCTGTCTTGATTTCATATTTTGCCATTACACTTTCTTCTTTTACCATAATCTCACATATTACCCTGAAATGAATCAGCTTTTATTTGTACAGCATTTAATCATATCAACAGGCATTTCAAAAAACAGAGTCCATACTTCTTCATTTTCCTATCTAGTATTTATATAAAAATGTAATTCTGTAAATATATTTATAATTAACAAGTGGCATACATTTTACGTGATAAAACAGCACATCTTTACAATCTGGCTTTTTTTTTGTCAGGAAGACTAAAATTGCATATATTTATTTGTTGTAATGAAAATATGTTTTTCAATCATTAAGAGTTCATGACCACCAGTTGTCTGTTTAATGTGAAATTGGTTGCTTGAGGCAGTTCACACAGCCACATACAAATACACACACATTGGGAAACAGCTTTTGTTCAGTATTAATACAGATGGAGTCGGAGGTCGCTGGGTTACAAGTTAATTCGTAGGCTCAGAGAGTCAGAGCTCTCTGAAGCATAATTTGTCAAATAACTCCCCCAATAAACAAAAAAGGAAAAAAAACACAGCACAAGTGTTCTGCAGGAGCCCTTTTACTCGTCTGTGCAGCCTTTCTCCAGTACTGAGACCTTTACGAAGCCAAACAGTGGATAGTACACTACTTTTCCAGCCCAGTGGGCCTGGACACAGAGGACTTGTCTACAGAGAGACGGGGGGCCGGGGATGGATGAGGCAGCCTACAGCACAGATGGTGACACCTTGCATACGTCAGAGTAAACCCACAGTGAGAGATGGGTCAGAGGTCGCCAGAGTGGACAACAAGCTCCAAAGACGAGAGTGACTGCTTCAACGCTTCAGAACACAAACAGGCTTTACAGACTGTCAGTTGACAATTCAGGAAAAGATAGATTGAGGATATGAATCATCAGCAGGACAACAGTAGAAACATCTAGTGGCCTTACATTTAGTATTCGTCACATTGTGTTGCATAAGCATCCTCGTGTTCCTTGCACATTGGTTTACATACTGTATACAGTACTACAGCAGTTGTGTTTTCTTATGTTACATGTTCAAAATGTTGTTCTCCTGTCAGTAGAACAAGTTGTTGTAGTTACAAGACGTGTCCAGCAGTTGTTGTGTTGCTCATCACCTCCACTTTGTGTCATTACATCCGTGATGACAGTGTGTCCACAACCGTCCCTCAGCTCCGTCCCCTTCAGTCATGAGTCCCTGAGTGTCACACCCTGATTGTTCCTGTGGTAGATGAATGTGTGTTCACTATCAGCACATTGTCTTTGTGTTTATTCATCTGTAATTATGTTAACCACATTAGGTTAATACTAGCTGCATTGTCATCTTCTAGTGGTAAAGTTATTCCATGCATTATTGTACTTACTTATTTTAAAATATGTACATCATCTGAGAATAACATGTATGTGCATCTTTCACACAATAACTGTCCTTTTCTAGACACACAAGGATTTATAACATTTTCTCTTTTGCACATTTTTGTTTTTCTTTTTTCAGTTCCATTCCTGACTTTTGATTGGACAGGCATCTTACATTGTGTATAATGTGACCATAATACAGACAGTGAGCTGGTGATTTCTCTCAGATTCTGAATATTTTTCTGCTTGTAAAAACAAATAACTTGACCTTCAATGACTTAATGCATACATTACAACACATTCTGTGTTATGTATCAATTTTTTAAGCATAAAAACAAGCTTAAAGCTGTGTCTAGCAATGTGGCAGCAAACACAGTCATTGTTGGAAGATACTCACACTAGAGTTATTCAACGACTAAACAACACTAATTACATCTGTGGTGAATCTCTTTCTTTTTAAATATCCACTCATGACCTTTTACTGCAAGCTCAGAGACATTGGAAGCGGCCAGATCCTAGCTATCTTGCTTTATGGTGTTGTATACTGTCAATCTTAGAAGGTATATGAACTCAGTTTATGGACAAATACCCTCTGCTAGACTGGCAGTTTGAAGAGAAGACATACTGTTGAACCAAAAAAGGGGTTTTAGGGTAGGAGGATATTTCTTAAACTAAAAGTGTTTAATTCTCTTCAGTTACCTTAATTTCTGATTTGTTCAGATCTACACCAATCAATTAAATTTTATATACACTGTTTGAAGTCTTTGCCTAAAAAGGACAGGCTTTTATTTGATGTTTCAAAAATTATATTTTAAAACATGGCAATCCAAAGATTTCTACAAGGTACTTTATCATTGTGTATTTTTAGTGATTCAGACCACTGAGCAGGTTACATTAGTGTGTGTGTGTGTGTGTGTGTGTGTGTGTGTGTGTGTGTGTGTGTGTGCGTGCGTGTGTGCGTGCGTGCGTGCGTGAGTGCGTGTGTGTGTGTGTATTTCAAATATGGCTTTGAAAATGTAGGGGGAGACACGTCCCTAATCAAATTAACATCACTTGTTATCACCCACTGCAATTTACACACATACAACAATCCAAAAATATTTTGACTTTGCTTTATCTAATAAAATTACATTGAACTTTTAGAACAGTAAGTATATCTTGTTCTCAAGGTATTGGCCTTGTCTGAAAAGTTGTGTATATTTCACTTTTTTTCTCTTTGCCATCTTAAAAAGATGAAATAGTAACACACCTTCAGCTGTTTAAAGTTTTATGGTGTAAATCCATCAGACAAAAGGATCAGCTTTGAAATGCAGACCTTGGCAACATTAGTAATGTTATCTAAAATACAGGCATTCAGCCACATACAGAATGACGACAGAGAAAAATTTTAATAGGCAGTAACTGGAGATGACCTTCCTCTCTGCAACACAATATTGAAATAAGTGAATACAGAAGTGTCCAGTGAAGAAAATTATCTCAAGAAACACAAACAAATCCATGGGAAGCTGCATTATTGAATGATGAAGATACACTTGTTTTCTCTCTTCTTGTGAATCTTGGAATCTTGTAACCCACCATCCCAAATGAAGTGAGACTGAATTGGATAAAACATGTAGCAACACTGCTAATTCACCAATTACTACCAATAACTGTTGCCTCCCAAGGAGAGGTTAAGCAGACAAGTCACTACCACCCTGGGTGTTGCTGACTGGCTCCCTGCCAAAATGTCATCCGTCCCAAGACCTAATCAAGTTATCATATCAACATATCTCCATCAGGGGCCCTGCAGCTCCATTGTAAAAAATGACACCCGGGGGGATGACAAATTCCAAGCAGCAGGACACTGGGTTAAGGAACTCTTCAGGCATCCATGAATGCTACCTGTAGGTTTTGGTCAAGCTCCCCTCCGGGACGACACTCCGAGTACTCCCTGCAGCTCCACCCATGCAGCAGTGGACATTCTCTGGGAGTAAGGATGAGAACTGGGGGATTTAAAAAGCACATTATTTAACACTGCACACAATAGTTCTCAGGCAACACAATGTGGCATCTAGCAGAGGTTGGAGGGGAGAGTGGCATCTGCAGACCCCCTGTGGTGGCGTGAGAGGACAGGGGTCAGGGTTTAAGAGGCACGGTGGCCTCGTCTAAGGGGAGAGTTAATGTACTGTTAATCTGAGGTCAGAGATGCCCCTTCACACTCATACATCACCACTGACAGCACCAATCAGAGATGACTAGCAGCATTAATCCTCCATCATAAACTGCACACTAAATAATGCCAAACTCTTTGAAAGTTTAACTTTTATTAATAGAATTTACAATATTTAGAGGAGGACAGGAACTTCAGTATTGTATACCATAGAAGTCCACTGAGCAGAGCCGTATGTTTGTGTTTGATGTGCTGATGGAGGCATTGGAACAAACATTCCGTAGATGCACAGGTGTGTCAAGATAAGGCGGTAGGGGCAGATTCTGGCTCAGCAAATGTTTTACATGTTCTCTCACCATCCTGTTCCATATTTACAAACACACATATGCATGCATGTCCTATGTACACCACCTTATGACTCAGTCCCACATCAACAAAGAGATTAACTGAGATAGCATCAAAAGTTATTTTTTGTTTTTTAGTCCATGATAAGATTTTTATCCTGCAAAAAAGTGCAGAGATGAGGCTTTGTAGAATGCAGAGAGGAGCCTCTGACCTGCCTCACTCGTTATTCCCCCTCCTGGGTCCGTTAATCAAATTAGTGATTCATCGAAAACTGAAGAGTGCACTGAATTAGTCTCTCCGCTCTGCTACCTCTCAATCTAAAGAGTCTCCTTAGTCGTGTGTTGACTGGTTTCCATTGTACGTCGCTGTGTCCTTGCCTGCTTGTGAGTTTGGAAGGGGGAGACAGGGCAAAGCAGGTATAGAACAACCCACAGGGGGGCCGACCTTTGACCCTGTTCTGGAGAGGGACCCGGTCTAGTCAGCAACACAATACTTCCATGCGTACAGCCCGCTGCGGCTGCCTGCTGCTAGCCATAATGAAATCTTTTGCTGGGGTCTCCCTGGGCAGAAAGACCCCCTGGAGCGTTGACGGCCATCCGGAGATCCCCGGCCACTTTTTCCCATCTCTACCTCCGGCTGTCACCTAGAAAAACAGGAAAAACTCAATAACATAGACGATACAAGGGGAACAATGGTCTTTAGAAGACATCTTAACCCGCAACAAACAGTGTCAACATCTGTGGGGAGTGGATAGAAACATAGACACTGTGTCCACCACAGACAGAAAAGGTCCTTTCCTTGTGGGCAGTCACACTGAAAAGACTACAGTGTTGTTTTGTTGTGTATGAGAGGGATTTGGTCTCCGTCTCCTTTCAGCTGTATTTGAACTACACTGTGGAGCCGGCGAAGCGATTTTGTCTCGCTGGAGAGCCGGGGCAAAAGATGAAGCAAAGCCTTGAGAGCAGGGCCTTTCTTCCCATGGCCTGCTCTTTGGAGGGGTGAAAAAGATTATTGTCGTACACATCAAGTAAAAAATGCATCAAAGTCGGCGGGGAGTGTGGCCCGTATCGAGAGAGCGAAGGGTTGATGTTGCGAGGAGGGGATAAACATGGACGCATGTGGCGGGTAGCGCTTGTGTGTGTGTGTGCGGTGGCCACACACAAGCCGAGACGCGTGGGAGTGTATTGGATTCTCATGGACCGTCTGGGAAAGACACTGTCCTTCTCTATTTTTCAATCTCATTTGCTTTCAAGCGTGTGGTCTCCACTCATGTGAACACACTACCAGCATAAAGGACCTCTTCATCTCTATTTGATGTGAAAAGCGGTCATTCATGAGCTCCCACTCATCCCAATTTATCAGTTACCGCCAATTGGGCCTAACTGGGCCCTTGTGGGAATCCAGGTGCTTATCATTAATGCTGCTTCATTGTGGTTTGTGAGGAACTATATGTCATGTTGCTGCATGTTCGCAAGAGCTTTGCCAAACCATGCTTCCCCTCTAAATCGAGACACACACACTCCCACACACGTAGATACAAATAGGGCGACGCGCTGGTGGAGATGCTTCTGTAGAATGTGTCAGTAAGACTTATGGTGAAATATATCATAACTATTCAAGTTGATACCATTGCTTAGGCTCATCTTTTTGATGTCTCTCCAGTGATGTGTGATTTTGGTCAGATTGAAATAATGTTGTGATATCATTAACTGCTTTCAACTTGGCCAGTAGAAGTATTTATTTTTACATCTGAATTCAAATAGGTACAACATTCAAAATCCATCAAAAAAGGACAAATGACAAACAAAGGCCGTCTGTGCCACACTGTATCATTTGAAACCTAATTCCTTCGGAAAAACCACATCCTGAAAACTCACTGCCTCAACAAATGTAGAACCCTGGCAGGACTTCCTGTCAGACGTTTTAGACACAAATAGACACATTCATACTGATCAAAGTTCTGCGGGCATCTGAGCAGACAGAGAGCTTATGTTTGGTTCAGACACTCAGCATCTTTATGTCAGATGATCTTTTCTACATGAGTTCTGAAGAATCATTGCATATTTTTCAATGTAAGTATTCATTTAAGTTTTTACTTTCTGTTTCTGCCCTTAGAATAGATAATATGTTAAGAATAGTGTCTTAGGCTGTGGCTGAAATAATCTTACCAAATATAAGTAGTCCAAATAATCTTTTATCATAACGTATTTCACTGAGTGAAATCATAGTCTGTTATTTTTGTAAATGTACAGATTGAATAAAACCTGCTCAATATTAGTGAGAACACAAATCAATTTCTATACATCTTTTAAAAATTAGTGTAAGATTTGCTCATTTGTTGTGTCCAATTTGAAGCGCGATGGTATGAAATTAATCTATTTTTATTATATGAAATGAACCCTGATTTTTGACACATAAGGCTCACAACTTTCAGTACAGATACTGGTTGTAAACGGTGCTAGTTTAAGCATATAATCTTGTTTTTGTATGCTCTTTAACACTGTCTTCTCCGGTATTTCATGACGTTATTGACATTAGAGAGAATGTGAATTTTTGACAATCTTAAATTAAGTGTAAAATCCACAATCAGACAATTTCAAAAGCGACTCAGATGAAGCTATATGTGGTTAGTACCTAACTTCAAAAAGGGATAAATCACTTGCATTCAAACTAAAGAGGTAGCAGGAGCTCCAGGAGCTCCAAAGCACAGGACAAGGTCAACTTCCATGTATTGGGAAAGAAAATTCTTGTTTTTATTTTTATTTTTCATTGTTAATACTGTGTCATGTCTGTCGACCACCAGGATGCTATCAAAAGCCACACACTGGAGCAGCATTATACCAACATTGGTTTGTTCAGTGTAAACAGAAAAGTTACATTGAGCCGGATCTTTATTGCGGCATTGCACAATCTCTTTAAAAAAAAAAGCATTTATGCACTCACAACCACAAAGATGGAGTTAAGGTGAGACATCCCATTTCCTGTTACAGGGGCGGTATAAGAAGACAGACTCAAAAAACTGAAAGGCCTGTAAAAGAAAACAATTTGTTTGAGCAAAGAAGCACTTTCTTTGTGGATCAACGGGAAACCCCAGGAGGGAGTGAACGTCTGCGGTGAGCGTCTTTAGCTTCTCAGTGAACCTGTCTGTAATGTTCATTAGCAAACTTGGGGAGAGAGTGTAGCACATGAATGGAGGGTACACCTTTGTTCTGTAATCCTGTGCCAGCAGAGGTCCCACAGCATTAGATATGGATGACCTGAGATGAATGTTGGCCTCAGACGGTCCTATATAATAGCGGGGATGAAGAGGAGGGGACAAGCTGCACCCTCCAAAACTGATAATCTCATGATCTTTCTTATACCGGGACCTTATATCATTTCCCTACCATCGTTGGTTAAGCCACTTATTGAAAAATTATGATGAGCTGACCTGATGCATATTTAATCAGGATTCATTCCTCTGTATTTTGCTCAAGGAACATTACGATATATTTTTGTATTTTTGCCAAGTTCAGAGAATTGAGACGTAACAACAGAGACATGAACAATGCATACTTTTGTAACACAACAATTGACTTCCACTTATCTGATCTAGACACCAACCGTGTGGACGTCCTGCACCAGACCATGTGTTAAACACTGCATTGTAAAAAACATGATCAGTGGTCATGCTAATGTAAAACACCCAGGTTTAGGAACAAAAGAGAGAAAATACAGCCCAGTAAAAGGTCACTCACATAACAACACAAATTTGGTGGCGGTGATGACTGTAAAAACTGGACAGTAAAAGTTTGTCTTCCATTGGGAAGTGAAACTATAAAAGCGGCAGTTGTTTCTGGGTGTATTTTATATGCCACAACAAATGGTAATGCCTGAACATGACAAGCCTCCCAATCCCTCATTCCTTCCCTCTCTTCCCTCCCTTCGAGGCAAGCAGCTCGCAGTTTAATGTGTGTTCACACGGGTTGAAAATACACACTGTGTCAGACTCTGTTCCAAACCACAAAGAGCCCTCCTGTTAGG
The DNA here is from genome assembly GCA_013358685.1 of Antennarius maculatus. Lineage (NCBI taxonomy): Eukaryota > Metazoa > Chordata > Actinopteri > Lophiiformes > Antennariidae > Antennarius > Antennarius maculatus. The sequence goes on along the minus strand of CM023610.1, from coordinate 9,116,998 downwards.
GCCGACCTTAATGAGGCAGGCGGAGTGTGTGTGCATGTGCTGCTAACACCTGGACCAACTGCTAGCTATAAAGCACTAGCGCTGTCAGGGACTATCAAAGCACCTTGCAGGCGGCCATCTTTCTTATTTCCCCTAAAACTCCAGCGATGCCTCTAAAATGACTTAACGGCATCCACCATTAATTGGCCCCTTACCTCCAACAAGCTTTAAGTGGGGTGCATGTTTGTACCAAGGCATGCTAATTCACAACCGCAGAATGCGCTCACACACATTAAACCACGCACACACTCACACACACGCACGCACGCACGCACACACACACACACACACACACACACACACACACACACACACACACACACACACACACACCCTCAGGTGAGCTAAAAACACTGAGCTTCTTTTTTCAGTTTTTATTTTCCCACATCTGAAATGTGTGTGTGTGCGCGCACGCGCATGTGTGTGTGTGTGTGTGTGTGGTTGAACACTGGGAGGATTTTTTCGTAGTCAGAATTGTGTGTGCAGAGTGAGCCTTGTCCTGGGACATCTATATACACTTGCATACATACAGTTATTTGTGAAATAAAATGTGGAGGTATTTATTTTGATGGTGTTTGTGCCAGATAAACTAATCTTATTCTCTCTTCTCAGGATCAGTGATATCACACTTTAAATACAGAAGATGCAACATTACCAAAACACTAACGACAAATGGGATCCAAAAGTTGACACATGTTTTATAAGCTGTTATCTCACGTTCATGTTGGGAAATGTTTCCAAAGGTGTCATTAAACTGCTGTACTTGTTAGTTTTGAAAACATAGAAGAATACTGTCAAATACAAAGCAGTAAGGAGTTTCTTTTTAGAGAGGTTGACTGCTCAATGAAACTATCATGTTGACTGAACAAACAACCTCCTGCCAAGACCCAACTATCACTTTTAGTTCAATCAAACTTGATCTAAAATTAAACTCATAACACTGTAACCATAATTCATTGAATAAACTACTTTCCTTATGAAAATATAACCACCAAAATATGCAAGACCATTTTTATTTTGGATCATTTATTTCCAGGGCGATTACATACAAAGTAAAAAGTATGGCAGTATTAAAGAAATAAGAAAAATTCCTCTCTGTGTCCAAATCTTCATCAACATTGAATGTAGCCCATTCTAGACAGAGACCAACTTTCCCACCAACTCAAATTATGTTCATTACTTTCTTACATACTCCTGCTGACAAACCAAGCAACATGAGCATGTGTAAAAATAAATACCTGAAAGGTATGAAATCATGAATATGTGGAATTTGTATTTATTATGATGAATAAAATTCATAATAAGGTGAGGAATATCAGGTCAGCAACAGATGGACGATAGCATCGTCCATCATCCTGAAACATTTTATAGGAACAACTGGAGGGTTCACTTACCTCTATGTTGATGACATGATCTTCTCTACTCTGATTCTGATTGGATTGTCATGACAACTGGTGTGTCAAGTAGCCTGTCATTGATATAACTTCTAGCATGTGAGAAACTTCATTGTAATACCAATCAAATCAAAATAGTAGGACGGTTATGTGTGTTCTATGTGTGCCACATGCTTAATGACAAAATGAAGATTTCTTCTTCAATGTCATTTACAGTACATATATACAATGCCAAATGGTGCAATTTGTTAATACTTGCTATGATTTATTTCTATTTATTCAGGTGGGAGGCATGGGTTTTTATGACTGGGCAAGTGTGGTACAGAGTGGCAGAAATATTAGGAGCCATGCGGGAAGTGACTTACATATATAGTCTAGATACTTTTCATCAAGGTTCTGACAGTTGACCCCAAGTGAAATGTGGTAAACCCGGTCCACCTGGCTCCAAACAAACACTGAGAATTATTTGAAAATGTTATTTAACTCAGATCTGCTTAGCAGCTCCTTTGGGTGTTCGCCATTTACGAGTGCATGTCAACATGAGAAAGATTTACTGCCTCTGAGCCAGGGGCCCATTTAGCTTGAGAGTGAGAGGCTGATTGACCGAATATGCGTTTGGATGGAGTGTGTGTGTGTGTGTGTGTGTGTATGTGTGTGTGTGTGTGTGTGTGTTTTTGTGTGTGTGTGTGTGTGTGTGTGTGTGTGTGTGTGTGTGTGTGTGTGTGTGTGTGTGTGTGTGTGTGTGTGTATGTGTGTGCGTACATGTGTATGCTTGTGAGTGAGTGAGTGAGTGAGTGAGTGAACGATTGGGTGTGTTTGTGGGTGACGTGACGTCTACATGTGCTGTCAGACAATTGGTGTTTGTGCGGAACATTTAATTCACAGCAAATGTGTGGAGTCCAATTTTGTGAAGGTGCACATGGGTGTAATTGTTGTATGTTTTTGTTCTGTTGGAAACCAGGCAATGGGTTAGTTTGGTGTTTTGGGATGGAGCAGTGTTCACAGTTCATTAACACTTATACTAACATTAATATTACAGGCTGCCTCCGCTCGCACACACAGAGAGGGAGCTCGACCAGTGAAAGATAAAAGCCTCTTGGTGAGATATGCTACCTGTGTGTTTGTATTTTAAGTACCGGTGTAAGTGCACGTTCAGGAGCACTGCAGGACTGTCTGGACTTCTGGACACACGCAGACAGTTGAGTTTTTTTTAAATTGGAGCCCCGGTAAACACTGAAAGCAGTTTTGTGTAAGTGCTACATGGGAGGTGGTTGTGATCTGAGAAGCTTTTGTATATAGGAAAATGCAATGTACAGAATGCTATATGTAGATCTCTGGGTTGAATAAAGTTGATATTTTGATATTTTGGCTCGAAACGAAGCAACACATCTTAAAGCTTTTCTTACAATTCCAGCTAATTTTTTTGAACACAGAGATCCCCCATGACTGGGATGGCCGAGAAACTTCATATACAGAATGCAATGTGGTTTAACAAAGTGATGGTGTGGATGTTACTGCAGGATATCAGCTCCACAGAATAAAAAATGTCCAACACTTGGTTATGTTACTGATAGATGTAAGTCCCGGGACAAGGGAAGGTTTTTGTCTACATATATGGTCAAAATAGATTAAAACTCTTTAAAAATTAAGAACAAACTCACAGTAGAGGAACAGGAATGAACTAAAAAATTTACATCTATTTAAGCAGAACTAGATGACATAGGAGCATGACCACATGGGGTTGTGCCATTCTCTATGATCCACAACAGGTAGATTTAAAAAACTGCTCGGCACTATTTACAAAAGGGATGAAAATCAACCACAAATGACTTCAAATTTAAGAGACAATGTGACGTTTAGCTGATCCGTGGATCAATTGCTACCAGTCCACACTCCTATATACACTCCTCATTCCACCACCAAGTCTTCTTATCTACTTTCCTTCCAGATGACACACCAAATACTCTCCTACCTGTCTCCCTGATCACATTAGCTGTAGTTGTCCAGTCATCTGGCAGCACCTCCTGACCACCCAGAGCCTGTCTTAACTCCTTCCTAAAAGTCATGCAACACTCTTCCCTTTTCAGCTTCCACCATTTTGTCCTCCGCTTTGTCTTTGCCCTCTTCATCTTCCTCACCACCAGAGTCATCCTACACACCACCATCCTATGCTGTTTGGCTACACTCTCGCCTACCACTACTTTGCAGTCACTGATCTCCTTCAGGTTACACCGTCTACACAAGATGTAGTCTACCTGTGTGCTCCTACCACCATTCTTATCGGTCACCCTATGTTCCTGCCTCTTCTGGAAGAAAGTATTCACTACAGCCATTTCCATCCTTTTTGCAAAGTCAACTACCATCTGTCCTTCTGCATTCCTCTCCTGGATACCAAACCTGCCCATCACCTCCTCACCACCTCTGTTACCTGCACCAACATGTCCATTGAAGTCTGCACCAATGATAACTCTCACTTCAAGGTATGCTCTGCATCACTGCATCAAAGTCCGACCAGAATTTCTCCTTCTCCTCCAGCTCACATCCTACCTGTGGGGCATACCCACTAAAAACATTGAACATCACACCTTCTATTTCTAGCTTCAGACTCATCACTCTATCTGACACTCTTTTTACCTCCAGGACATTCCTAACAAACTCCTCCTTCAAGATAACTCCTACTCCATTTCTCTTCCTATCTACATCCTGATAGAACAACTTAAACCCTGCTCCTAAACTTCTAGCCTTGCTACCTTTCCACCTGGTCTCCTGGACACACAGTATGTCTACCTTCCTTCTCTGCATCATGTCAACCAACTCTCTACCTTTTCCTGTCATAGTTCCAACATTCAGCGTCCCTACTCTCAGTTCTATATTCTTGGCGTTCCCCTTCTCTCTCTTCTTACGAACACACTTTTCTCCTCTCCTTCTTCGACCAACAGTACTCCAATTTCCACTGGCGCCCTGTAGGTCAACAGCGCCGATGGCGGTCGTTGTTAACTCGGGCCTCGACCGATCCGGTATGGAAGTCATAGGTTTTACGCCGGATGCCCTTCCTGACGCAACCCTCTGTATTTATCCGGGCTTGGGACCGGCACAATAAGACACTGGCTTGTGTCCTCTTGCGGCTACATTACAGAAAGAATACGTAACTTACATTATTTCCATTGTATGTATTATCTAATTCTGAATGATATTTTATTTTGGAAAATTACCGGATTCTCTCCTAAATCTCTCCTAAATTTATGACTCACTCTTGACGCCTGTCATGATGCTTCCCTCGGTTACATGACTACCTACTTAAAGGGATCACGCCGCTAAATTGAAATTCCCAAGCGAGAAAGATGAACAAAAATCAAACGGTGGCACAATGTTACGGGGCCACTGCATCACTTTTTCAAATGTATTTATTCGCCACACCTCAAAGGCCGGTCCATGAAAATATTGTCAAATGTTAAACTGGTCCGTGGCGCAAAAAAGATTGGGGACCGCGGAGCTAACACGAGATCAGAAACCAAGTAAAGAGTGAAGTTAGGAGTTCCTTTCCCAATGTTCATTTTTTTGTTTGCAAAGTGCTGCTAGACACATGCTAAACGTCACACTAGATGCTGGTGCTGCTATGTTATATATTACACTTCTTTTGCTTGCGTCGCACATTCTAAAATTACTCACCCGGGTGACACTAGCTGCTGGTGGTTTGTTTAGTGTAAATGAACAAAGATGCAGAAAGTTTTTGTTGTAATGCTCTTGCACAGCCACTGTGTTAAAGAACTACCAATACAGGCAACTGTTATGTTTTAACACTTTGCTCCACAAACTTCAAATGCGTACTGAACGTCTGTCTACACATTAACTACTTCTGGTTCTCCCTGCATATTTAACAAGTCATTTCTGCCATCTTAAAAGATTGTCTCTCTGCATCCGTGCTCCTCCTAAAAGTCATAAAAGAGATGTTAATTTATCATGCTGTTTAAAAACTCAGAAAAGATATTTTATCCTATAAAAAGTATTTTATTTTCTATCGGCACTTACTGTCCACAGTGGCAAATGTAGTATAACTCAAGAAGACATGCAAGTGGACAAAACAATAAAATTAATAAAACAATTTTATCACTAAACTTTTGTGATATAAAGACCCTCATGCTAACTGTGTCGGCATTTAACATAATCCAAATAACTTGCTATTTTCTTTCTAGGGGACGGGGGTCCTCTATAAAGATAGAGTAGGATAATAGGACTTGTCCAATAAATTTGATTTATGTATCCAATCACATAATGAGATTTTGAGTGTTTTTTTGTAATGGGCCTGTCTAGTAAGACAAGACAGGCCCAAAGAGATTTAGGACAGAGATCATCAGTGAGGAAAACAGGAGTATCAGGAGCAAAGACACAAACACCAAAAATCATGAACTGCCAACAAGAAAGTGACTCCAGGGTTGATGTTTCTCATTTTAAACATTTCTTTAATAATGTATACGTTTACATTTATTTGCTACAGTCACAATTGCAGTATGCATGTCAGGTAAACAAAGTTCAAAGGTAATTTTTCATTGCCCCCGGGGAGGACAGCCGCTTGCCAAATAAGCACGTATACACTTCCTGTCCACAGTGCAAAGGAGGTTTTGTATTACTGTCATCAGTCCTTTGAGTTCAGTACATCTCCAAGTTCCTGCAATGACAGCTGATGCCACTTGGTGATCTGTTCATGCTTCAAAATCTGTCCATTGTGGGGAAAGCAAAGAAGAAAGTAACACTATTATTATTAGGCAAACAAATAAAAACGAAAAATGTTGGTTTCGCATTCACACTCCTCCCCCAGCAATTTTAGTGTTAGATGTATTTAGTTTTTGTCAGAGGAGTTGATGAGAAGGGGATTGTTACCTTCTCGTGATTTTCTTCTGAAGGCTCCATTTTTCTGACCTTTAAAAATGGGACCGGATAAATGCAATAAAAAATGTTTTCCCATTACTTGTCTTTTAAGTGGAGAGGCTGACAGAGACAGGAGAAAAGGAAAAATTGGCTTCTCTGCCATTTAAATAATTCACATGTCTATAGAAATAAGGTGATTGTTTACTCCCAAACAACAACAACAACAGGTATCTTTGTATGTTTTGTCTTTTGTGGTATGATGAATGTGCTTTCCTCCCTGTATCTCTTCTCCATCTTAATTACAATAAGTTGGTGCCATAATAGGATTGTCAACTACCGAGGAGTGACAGCTTAAAAGAAACGCTTTCCAGTTGAAATGTGCCTTTGAGGCCCGATTTTCCAGAGCTTTCTTGCTTCACTTTAAAGCTCCATCCAATTCAGTAGAGCCCTTTCAGTGTAGCTGGGATACAAATCCATGGCACCGCAGCTATCACAGTCCCAGAATGAGCACAGAAAAGCTGCATTACATCTTGCTTCATTTTTGAGGGTTCTCTTTGGCTTCTTGTGTACAGAGGCCTTCTATAGTGCAAAGTGTCCCACTTTGGTCTGCCAGTTGTCCGTGTTACTGGGATTTGTCATAGGGAAGTCAAAGAATCGCTCCTGAAGACAATGCATGCAGCCACCATTTCATCGTAGCTCAGGTTCTCTATCTTATTTCAGAAATGCCATTGTCATGCTGCTGCTTGCCAAAATGCACACTCTAGGCCAGCGACCAATCAGACATTTGCAGGGGCGATTTTTTTCTCAGCTGGTGCTTTCAAGGATGTTTCCTAATAATCCATCTCTCCCTCCTATTTATGTTCTTGTTGAAGCTGAAAGTTTACTCCAAGAGAGGTGGAGTTTTAGTCAGACTGTCTTTGTGTGATAACCATCCCTGGCCAAAGGCTACTACTGTACCTTCAGTTTCATTGTGGATGATTTTAAGGCAATCTCATGCCACCCCAGCACATCTGTCCTCTGAGAGACTTTACAAAAGTGAGACATTTTCTAACCTTCCCCTCACACTTCCTCACTTTTTTCAAAGGAATAAAGGGGAAAAAAAGATCAGATGTTGATGTCACCTAAAGCAAACCCACTGATGATTTTCACTGATTTAGAAATGGATTAGCCCAAAGCAGACAGACAGATGTGAGCAGGAGAGGTAATGGGGCATACTGAAGATGCCCAATGGCCTTTCCTGCTGCGGACCACACAAGTATAAATCCTAGATGCTGTCCTATAAGTTCAAATTTCCTTGGTATAAAGATCGAAATGATATCCATAACACTATTGCATCATCAAAAGACAGCTAGAACAAAGGGTACATTGGTGAGTTTTGAGGACATGCCAATGCAAGTTAATCTAATAATTAGTATTTACTACTAAGAAAAGGAGGTTCTGTTTGCTAGAATCACATTCAGGGGGAAACAGTGCTGTTGCCATACACCACATGATGCATGCTTAACCACATACTTCATATTATCAGGAGAACAGTAACTACAAGAGATCACAGTCCATGTACTCAGAGTACATGTACAAACTAATCATTGTTGTTTGGCCAGTCATTTTTCACAAATAAGATTGTCTGAACCCAAAGAGATTTACTGCAGAATGTTCTTCCAAAAGGAAGGGTATTTGAGGATATGACTGTGCAGCAGACAGGTTCTGCACCAGTATTTTTTCCCATCAGGAAAATAAAAGTAACAGAGATAGATCGTCAAGACTATTTTCATTCATCTTTTGTTCATCTTCTTGAAGACGAGATGATTGTAATTGTCTCGTCTTCAGATGCTCATTCAAAGTCAGATTACAGGTGTTGCTGTAGACTGTCCCCGCTGATTATGGATGAGAAGTGGGGTACACCCCACATTGCACACCAGTGCATTGCAGAGCCACACTGTAGACACACACCCACAACAGTGGACAATTTGGTGTGACCAATTCAATATAGCTTGCCTGTTTTTTGAGGTAGGAATAAACCTGAGTCTGCGTGGGTTCTCTGGAGAGAACCCACACAGACATGAGGAGAACAGACAGTACAAATTCCACACAAAAAAGCCCCAAGTTGAATCAAAGATTCAGCCATTTTCCTGCACTTAAAAGTTAACCTAAAATTTGTGTTTTTTCATTATTTAGTTATTTAAAAATATGGTGTAATTAAAAGATATGTTAGTGGTTTACCCAACATTTGAACAAAATGCATGAAAATGAAAATTAAATCTTCTCAACCAATATTACATATCATATGTTAATATATTATCATATTATCATAATATGAAAGATGAAACACAAAATAAATAACATGTTTATTTTATGTATATTTTTGTCTTTGGCTTTTTCTTGTTTCGGTCTTTCTATGGGAAAACTTCAACAAGACTGAAAAAAGAATTTAAATTGGATGAAACGTTCCTTTGAATGATTACTATTGGCAGTAGGCCGCTCCTATCAATCCAAACGGCACCATTTGCATTTGAAACAGACCTTGTACACACCCAAATAAAGAGAGACAAAGAATAAAAGAGACAGGAGGGCAAAAATGAAAGGCAAGACTCTGAAAGAAAATACAAGCAAACAGAGGAGTTACAAGGGAGGAGTGCGCGAGGGAGCAGTAAACAGAGAGCAGCCAAAAAAGAGAAAAAATTGACTGTGGGTGAGTTGGTGGTGCTGAAGAGAAGCCAAACCCTGCGGCCCTCACCTCAGCCGGATCAGAGCTGCAGTGCCTCTCTCTTCCTCGTTCAGCCCCTGGCCCTGCAATAAATACATTTTCAATTACAAGCACTTGGGAACAAAAGGGAAGAGGAGGAGAAGAGGAAGGAGGAAGATGGCCCAAAAGGAGTCTTGGTGAATCCATCTGATAGCACCTCTGGACACTAGGCTCAGTTCTGCTTACAGCCGAGGCCTCACCACGGTGTCCCACCACATGCGTGCAGTCTATTCGCTCTTAGCACCCAGTTTGACGTGTAACGGGGCCTGGGTCCCAGTCCAGAACAGTATCGGCCAGTATTTTGTAGCACCTGCAGTGAAATGAGAACTTCACTGGGCACGCTGCAACCTGAGCCCCACACAGGTGGTAGATTATGGGACCCCCAATGGAGTCAGATGCATGAGCAGGATGTAGCCTCCAGATTTACCACCACGGGGGCCTTTGAAGACTAATGTACTGTAGATGGCTGTTGTTGAGGTTAATATAAGGTTTGCGTCAGTCTTAGCATGTAAGGGTGATATCACAGTTAAAACAAAAAAAAAGAAAAAACCTGTTACACCCATGCTGCACACCCATGCTTCTGTTATGGACAGTTTGTGTTTGCAAAGTGGTCGTGGTGACATGAACACACATGCAGCATGTTCATCCACTTTCTACTCTGTAAATAGCAAAATCATAACTGTGTGTGCATATGTGTGGAGGAAAGTCCTAGTCATAGAGATAGAAATGAATCAGTTACAAAAAATAAAGAAGAAGAAATGAAAAATATTTAACAAAGACAATCTTCGTCAAAAAAAAGTTGACTATGACAGGACTTCAAGCCAGTCAAAACACTAAATAAGCACGATGATCTGCAGTATAATGTAACACTTTTAGAATTGCTAGAAGAAAAATTAAAATTATGTCAGACCTGATGACTTACTGGTTCATAAATTAAAAATAATAGCATGTTTAATTTGGAACATGTGACCATTCTGTGAATCGTCCTCTTGCTTAGTTTACACCACATGTGTCAAACTCAAGGCCACATTTGGGGTCCAAATGTGGCCTGCTACATCATTTTACGTGGTTCGAGAGAGCGTAAAATCAGAGTATCTAAAAATAAATAGGTCAAAAGCCTGCTTTTACCAAAACTTCATTTCCCACAGTGCAATAATTAAGCCTATTTTAACTCTGACAAAAACATTTTGAACAAAGTTAATGTTCCAACTTGTGTTTGATGTTATTTTTCTTTATTCATTTGGATAGTTTGATCATTGATTGATAGTTATGTGGGTTTCATTGCCTGACAAATTAAAAGGATTTATGTTATAACAGAGAAACAAGCAAACATATCTTTTCTGTGCAACTGTAATGTTTGTAACTTAAATAAATAATAAATTCAGATATTTAACATAAGGAGTAGTTACATTTATGTTACATTACAGTGAGTTACATTTAATATCATTTATAAGTTACATCTGGCCCTTTGAGGACAGACATTATGCTGATGTGGCCCTCGGTGAAAATGAGTTTGACACCCCTGGTTTACACTGAATGCTATAATAATACACAGCATACAGCAACACAACAGCAGCAGAAATGGATTGATTGATTTAATACAAGAAATTCAAATTTATAATGATAAAAATAAATAAATTAATAATAATAATAATAATAATAATAATAATAATAATAATAATAATAATAATAATAATAATAATAATAATAAGACAGAATAAGAATAAGACAGAGTACATGTGTGTGAATGAGAGGGACCCAGGTGGATGAGTGAGGTTACAGGAAGAAGAGATCAAGAAGGTGGAGGATTTTAAGTACTTAGGGTCAACAGTCCAGAGCAATGGAGAGTGTGGAAAGAGGTGAAGAAGCGTGTACAGTCAGGATGGAATGGGTGGAGAAAAGTGTCAGGTGTGATGTGTGATAGAAGAGTTTCAGCTAAAATGAAAGGAAAGGTGTACAAAACTGTGGTGAGACCAGCGATGTTGTTTGGTCTAGAGACAGTGTCACTGAGGAAAAGACAGGAGACAGAGCTGGAGGTAGCAGAGATGAAGATGCTGAGGTTCTCTCTGGGAGTGACCAGGAAGGATAGGATCAGGAATGAGTACATCAGAGGGACAGAACATATTAGAGGTTTTGGAGATAAAGTCAGAGAGGCCAGACTGAGATGGTTTGGACATGTCCAGAGGAGAGATAGTGAATATATTGGTAGAAGGATGCTGAGTTTTGAACTGCCAGGCAGGAGGCCTAGAGGAAGACCAAAGAGGAGGTTTATGGATGTAGTGAAAGAGGACATGAAGGTAGTTGGTGTTAGAGAAGAGGATGCAAAGGACAGGGTTAGATGGAGGCAACTGATTCACTGTGGCGACCACTGAAGGGAAAAGACAAAAGGAAAATAATAATAATAATAATAACAACAACAACAACAACAACAACAATAATAATAATAATAATAATAATAATAATAATAATAATAATAATAATAATAATAATAATAATAATAATAATAATTTGTACATTATTTCTAATGTAATGATGTGAATATTAGGAGTGAGTATTAGAGTGAACATCAAGGTCATTCTCTAGTTTCAAAAGATAGTGGAGACTGAAGATTTCCCTGTGAATTTTCGGTTTTCCGCCCATCTCAGCTCAACTGATCACATGGTAATGTACTTTGAGACATTTGCTTCCAGGGTAAAGTTAACAAGCTTTTATTTACTGAAGTCGTGCAAAAAGAACAGAACAATTAAAGAAGATGTGTGGTCAGAAGAGCAACTCCTTTGTTAAACAGTAGAAGTCTTACATTATTAAATGGTCTGTGTGGAGGCAAGAGACTGTTGAAAGTATTGAGGCTGTTACCAGCCACTCAAATTCAAGTGGCTGCAATTGATGACAATGACCTGAAACTGTTTGAACCTCACATTGAAGGTTTCACCCAGATAGAAATAATAACACAGATGGTCTTTCTTTCACTTGTACTTAAAGAGTTTCCTTTACTCAGTAGCTGAATACAGCTCAGCTTCAGCTGTTCTAGGTACATTTTTCATCAAACTTATTATACTGACTTGACTGAGATGCATGGGAATATTTTTGAAATGATTACAAAAGTCATTATAGTCTGATAACTCTGTCAACAACTCCGGAGGGCCCCTATTTAGTCTGTGAAGTACTTATCTGTATCAGATCGGTGACAACCAAATGCCAAAATATGAATAGTTCTTAACGGCAACTCAAGAAGCCCTTTCCAACAGCCTGCTCAAGGCGGAACTGGTGCCCCTTTTTCCTGCCTTGCTGCGCTGTACAAACAAATGAAGGCATCATTAGGGGTTTGTGTTGTACCATTTCTAAAGAGCAATAGATGGAGTAACAGATCCTAATTGGACATCTGTGAAAACATGAGGTAAAAAGGCAAAGCTGGGGAGTAGTGTTATGATGACGTTTTATGCAGCTGCAGCTGGAAGATTTAAAAAGCAGCTAGTAATAGCTAGCAGCTAACTCAAACATGAAGCAAATCAACAAAAAATGTCTCCAAACTGGGAAAACATTGAGGTGCAAAAGGTTCTTAACATTCAAGAGAGGAGTTTCCAAGAAGCTGGATAACCCTCCAGATCTGGATTTTGAAAATATATAAATACAGTGGTCCCTCTACTTACGAAATTAATTGGTTTTGGAAGAAATTTCTTAAGTAGAAAATTTCATAAGTAGAGACGCGTTTTCCTAATCCTTTCCAAGCCCCCCAAAATTCAGACATAAATGTTTTATAAAGCATAAAAATGCATCAAAACATGTATAAAATACATGTTACAATTAGATTATTACACAATAAATGAGAGATGTGCATAACATAAAAAACAAAGAGTAAAGAATACAAATGATGGTCATTTACCTTTTAACTGCTGTCTTCATTGTTTTTTGCCCTCTCTGGTTCATCTGCTCTTGCCTCACCATGTCGAACAACAAGAGTGAATTCCAGTCCTCCTTTTGAACTTCTCCAACCACCCACGCCATGCCTTAAACTCCTGGTGTTCTTTCGCCAACTTTCCCTTGCCTGAATCCTCCTTCATGAGGTGATTAAAAAGTTAATATATTTATGTAAAACTATCAGAACAACTCATGGGTCAAGGGCCGAATGACGAGGACGCTGCATAGACACCTATCTAGCTGCACATAGAGGTCCCTCTTAGCCAATGGGATGCCAGGAAGATGCTAGGTAATAGCCAATGGCAGAGCAGTTATAAGACTGTTGCATTCATGGAACTTGGGAGCTGCAAGTAGCAGTCCATACTGTATTTTTACCTTTGGTATCCTAAAATTTCTTTCGTAACAAGAGGCAACATTTTCCCGCTGAGGCGTTTCGTAACTTGAAAATTTCGTATGAAGAGACGTTGGTAAGTAGAGGGACCACTGTAATTCTAATCTGGACATACTTATTTCTAAAGTTGTAGTGGAGAAAAATGTAAACTTCATTCTCTTTGCTGGTATTTTCTTGTCCTGTTTGTGTCCCTACAGCAGCTAAGCTATAGGGTCACTCCAAAATTACATATTTAAATTCAAAAGTTCTGCATTATTATTTGATTCTGCAACACACAAAACACACATCATAAATATGTATCAATAAGATCAATCAATCACTCGATTGATCAATCAATCAATCAATCAATCAATCAATCAATCAATCAATCAATCAATCAGCCAAGCAACATACATGAAAACATAACCTCCTTGATAGTTAGGTTATGTTGAATTGAATAGTCAATTCTTCATCTGTAATGTGAGTCTAACATTTTCTGCAACACAATAAGTAGCAACAAACAAAACACTGTTTAATAAGAATATTTACATATTAATATTTCTAATATTCTATTTTTAAATTACCTTTTAAAGTAAACAGTTGGTATTCCTCATTATATGAGGCACAGAAACTCCAACACAGTGTCTAGTATCACTGATGCAACACAGTTCAACAGTTGGAAGGCATTATAGCCATCATATACGGGTTGTTGTAGTGAAGTCAGTGATGAATTTGTCTGCAGGTTCGGTTGTGGCAACACAAAGCAGAACCTCGCTTCAGCCTCTTTGGCTGTCACTGTGCACCGCCCAGGGTCACGGTCTCTGTTGCGAGCACTGTGACCGTTATGGTAATTACCCAAATTGGTGAAGAAAAAAAAAGCTTCAGCATTCCAGGAGTGTCACAGGGGCTGGGTTTGTGTGGGCAGACTGAGCTGGATTCTCTGATTCCAGGGTGGATGTGGAGGGATTTAAGCACTTAGGAATTTTCCCCTCTCCTTATTCTCTCCTGTCATCATCCCACCCATCACCCCACCCACCCCTTGATCTGCTCCTCGTTCCCAACAGGGGAAGTCAAAGAGGGTAGGAGGGGAGAGACGTGCTGGAGGTCAAAAGAAGTATGTGGTCTGGCTACCCTGGTCAGAATAGGTCAGTGGGTTGGGTGACCTTGAGGTCACTGGGTGTTGTCATAGCTGCTGATACTGTACCAAGATAATAAGGTACTGTCTGGGCTCAGATTAACTTATTAAGAAACTATTAAATAATTGATTTTGATGATTTAATTGGTAAACTACCTCTGCTTCAGTCCTTGGCCCCAGAGCCGATTATGTTTCACCTTTCCCTTCCCAGCCTCCTGGCAGTAGCAGCAGCAGAAGCCAAGCACGCTCCCCTGAGACGACGAGTGCGCTAGCGTCATCTCAGCTAACGAGGACCACGCTTATGCTGTTTCCACCAGGCCTGCCAACAGTTCCCAGACAGGGCCCCATTTCATGGCTGCCTGCTCAAGGTGTGAGACCAAGCTTTGGGCCCCCATGGCTGTTTTGGGGGGCTGTTGAAAGACAAATGATGTGTTTGGATTTTTGTTCATGTAATGTGTGCATATGTGTGTAAAAGTGACTTATTAGGACTAGGTAACCATAGGTTTGGTCAGCATGAGACACAGTTGTATCCTCATGGTGTTATGTCCAATTCATTTCTCCTTATCCAATCTCGCCCAGTAAAGCAGGAGGTTGTGGGAAACGCGGTCTGACTGCAGGGGCTGATGTGATTTAGGCCTCGCTAGAAGGGAACACATGCCTATTTTGACAGACGCTGGCCTCCTGCTCAGACTGAGGTCTGCAATTACACAGGACATAAACACGGTGCACTGAGGCCAGGCTGAGCTCCAAGGGCCCCTGGGAACGGAAAAGGCTGCATGGCTTTGTGGAAGCAGCAGAGGCCTTAGCAGCAGCCCACGGACGGCCATCGCGTGACTGTCTGACAAACATTCAAACACGAAGTTCAGAAATACAGGAGATTGGGGCACATAGAAATGTGTGTCAGTCAAACATTTAGACAAATATTCTGGCCATCACATATTGTACCTGCAGGTGGATATATCTATGCTGATATAAGAAGTAGACACACACGCACACACACACACACACACACACACACACACACACACACACACACACACACACACACAGACACGCTTTCTCCTTCGATTCAAACAGACCAAATGTTCGCCTGTAAAACAAAATTTGTAAAACAAACTTGTTCCCTCATTTTTTTGAATTCCTAGCCAGGAAGGAAACTCCACCGGGCCTACAACAACTACCTATTATGTGTGTTAAATCAACTTGCATTGGTGAAACAATGCGACGACTGCCTCTGTTATTTACTGTAATGAAATAAGCCCCATTGTGAGCGTGGCACCCTTTGGGGACCTCTCATTGAGCTGGGCTTGAATGCAAAAAGCCTGAATGGATGTCAGAGTACATAAAGGTTTTTGAGGAACAGTTAAAGTGTTGCCTCGTGGATAAAGAGTGGTGGTGAGATTATATTTAGCCCCCATTCAGCCCTCTTTATATACGCCCATCAGCCACATCCTATTTGGATAAATCAGGGACAGAGGGAGCAGCCGGCAGACTTGAGTATATTTTCCACAGTCAATTCAGAGCAGGTCTTGACACAAGCATGGGAAAGCAAATAACCCGGATTAGGCTTCTTCAAAGGCCTGGCTCTGTGAAAGATGGGAGCAGGAGGAGCAGACAAAGGTGTGTGTATGTGACTTACTGTTTTGACAGTAAGACACACATGCTGAAAGTTGAGATGGTCTATGAAACTTCATCCAGCTGAGGTGTGGGTTTGTTTTGGTGTTTTTGAGTTTTTAAGATTTAAGATCAACCATGAGGCCATTCTCGTGTGTGTGTGTGTGTGTGTGTGTGTGTGTGTGTGTGTGTGTATGTGTGTGTGTGTGTGTGTGTGTGTGTGTGTGCGCGGTGTGTGTGTGTGTATGCGTGTGTTCAGGGGGCGAGATGGGGGCAACGTGAGGATTACATGTTGAGACATCTACACAGCAGGATCAGACTTCACCTCATTTTCTTGGTGTGTGAGTCTGACGCTCAGCCAAACCAAGCAAGTCCTGCCATTGCCAGGGCGTGTATACGCGTACGTGTGTGGAAACATCGCATCCCATGTTCAAGTGCAACTGAAGTTCAACAGAGGATGTCTGCGTTTCATTAAAACCATCAACGGAGCTCAGCTGCAGAAGAACACACACCATCATGAAGATAGTTTCCCTCAGAACGTGAGGGAATCTGACCACCGCAGCTTTGAAGAGCTCACTGAGACTGGCCACATCAGTTTAAAACATACACATGGTTTTAACAGCAATCGACATATAATACTCCAAACCACAAGGATATTAATGGCACAGTGGGCTAATTTCTTGCAGTTGAGATTGACAGTGTTTCCCTGTCATGAAATCATGTTACACACATGTGCTACATACCACTGTAGAGTCTTTTGAGCTGACATGACGAGCATTCAAAGACACCCCTATTCTGTGGCAGGAATGTTCACAGCTGCATGTGCATCTAAGTGTGTGTGTGTGAGTGTTTGTGTGTCGGGGGTGTTCAGAGTTTTTCTCCTCTGTGTTTTCGTGTATTTTCCCTTGCTTCACTTTCTTCATCACTTTCAAAATCCTCACTCCCTTTTCCCAAGAGAGAGAGAGAGAGAGAGAGAGAGAGAGAGAGAGTAGGCTCCTGATGGTGCACACACACTCACTCAGCGGAATGCACAAAGCATAAAAATGCACACATGCACATACATTCACACTTACACGGGCTGGAGTACAGCACTCCTTTCCCTCAGGCGGTTTGGCTGTAAGATGATACCTTGTCTCGGAGCATTTCGCACATGCCTTCCTGGACAGTTCCCACAGTCCCAGCCGCCTCAGCCTGTCTGACCTTTGCCAGCCTGCTACCCTCCCCACTGCCCCCCCCCCGAGTCTCCTTCCTCCTTCCTCAGCCCTCGCTACTCTTTCTCATCTTCTCCCAGGGCCTGCGGTTTGGACAGCTGCTGCAAAGCTGGCTGCTCAGCGTGTGGAAAACATCCGCCACACATGGAGGACTGTACTGATTCTTCTTGGCCTCTTCTGGTTGGCCGAATGACTGGTTGTCTGTTCCCAATCCCATGAACACATTATTTGACGCAACGCTACTTATGCAGCAACGCACCATCCAACTTTGAGACCTCACCCACTGACAATAAAACGTCAGGTTTGATGCATGTTCTAGGTTTATAGGTCAGCTGTGGAGGCCGTTGAGGAGGATATCATGTATCATGAACTCTTTGTTAACATGTTGTGTTTGCGTTGCCCCAGCAGCCTCTGATATTCCCCAAATAACATTTATTAATACACTGAAACATGACGGTATACCTAATGAATCTGTATTGAAATCTGTTCCCACTCCCTCTGACAACCCTGTTTAAATACAATTAGTTCTCCAGACAAGAGACCAAAGATAAGTGGATATTTTTTGCAGTGCAACCCTAATCCCCTGCAGCATGGCTCCAATTTAAGACCTCCCCACTGACATAGTGTGGTACATAAACAGGCTTGGGTTATAGCCCCCCACCCCGCACACATGCACACACACACAGACCTCCACATATGAGACTGATTTTGTGTTGGATCTGGCCACTACTTGGTGCTACATTTGCAGAGATACACACACACACACACACACACACATACACACACACGCACAGATTTTGCTAACTGCTCTAACTCACTCTCCCCTCTCAGACTGTGCCGCTGGTGACACGTTCTTTGTTGCCCACACAAACACAGCTAAGTCTTTCCTCCAGTTTCCTCACCTTCCCTTCTTCACACAGGGATGAAAAATGAAGTGTGATGAATAGAGAGAATGGTGTAAGATGGAGGATTACACCCCTGTTTAGAATTGTGAAGTAGCTTTACTGTAAAGACAGAAAAATACAATCTTGATGATGTTGCTGACACCTTGCATCACATTTCCCCTCTGCTTGAGAGAGGATTATGGCAGGGAACCAGCGTCTTGGCAGAGTGGTGTTGGCCTGACCTGAGAATCAGAGGATTCCTCTGTGCTTGTGGTTGAATTCAACCATGATGTACACACAAAATCTGTTAAACAAACAAGCAAAAACAAGTCTATCTGCTAGACCACACAGTGTCAGACTGAACACTTAATTTACTGTGAAATTTAAAAGTTCTGCGGATGATCCCTGAAGTATGTGGGAACCTTTCTGTAAGGGGTCAGGTGTGAATCAGAATTGAGATATTCAGTAAATGTTCCTGCTAGCTTTCCACAGCAAGTCGAACTAACATTTCAGTAGAAATATCAGTAAGACTCAGTAGTGTATGAATAGTTGCAGCTTTTTGACCATCACTATGATTGGATTATGTGGCAATAAAATGAATTTGTCTTCCACAATGAGATTTAACTCGCTGACTTCAAACAACAAGTTGGGAGCCCGGTAGTGTAGAGCAGTGGTCCCCAACCTTTTTTGCGCCACGGACCGGTTTCATCCAAGACAATATTTTCACAGACTGGTCTTCATTTGCTCGATAATTGTTAATGATGCCAGGACAGCTGTAGTCTAATAATAAATCATCCGCAGTGGTTTTATGTAAAATGCAGACATCAACAGACAATAAACAACCTTTTTTTTATAAATTGATATTTATTTTGAAATATAGAGACATACAGTCAGTGCATTCAACTTAGGAGAAATGGTGATCAATAAAAAAAAAAAAAGTCAAACGTGTGCTGCACAATGGGGTGTTGGTTGGGGACCACTGATGTAGACAGAAGTCACAGAGAATCGGGTAATTTTTCAAAATAAAACATCTTTCAGACTCCGAAATAAATAAAACTGAAGTAACGGTAATATAAATCATTTTTTCTTTTCGTGTGGCCCCGTACCAAATGACCCACGGACCGGTACCAGTCCATGGGTTGGGGATTATGGACCACTGGTGTAGAGGACAATAAGAAAAACAGCACAAGTTGCAACTCATTTTTGCTTCTCAACATTTGGAGCATTCAGACACCTACATAAACACTAAATTATCTGCCCATCATTTTGCCCTACTCCTCCTCCTCTTCACTACTTCCATCCATCCACCCATCTCCCATGAGGATCTTTTGCTCCAAGGCTGCAATGCAAGTGCTTATAAAAAAAAAAAAAAAGCTTGCCCTGATGATGGAGAAAGAGACACCAAAAAAAGAAAGAGAAAAGAAATGTAGTAGGAAAAAGCATGTTGAAAAGCGAGTATTTTCTCTCGCTCTGAGCTCTTGGTCCAGGCTGAGAGCATCCCTGGATGCCAGAGTCTTTCATCATTTGGCAGCACGGCTCCGCAGTTCAGTTTTACCTCCTGGCTGGAGGCAAGCGAACCACCACTCGATCTCCACACAGCTAGGAAGAAGGAAAGAGAGACGGAGATAGAGACAAAGAAAAAGGGTCTTTCATGCAAAAACAACCTCTGGAGTCATTCACGGTCATTCATGGCCCACTGTCTTTTCATTCCTTTCTCTTCCCTCTGCTCCTCCATCTCACTCCAGCGCTTGTTTCATTTCTGATGTGTTTTTTCTCCAGAAGTAAAATTCTTGTGATTATATAATCTGTAGTAGCAGATCGCTGCTAGTGATGAAGATGTGAGACAAAAAAGCGGAAAGTGTGCGCTGGCGAGGCAGAACAGGATGATCTCTGGCGTTGTCTCCTTCTTTTGGACGGAAGCGAAGTGTTGATGATATCATCTTTCAAACAGCCATTCTCTGGCCCTGTAGGTTCCATTACCTTCACAGGAGATTTCAAAGTACACCTGCTACCCTGTTTTTGTTTTGCCTCATTTTCTTCATGAAAATCTCTAAAATTTACTCAGCACCAACACCTGAGGTTATTTTATTTCACCTTTTGGTACTTCTGCGTCAGTACAAAACCCTCAAAAACTGTTCTGACTGACAACCACTTTCCATTCAGCAACCAGAAATAACTTTCAAAATGATCATATTTGATCAAAGTGATTAAAAGGTAAATTTTAAAAAATAATTATACACTTGCCCAAGCAGCGGGGAAACTGTTTTCAGAGGAATAAGATCATTACCTCCCACCAAGCGAGTAAACTGCGCCAACAGCGCTGAACACTTAGCTAATGCTCTCCACCGCTGAGAGTGAACACAGGTTCCCACAGGGCTTGATAAAGCACCCCTACCATATGCATTCTTTTGCCATGGATATGCCACCATGAACAAGACACTTGGGCATGTCAGGCCAGGCTGAGAGGAAGACTGATGTGTCACATCATTAGAGCGGCTGGCCTTCCCCTGCAGCGTGATATATGTTCCCACTGCGGCAGCCCAGCGGGACTTCATTGGCACCCCACTAAGACTTCTGGGAGCTGAGGCATCTGGTGGAAAACCTCTTCCTCTCTTTCAGATTCATAGAGCAGAATGGGGAAAGTCACACATATACCCAAACACACACAAATATTCTTCAGTGAGCAGAGATTCTCATTGGATGCGCGCACATAGGCAGACGCATTCACTAAATCCTGGTGAAAAACGGGTGTGATTTGGCCCCCGGTGAGCCTGGCTGCCACCCCGCTGAGTTTGCCCAGTGGGAGCTCCTGAGCTAGCTGTTAGCTGCACAGTGGGGTGTCGGGCAGATGCGATCCTGGAGACTATAAGGCAAGGAATAGTGTGGTGACCACAGAGGCCTCGTGTCTCAGATGGGCCGCAAAGACAGACCATTTCACAGGCCCATGCATCGGCCCCGAGACATGGACGATTGTGTCGATCCCATTGCAAACGTTTTTCCCATGGCCTCAACTTGAAGGGTCCTGAGAAATTATTTCAAAGCTCTTAATCATTGTTTTCAACGTTAAAAGGCCCATGAAAAAATATATACCGAATAGAATTGTGGGTCATCGTTGGTAAGAGTTGAGATTATGTGCTTTACTTCACAACATTGCTGCCGACTTGTGTACATTTGTGTTTGTGTGTGTATTTCAGGTTTTTTTAACTGACATCAGCAGGTAAGTAACTGAGTTGTAGCCTGTAGTAGAAGACCATTTAACATAAATGCTAGTTAACTGAAAAAAGAGCATGAATTCACTAAAGAAAAAAGAACAGTTCTCTTTTATTCTCCAGGTTTTTCAGTACTGAGAACATATGATCGACTTCTGATTAGATAAATTACAACATACACAAATTGGAACCAAATTCAACTTCAATTCGTTTCAGACATTTGGAAGCTCAGACAGACCCTTCAATGCCCAGAATGAAAACAGATATTTCTGTTCTCCTCTGACATCTTTAAAACAGGCATTATGTGTTATTTTTGAATGCTCTTTATGCAAACATAATTTTAACAAGAAAAGATTAGATTGATTTGTCAAGTAAATGACTAACATCTGTTCAGATTTGTGTGTTGTCAATATAAATACCATATCACTAAAAATAGTGATTTTATTTAGTTGCAATATTCTAGGTGGTCACAACCTGGACTAGATAGGTCTATTCTACTCCATCTTCCAAACGACACACAATGAAACTAGTGAATGCAGCTCCTACCACGAGTCATACAAATGATATGACTGCTGACTGCTTTGGTGACAAAACACCCTGCTTGTGACCGTGGCTGCCATCAGTGTTATCTAGTAAGGCATGGGGGCGCTTGCTCATCTGGGAATTAAATATTGACTGGGCTATTCACATTCCAGATGTGAGTGATGAAACTTGGCTATAAGCATGCAAAAACCACTTGGAATCCATAAAGGAATGTGCACAGTTAATGCAGTTTTATGTCAAAGCCTGCTGTATCTAATTACACATGTTCATTTGTTGATGACCCAAATATTGATTCCAATTTCTGACAAACGGTCACTTAGATTTGCAGGGTTTTCCTTCTGTGTTCTCAAGACTTGTTGGAAAAAGTGAAAACTTTTACCACCGTCAAGGTGAGCTCGGCAGGTTATTTCTGATTCTGCTTATGGTTAAGAGCCATGTTACCCAATCAGGGTCATGTTTCCAAGTGTCCCCCACCATTTTGTCAAAAGAATGCCAGAGTTTACATCTGTTACTACATGTGCTGAACCATTTGGGTAGCTGAGCTTCTTTTTCCAAGGATTCTGGGGGTATTGCTTTTTAGCTTACGCCGCTAAGGGTTTGCAGTAATCATATTCTACATCTACTCATTGATTCTACTCAGTAGGACATACGTTAAGTGTTTAAGCGACTGTGTGATAAACTGATTCTCCACCTTCACAAGTATCCACAGGCGTAATGGTACAGCCCCTCACTTATCTGATTCAATGGTCACTGTGAATTAACTTAAATAAGGCTCTTCTCCAGAAAGTTTGTTCCCAGGTAATACAGATTTAGCAATCCAGATATTAGACACAAAACGATTACTAGGAAATCAAAGCTTTAGGTTCTTTGCGATGCACACATGTATGCATCAACAGACACCAACCGTGTCGTGTCATCAGTGAGGATTGGCTGGTGATTGATGATCCATCTTACCATGGTCACAGTTACCTGCCATAGCTCAGAGTGGACAAAACCTTTGGGCTGGGCCAGAACTAACTTAATTCTTGTCATCCGCCCCTTTGCAAGGTATGGGAAAAATGGTCTGGGCTGAAGAGTTTTGGAGATGAGAGAAGTGGGATTTGAATAGGACCAAAAGGAGAAAAGAGCTGAAAGGAAAAGGAACTCAGTCAATGGGAAGGGGGCAGAAGCGTCTGAATGCACCATTGCGTGGTCTACAGTGTTGATATTTCCCTCAATGGTCTCTTCTAAAGTGAGTGTTTTAAGCCACCCCGACACACTAAATTTGCCCTTTGTGCATGGAGAGGCCCCAAGCTGTCGTGATGCAAGGTGAGGAGGCATTGGGGGCAGATGAAACCTGCTTGTCACCTCAATGGTCTCTATCCCCCCCCCCTCTTTGCCCTCCCAAGTCCACCCCGCCCATTGCTGCCATTCAGTCAGTGCTCCAGTGGGAACGTCCAGGGACCCTATGCTTTGGGACGGCCCCATATAATGAGCCCCTCTGGATGGCTTGAATGTGGCACCATTGTTCTACCCAAGGCCATTAAACCACCTCCTGGGCAAACAAGAGCGTCCCTCTTCCTTTATGGGGTCCAAGAAGGCAACAAAGAGAGGAGTCATTGAGACACAGAGGGGCCGTGCTTTGTTTGGTGTCCTTTTTGCTGTTTCTCAATGCCTGGGCTGGGAAGGGGAGGCTCCTGTTGGTCTTTAGCGCTCCTCATATCGTAACAATCCCTTGTTTGGCCAAAGTGGAGATGTGAACTTAATTGACTTGAGTGGCCCCAGTGCACCATGTAGCAAATACCCTCGAGGACATACAGGGAAGGTATTGTGTATGAGAAAATGTTTTGGCCATTCTCATAGTGATGAAACCTTGTGTGTAAGGTTTTATGAACCCTGAGATCAAATGAAACCAGAGAACTTCATACCATCTCAGTTCTCCTGTGAAATGTGGCTGAACTGCAAGTGCAGAGAGATGACAGCTGAGTGTACTGTATAAAACACATTCCCACCTTATTACTGCAAATTATCTCTACACTGAACTCAAATAGATATTTTTCATCTCTTTACACATTCACTCTAATCTTTATCCCACAATTATTATTGTACCTATGTCAATCATAACCTTAAGAGAAGTTTTACCGATGATAATCTGGGAGTTACTCAGTAGAGTATATATTGATAGACACCTGAGATATTCAGGTGTCATCCCATGCAGGCTTTCAGACAATGAACCCCTTTGGATGTCAAGAGACCAAGTGGCTGCAGACCAATGTCAAGATGCACTGTCATTCATATCTAAACAGGCACTGACCCCAACATTTCCACTGACCATCATCTTGGGCATAAGGCTGATAATCTGAGGGCAGCTGCTCGGCGCCGGGCTCTAGAGAGGAGGTCAAAGAGACGAGTCACCACCTCCCTGTGCGCTGCTGGTTGGCGTGCTGCCACAATGTCATTCGTCCTGTAGTCTAATCGAGTTATCATATCAACAAATCTCCCATCAGGGGCCCCACGGCTGACACTCCAAGAAAGAAACCCAGAGGGGGCCAACAAATTTCAAGCAGCAGGATGCTGGGGAAAGGAGCCGGCCTGCCAGGCAGCAATGAAAGGTACCTGCAGCCTCCGGTCAAGTCTCCCTCTGGGGACGACACTCTCACTGGACGCCATGCTGGGGCGGTTATTCGATTAGGCTGCCTTGCTATGTGGGCAATTCTGCAGCCCCGTGGCTGAGTGAACCACCCACTGGGAAAACTGTTCAAGTTGCTATAGGTAGAGAAAGGAAACAGTGAGGATAAAAAGCCTCAAATGGTTAGAAAACATACAGTATTAAACTTAGAGCTGCTATGGGTCGACAATATGGAGGGGAAGCAAGAGAAACTGAGATGTTTTGCTCTTTTTTGCAAAAAATCTTGTTTGTGTTAAAAGTTCTGAATAAAATCTACTCAAATTTGAGGGTGTTTTCCTCTTCAGATGGCATGTCTGTATAGCACTTGACAAAATCAACTTAGTGTAAAAGTAAAAAAAAAATTGATTAAAATGGTCAGATCAGATCAAACTAGTATATCTGCCAAAATTTAAAAAAAAAAATCAAATTAAATCTTACATCACGCAAACTTTCACAAAATGCTTTCACTCTAGCAGAGAGTAACCCTCAGCAGGGGTCAGTGGGAGAAGGGAGTAGTTGTTTTGGCCTGAGAGTTGACCTGCCACTCCATCGCTACCTGCTGCTAAGGCACAAAGAATCCCCTTGGCGAACTGCGTCAGGAAGAAAAGCCAAACTCAGAATGACTCGGCTCCAGCGCCACAGAGAAGAAGCCCCACATCTATTCCCCATGACCACTCTGTCATCCATGAATACTATTTACACCACGGGAAGTCTTTTCTCTAATAGACCCCCCTGGTCCCTATTCTTTTCCCCGTGCTCTTGTAGCATTCACAGGGACCCTTCATGTCTTCTATGTTCTGCCTCATCCTTTTCTTTCTTTCTTTCCCTTCTTTTACAGGCTTAATCAAGAGAGATGCTCCCCAAGCATCGCAAATCAATTATGGTGCTCAACATTTATTACATGAGGGCAGGAGGTCTGCATGGTCAAGATCAGTGTGTGAGGGAGTGTGCTGGGGAGAGAATGTGAGCTCATCCTCTGGTTCATCATCATAACATACTTCGTCAGTGTAACGGAGAACAACAACTGCACAAGTGTTTGACCGGGGTGCAGTTAGAAGACTGGGACATAGTAAAGAGATAACGGACTTATATCTCATTAAGCGATTTTTTTTTTTTTTTTGCACTTGGTGGGGAACTACAAATGCGAGCATCTTAACCTCAAATTCTGCAAGGAGCTGTGTCTTCTTATAGTGTGACTACTGCACATGTAATAATGTCATCATGGACTCTTTCACTTTGGGGAATCTGTAGAGAAAGCACAGACAGCATGAGTAGGGAGCGACAGTATTCTCCAGATGCTTCATCATCACATCGTTGTCTCGAGCTCCTGAAAATCGGTGGAATGTAGTGTAACAGGAACATAACGCCTTTTTGAAAGTGGTTATCTGCAAGACTCACTTCAGAATATGTAAACATCCATCCATCCATCATGACATTGCAAATTTAGTAACTCTTATGCAATGTTGTCATAGGGAAAATGTTATTGTATACAAGTTAGAAGTCACACAGACAACCATTGCAGTATACTGCATATGATATTGGGGGTCAAATGTTGCTGCGTTGTCATTGAACACCCACTAACACAAATGCATATGAGCATGAGCACCCTTCCACTGGGACAGTATACACCTGACATCATATTCAAACATAATATTATGGAGCACAAACACCAATAAGCCATTAACAAGCACTCGAGTGGATGGATGCATGGATGGATGGATGGATGGATGGATGGATGGATGGATTACATTAAATCACACTAAACAGAGAAATCCTCCCTCTTCACCCTGTCACTACCCACATGTTCCTACAAACACGGCACTAGAGAGGCAGGGCTAGAGTTTTAGGGGTCACCCTTATTATGCCCATCTTAAATCCTGGCTGGGGCACCCTTCTGTAGGACAAAGAGGTTGTGAGCAGCAGGAAGCCAGTCCTCAGTCCTCCTGGTGCTGCACTCGAAGCTGCTGCCACTGAGTTATGATTAGAACATCAGTTTGGCCTCCAAAGCCCTGCAGAGACCCACGCCAAGCCAGAGCTCTGCCAGCACTTTGAAGAATAGAGAGCGAGTGAAAGAGTTGGCCACAATGAATACCTAAAAAAACCCATTCAGGCAGACCTTGAGAAGCCCAGGTTGCCTCTGTGGTCGGTCCCCCTCTGTTCTCTCTCTGCCTCTGTTCCCTTCTCCACCTTAGGCTGAGAATTTGCTGAGGTCTGCAAGTTTCTTAAAGGGTGACAAGACGGGGGGCAGGAATTTTATAGAACTGTTTTGTCAAAATTGGCGCAGCCCAGACCCAACCCAAGATGCTCTCACTGCTCTGCTAATAGCTGGCATCAGCAAAAAGACAATAGAGTCAGAGCAATTATTAGATTTAAGGGCTGGCTGCAGTGAATGGGGAAGTCAAAATGAAGTCATTGTACATTGATGGAGGAGTTGGGGTTAGCTGCGGTTCAGCCCGAGACCAATGCCCAAGCAAGGAATAATTAAACAGAAGCAGCTATTCATCTTGACCAATGACAGTGTCCAAAACAATAGGGACTGACCAGTCATTGATGGGAACATCCATGCTGGGGACTTCAAGTCACAGCTGAGGGGGAGGGCGCTGGTGGTTTAACAACAATATACCAAATACTGTGATGGATGCATTTCAGTCCTGAGAAATTCCACAAAGCCGCTGGGAATGACATTTTCTCGCCACATTTTTCTTATTACAGTTCCTTATTTATGTAAAATATAAAATGGCAAAATCTAATGACAAAAAAATGAATGACTGAGATTACAAAAAAAAAAAACACAAACAAAGAATCAATAGACAGGTAATACTATTGGGATCAGCAACTAATTGTGCAGGAGAACTCTTTTTCCTCAATGTGTTTTTCTATCAATATTCCTGATTTAGAAGCTTCAGTTAAAAATACATGAACAGAAAAACAAAATATGCAATCATACTAATCTCATTTTGGCTATTTGAGGTGGATGTTAGTTCTGTGTGGGATCTAATTCTGAAAAGACTTTCATAAAGGTTCTGTAAAAGTAGCAGAAAGTTCTTTTTTTCACCTGATGCACATGTTCAGGCCGGAGCACACACAAGGGGGCAGCCACGTAGTGTTGCCCTAGGAGCAGCTGGTGGGGTTCGGTGCTTTGCTCAAGGGCACCTATGAAAACTATGCTACACGGTATACCACTACAATAAACACTGGAAAAATATTTTTGGGTCCAGGTATCTATTAGCTACTTTTGTATTTTAAAAAAATCAATTTCCACTGTCGCCTCCTCTTTATACCTGAACCATTCTGTGTCCACTTCCTCATTCATTAATGCTATCACTAATGTCAGCAGTGGTAAAATCTCGTGATGCAAGCTTACTAAAGACATACCTGACTCTGCTCTAACTATATAGGAGGGTGAACAAGAGATGAGCCTATAGGAGGCCAAGGTGGGGAGGTGGAGCCGAGTGGTGGGGTTGGGTCTACATTATGTGGCAGACCCCTGGCACACATGCCAACTCCACTTTCCACGCTGCTCACTCTCCAGAGCTGGGCTTCCCCAGAGCCCCTGGCCTCCTCTCAGCGCTGCTTTGTGTGCCTGCATAATCTCCCAGTAAAGGAGGCGACGCAGGTGGTCCCATCCCAGGCGGGGTTCATCTCCCCCTCAATCCTCTATCTCCCTTTTCCTTCCACCCTATAACTGCTCTTGTCCCTCTACCTTCGCTGCCGTCGTCTTCTCCCTCTTCAGTCTCCAGCGTAGCGATACAAAGAGACACCTCCCTGGCAGAGATAAACCTATTTTAGGGATGCTGAGGGGGAACCTGACACTCCCTTCCTCTCCTCTTCTCCTCCCCTCTCTCTCTCTCTCTCTCTCTCTCTCTGTCTCTCTCTCTCTTTCTCTGTCTTGCTCTTTCTCCCAGGAAGAGCTGTGCTGCACTGGGCTTCAAGCCCCATTAGTGTTTCAGTTGGTTGCTGTTACTTGTGTGTGTGTGTGTGTGTGTGTGTGTGTGTGTGTGTGTGTGTGTGTGTGTGTGTGTGTGTGTGTGTGTGTGTGTGTGTGTGTGTGTGTGTGTGTCGGCAGGACAGGGTGGAACCCTGTTTAACCTTCAGGACTGTCCTATTAGGTGCTTTAGGATTTTTGTCTTTCTGTCTTTATGATTTTGAAGTAGTAGCAGTGCCTTCAATATAAACTATAAAGGAATAAGCATTAAAATATGAGCCCAATAAAAAGAACACAAGACTATCCTGAGCAGTCCAACAATGAATTAGATCCAGAAAGGGATTACCGATAGACAGTCACGGCGAGGCTGTTGTTTAAAAGTGCCAGCTTCTTTTAATCTACCTGGAGTGCTAACAAAAAATTATGTGTTAATTTGGCATCTTAATAGATACCTTAAGTTTTGTAAAGTTACTTCAGGTTTCAAAATGTCCCTACAAATTATATCAGAGAGACTAAACACCTTGTTTAATAAGAGACAAGTTGACCTTATCTATGAACCTCTTGAAGCACCACATCTTGTTTCCCAGCCTCAGAACCAACAGAAAGAGATCAGACAGGGAGACAAACCTTCCACGCCTGTGTTGGAAATAATTAGCAACTTCAAGACACACGGACAAAGTCCGTATCATTCGATGGGAAAACACTAACATGGTTTGTCTTTTGCCCTGGCATCATTGTTATCACACCCTCTTCTTCAAACAAATCAGACATGGAAAATTGCCTGGTATTCCCCCCTGGGCGCTTCCAATCATGGCATCAAAGCCACAAAGCAAGGCCGGGACAAAATGGAAGCCATTATGTCTAATTAGCTGCTGGCCTTTAAAGTACAAGGACCTGCCTGCTGCCGGAGCTCTCAGTGTGTGTCAGAGCAAACGCCACTGACAGCTCCCACGCTACGGCGTAGATGGAGGGAGGGAAGGAACGGTCGGAGCGGCAGCAGATGAAAGAAAAAAATAAGGATGAGGCGGTCTATGAATGAGCTGGAAAGCATGCATTCATTTTCTTTTTAAAAGTGTTTCCTGCAAATAATGGAGGAAGTGTGCAGGAGGAGTCAATGTGTGTGTGTGTGTGTGTGTGTGTGTGTGTGTCTGTGTGTGTGTGTGTGTGTGTGTGTGTGTGTGTGTGTGTGTGTATGGGGGGGGGGGTCATTGGAAGGTGATGAAAGGAGCTCTTTCTTTACCTGCCAGGATCCACATAGGCATTCTTCAAACTCACCCGAGCAGAACTCTCTCTCTCTGTCTCTCTCTTGCACACACACATCTACACATCTACACACACACACACACACACACACACACACACATACACACACACACACACACACACACACACACACACACACACACACACACACACACACACACACACACACACACACACACACTGCCATAAAATTCACTTATGTCCCTCCATATTCTCTCAAACTCATCTCAACTTTATCACACACCTGAAGGTCTGCCTGCTGCCTGATTACCCAGCATGCCCTCTCCTCAGCTCATCTGTCATCATTCTGCTATGGTTACCACAACCCCCCCCCCACACACACACACACACACACACACACACACGCAGACAAACACCAAGATGGAAATAGATAAGAGGATGACACACATGGTTAGCCACACACACACACACACACATACACTAAGAGACACGCGCACACAGTTAAACACCTCGTGGTCCTGTTGTCAGCAGATCGGCCCGTCTCAGCCTGTATGTGCAGGTATGAGTGTGGGATTACTTTTCCATTCAGGTTCGTATTTTTTCCCCATTGATGTCACAGTAGTTCAAAGTGAAGTTCCACCACAGAGCCAACACCTGTCTTGTTGAATCAAAACATTTTCAATAGATTTTTATGAGAAATAATAAGTGTACATTTTGCCTCCAAACTTGTATCAAAAAATGATGAAGCCGTGATTCAAATTTGCAGCAAAAGACAACATGTGAGTTGTTGAATGTCTGGTTGTCAGCTTGCCCCAACAAGCTTACAGGAAAGAAGAGCATAAGAATATAAAGCAGGGGTGTAAAATTCATTTTCACCGAGGGCCACATCCGCATAATGGCTGTCCTTAAAGGGCCAGATGTAACTTAGAAATGTAACTAAATTTAACTAAATGTAACCCAGTGTTCTGTAAAATAAATGTAACTTCTCCTTAATGATAAATAACTCTGAATTTATCACTTATTCAAGTTACAAAACATTACAGTCACACACAAAAATATGAATAAAGGAAAATAACATCAAGCACAAGTTATGACAATAATTTTGTTCAAAATATTTTGATGACATTAAAATGGACTTAATTACTGCATTGTGGGAAATGTAGTTTCCTGCAATGCACACATTTGTGCTATTTATTTTTAGACACACTGACCTTTTATGCTCTCGCGGGCCAAATAAAAAGATGTGGCCCACATTTGGCCCCGGGGTCTTGAATTTGACACACGTGATATAAAGGATGGCTCACACTGTGATCACAAAGGTTTCTTCACTGCATGAATGAAGAACTGATGTGAAACATCGGATGGTTAAGATAAAGTTTTGGCTGATCTTTTTTTGTAGTTTATTTCCTCTTAGGCACAGTGGTACGCTCTCATGACATACCACAGATATTAAAAAGCCCATCAACCAAGGTCTCCTCCTTGACCAGCGTCCTCAGACTGCCCTTCCAAAACGAGCATCTCGGATGATTTTTCTGTCTGCTGAAATCCTTGACCTCATACTCCCAGCCCCAAGGCCGGTGGGATACTTGGGGAGGGGTTAGAGGTCTGGCATCTTTTCACACATCTTTGCAGACATAAAGAGCAAACAAACCTCAGGGTCTTTATCACTGAAATCTAAACCCCTCGGCTGATTTCATGTCTGTGCACACAGGCAGGGGGAAGCGGCGATGACCACCTGTTCTCTGTATTTCCTTGTAGGTGCTTTTGTCATGGGCTTTACATTCTTTCAAACATTACAAGACCAGGGTGAAACTTAAGCTTTTGCCAATTTCTACTTGGTTGGCCTGTATATGAGAACCTATACAGTCTCCTTTCAAAGGCCGCTCATGTGTCCGTCTTCGTATGAGGGAAATTAAAACACAGAGAAAAGGGTTATCTAGTTGGTCTCCATAGGTCGTGCATTTTCAACACTAGTATCAGGAGACTTGCTGAATGATATCAGGGAGTTTTTTTTTTTTTTTAACAAAAGCAGTGATTTACAGGGGGCTTTCCTTTGTGTCAGCCCATTGAAATAAACTGTGTCATAGAAGCATTTATTGAAGGACTTTGGGGGTTTTACCAGGAGACAGTAAAAGAGGGTCTTAATACATACAGATTCCATCAACCAACTATAAAAACCGAGGAGAGAGGAGTCTCATTTATGGGGTAACATGGTAACATTTTACTGCTCTGTGGCATTGAAGCAGAGCAGGCAGAGAGGATGCCTCTTTTGTTTGCTGCACGGCTACAGCGAACAATGATCGAGGCGTGCGGAGCACAGGAATGTCCTTACTGTAGACACTCTCGGAAGTTGGGCTCGAGTGTATGTCTGTCTGTCGCTTTGTTCTTGTGTCAGTGTGTGTCCATTTTCATGACAGATAGGACTGTGGGAAAAGTGCCCTTACAAATAGCGTCTATTGTCCACCCTCCATTTATTTCATGGCGGTTCAGTCCACTGATAAGTGATGGAGAGAACCGTAGATGAAACAAATTCAATCCAGTGCAGCATTGTGACTCGCTTGCTTGAATCACTTCTGATTAGCTTCAAGCTGGCATGGCCGAGCTATCAGCAAAACTCCAGAATCACACAGAGGTCGAACAAAAATCAGGGCTATCTGTCCCGTCAAAGACCAGGCCCTTCTACACCTCACTACAAAGGTGCTCATGGACTGCTGTCAGTGTCCTCACGCAGTCTGCCATAATTTGCTCTGACTATTATTAATACAAGCCCTGAAGCACTCCCAGCCACATCCAAGGGCTCACCATAAAATATGTTAATCAAATCTGGCCCCTGGAGGCCCCTCAAAGGGAGCTTTAACACAAATTGAATGTCACTGATGGCTAGGGAGCCAGGGTTGGTCTTGAAGGGGGGAGGCCCTAACCCTGTTAGTCACACGGGTTGGGACTCAATGATGCTGCATATTTCCAGTCACTGTCAATTACCCTGATATCGTCTGTGGAGGGTCGTATGCAGCCGGTGCTTCAGGGGCAAAGAGAGACGGACGCTCAGCAACCGGTGGCTGGATCCGTGAAGCTCCTGAGACAATCAGAGAGGTATGCTCGTGTGTGTGTGTGTGTGTGTGTGTGTGTGTGTGTGTGT